>QUSF01000001.1:40624831-40669292 GCA_003676055.1 Chloebia gouldiae | reverse complement strand
GGAGGAATGTTTTGGAAGGTTTTCATTTTGGATTTATTGTGTGTTTTTCTTTCTTTTTTTCTTTTATAGTAGTATAGTAGTAGTAGTTTACTAAAGTTTTTTTCCTTTGTCATTAAGCTTGGGCCTGCTCTCCTCTGTTCTTGATCGCATTTCACAGCATTCAATTGAGAGGTTGCATTTTCATGGGGGTGCTGGCATTGTGCCAGTGTCAAACCATGACAGTCATGGCTCACTGATGAGGTTCCAGACTATTGGAAACTGGCCAGTGCGACACCTGTTTATAAAAAAGGTAGGAAGGAGGATCCTGGTAATTACAGGCCAGTTAGCCTGACCTCAGTACCAGGTAAGATAATGGAGCTGTTCATACTGAGTGCTATCACACAGCACTTACAGGATGGCCAGGGTATCAGACCCAGTCAGCATGGGTTTACAAAGGGTAGGTCATGTCTGACCAACCTGGTCTCCTTCTATGACCAGGTGACCCATCTGGTGGATGCAGGAAAGGCTGTAGATATTGTCTTTTTGGACTCCAGCAAGGCCTTTGACACTGTCTCCCACAGCACACTCCTGGAAAAGCTGCAGCCCATGGCTTGGACAGGAGCACTCCTTGCTGGATTAGGAACTGGCTGGATGGCCAGGCCCAGAGAGTGCTGGAGAATGGTGCTGCATGGGGCCAGTCACCAGTGGTGTCCCTCAGGGGTCTGTACTGGGACCAGTTCTATTTAATATTTTTATAGACGACATGGATGAGGGCATCAAGTCCTTAATTAGTAAATTTGCACATGACACTAAGGTGGGAGCTTGTGTTGATCTATTGGAAGGAAGGAGAGCTCTGCAGAGAGACTTAGATTGGTTGGATGGATGGGCAGAGTCCAGCAGCATGAAGTTTAATAAGTGTTAGTGCTGAGTTCTACATTTTGACCATAAAAATCCCCTACAATGTTATAAACTGGGGACAGTGTGGTTGGTGGAAAGGGACCAGGGGGTGCTGGTCGACAGCCGGTTGAATATGAGCCAGCAATGTGCCCTGTTGGCCAAGAAGGCCAAGGGCATCCTGGCCTGTATCAGGAATACTGTGACCAGCAGGAGCAGGGAGGTCACCCTTCCCCTGTACTCGGCACTGGTGGGGCCACACCTCGAGTGCTGTGTCCAGTTCTGGGCCCCTCAGCTTAGGAAAGACGTTGAGATGCTTGAGTGTGTCCAGAGGAGGGCAACGAGGCTGGTGAGGGGCTTGGAACACAAACCCTGTGAGGAACGTTTAAAGGAACTGGGGTTGTTTAGCCTGGAGACAAGGAGGCTTAGAGGTGACCTTATTGCTCTCTACAACTTCCTGAAGGGAGGTTGTAGACAGGTGGGAATCAATCTCTTCCACTGGGCAGCAACTGACAGAACAAGAGGACAGAGTCTCAAGCTATGTCAGGGAAGGTAGAGGTTGGATATTAGGAAAAAAGTTTTCACTGGAAGAATAATAAAGTACTGGAATTGACTTCCCAGGGAGGTGGTAGAATCACCATCTCTGGATGTGTTTAAAAAAGGACTGGACATGCCACTTGGTGCTATAGTCTAGTTGAGGTGTTAGGGCAAAGGTTGGACTTGATGATCTTAAAGGTCTCTTCCTCATTATTCTGTGATTCTGTGAAATCATGAGCCTGCATAGCAGATGTTATTCACTGAATTTGAAAGTCACCTTTGATCAAGCAGCATGGGTATTGCCAGGAAGAGTATGAGCCTTCTATGAGGACAAAGTTCATATGTAACATCAGGGCACAAGCCAAAAGAACAATTTTGTCTTCACTCCTCAGAAAACTGATTTCTCTTAATAGTAATCCCTGCTGAATCTTAATTACGGGGCAAATAGATTGCAACATCACTAAAACACATGTGTCTCATTAATCTCTCCACATAAGAGTTTACAGTTTACTCATTACACATGTTACTTTAAGGTAGCTGAATACATTTATACAAATATTTTCAGGAATGAGGATCTAGCTATTACCCATAGGACAATTTTACTTTCCATCACTGTGACAACAGCTATTGCAGGAAAATTTGTGAATCCTCAGCAACTTCAGACAGCCTGTATAAATGCTTTTAAGTCTGAGCTATAAACAAGTCTCTGTTATTGAGTTACATTCAAACCCTGGGATCTGCTGATGGCAGAGCATTTGCAGCCTTGCCCTCCTGCGCTTGCAGAGGAGGAGCTGGGGCTGCTGCAGTGCCTCCTGCCAGCGCTGCAACGCCAAAGGGGTGCTCAGAAAGCACCTGAGACATGGTTTACCTGTGTATCTATTGATGAACATGCACACATTGGATTTATTTGCCTCTAAAACAATTTTCAGTGGTTTAGTACCCCCAAGTTACGGTCTAAGCCCAAACTTGTGTCACTGAGATCAACTACTGGCAGAGAAACAGAGCCAGGACACCATGAAAGCATATTGTTAGTGCTGTTGTGTTCACTGACATGTGCAGTTTGATCACTGTCTGCTATTGTTGCCATGGCTTGTGGAGACCTGTTTCATATTAGACTGCAAATTGCTATGAGCAAAGTGTGTGAGTACTTGGCCATATCTACAGAGCCCTGGCTTGGAGCATAATTGTTTTTATTATAAGTAATGAATAATAAAATTAGTCACATAACCCCAGGAAACAAATAGCACTAGTCAGTTTCTAACCAACTTGCTGATGGGAATTATACCAACAATTTAGCAAGTATTCAGTATGAGATATTTGACAAAAATAAAAATGTCTCATGCATCACTCTTTATAGGCAAAGCTGTCCATGACAAACTTGAACAGAACTCTGCTTCATGTGCAAAGTCTTTACTTCCAGTTCCTTAGAACTTTCCTAATTGTTAGCAGCTTTAAATGGAAGTTCCCTATTCTACTTATTACCTGAATTGTACCTTTTCTCCCCCCTAATATTTCAGTCTGAGTATTTCAACCATTTCTGAGAATGAGACTGGGAGAAGAAAACCCTGCTGTTTGATCTCATATGAAAATATTTTAATAGTATTCAGAGTCTTACAATTCAAAAGGAAACATTATGCTTTTAATCTTTATCAAGAACACAAAACAAAGAGTTCTGCTATCAAAAAATTTAGAGAAATTTAGATTAAACCTGTATGCAGTTGAATATTCTTTTAATGTGTTTGTTCAATATATGTTATTGCTGTTAGAGAATTTAACCAGGGAAAATGAGTAATGAATCTTTTGGCTATTGACAAAGGTATACACCCCTTGTCAATCATCAAAAATTAGGAGGATCCAAAGCATGTTGCTAGTGTTGGCATGTTACACTGTACTGCTCACTGCAGGGGTTTGGATTAGCTGACCTTTAAAGGTCCCATCCTACCCAAAAATTTCTATGATTCTATGAGTACAGTGTGTGTCAACAAGATCAAGCTAACCGACAGTCTTATAATACAAAATTAATTGTCTTTCATTTTTTCTTTTTCATAGAAGTTATTTCATATTCACAAACTTATTGAAAAATGTGGGCATATTAATTTGTCTTAAGAGAAAGGTAGTCAAGCTCCAAATGGATGGATGTGGGTAATCTGAAAGTATACTACAATTATGAAAAAAAAACCAATATACTTGTCCTCCTCTGGTCTCATGTTCAAAATTGAAGGCGTTTCCAGTCTCCAGGAGAGCTCTGCTATTTCTGTAGTAAAAATAGCAACAGTTAATGGATTTTATAAGTTGCTGTTTATGAACTTTAATATCTTGCAGCTTGCAGCTCCTTCTCAATCAAATCTATGACTAAAACCAATCACATCTGTTAACATCTCATCATATCTGTTTCCTCCTCAGTGGTACCCAACACTCAGAGGGTTAAATATAAAGGCTGGGTCTGCACCTACTACAATAAATGAAGTTCAAGCAACACCACACTTTACATCCAAACCACTGAACCCATTTTCCTTCCCATACCCTGTGCTATACCTTTCTGTATCTGAACAGAGAGGTTTTGGTATGGATAGTGTCTAAAATTTTACCAGTTTAACACATTAAATGACACTGGGTAGTCCATATGCCCTGGACCCTGGCCATGCTGTGTGCTGATAATAGAGATTGCCCCATACTATAAATTCAGTTCTCTTTCCTGTGCACATCTTCCCTCCTAACTTTTGCCACAAGTATGATAAAGTTGCCACAGAAACTGACTTTAGTCCTTACTGTAGCTGAGCTTGAAAGGGAAAAGCCTGCCTGCTGAACTGGACTGAGAAAAGAAAGACACAATGGCATTATATACACAGTAGGACAAAGTATACATATGTTTATATATATTTTTTATTTTTGTAACTTTGTGTTATTTGCAGCAAGATTCCACTTTGGAAAAATAAAGGTCCTGATTCTGATCTTACTGAACAAGCAGGTTTGTGCATTGCAATGACATAAAGCATCAAGATTATATTTTCTAAAATTTATATAAGACTATTTCTAGACATGTTAGTGAAAATGGTGGGGGTATGGAAGAAGTAAAATCATAATCTCAAGAAGAAGGGAAGAATATACACAACGAAATCTGAATTCTGTACTACTTTCTAAATGATGAATGACAAACATTATCAGAGTTCCAGATAATAGGTTTTTAGAAATAATTAAATTATGGCAAAATATGAACCACCTAGCGTACATGGTCTGTCATTCTGGAAAGATGAGACAGTGGAGATGCTTTGGGTATATGTTTGTTTGTTTGCTGTAAAATTTAATGCTGAAAGCTTGAGAAACACACAATGAGGCTATGGTCAAGATGTGGTAGAACTGGATCAAGATCAAACAGTACCTTAGAGAGATTTCAGATGAAACCTCAAAGCCTCTGTAAATGCATCTCCAGCATTCTACCAGTCTTCTATAATCTGCATTATTTTTTCTGCCATTGCTTCATGGTGTTTGGAGAACTGAGTAAAGGTGTTATAATTGAACAAAATGCTAGCAAAACAGATCCAATACAAAAATGACCCATGGTCCTCCAGGGGAGACAGGCAATGGGAAAAGCAGATTATTATATTTATTTCTTAACTTAGCAATTCCTGATCAACACATTCTATTAAAGGCAGTGAGGCTTTCCAATTTTTGATTACATTTGTTTCAATTAAGAAAGATTCCTCCTTTTTAAAAATAATTTTTATGAGTCACTGTAGACTTTGAAGTTTAAGTATTGTCTGCCAAAGAGTCAGAATGCACAGGCTCAGATACATGTCTCCATATGCTCTGGTATTTATATGGAAAAATCAGGACATTTTAAGAACTTCTATTTCTCCTATGGGGCCAACTACAGAAGAGCTGAGAAACTCAGCACTGATTACCTTGCACACTGTACCTTTTTTGCAAAGGTGAGCACTCAAAAAGATAGCTCATGACTGAGCCCAAATTCATTGTGTCAACAAGACTTTCTTTTTTTTAGGGCTTTTTTGGCTGGATTTTCTTATACTTCTAGGAAGTCCTGAAGATCATAAAAAGATAATAACTCTGTATGCAAAGGATATTTGTCTGATTTTAAAAAGATTCTGGTGAATTTAAAATGATTGTGCTGTTAATATTAAAATCAAATTATAATTTCATGAACTTCCCACATAATATTCAGTGCTGAAATAGAAAAGATGCTGTCTCATTGATAAGATCTATTATTACCATAAAAAAGCACATGGAATGATATGCTGCATTTTGAGCACCACAACTTATTTGCCATGATTTAGGATAAGACTGAAGTATATACTCACTAGGACAAAGCTTGAATGATTTGTTGATTATCACTTCATTAAATTTGAGGAAAACCACTCTGTTTTTTCTTTTTCAAATTCAAGAATTGTGGTATGAAAATTGCTTTCTCTTCCTTCAGCTAAAAGGAAGGGAAACCAAGTAGGAGTTAGTATTCTCCTAGTTCATATAAACCATGAATGAAAATACAAGCTTAATTAACACTACAAAATCCATTCTAAAACATGCAAAGAACCTCTGTGAGCATCCTGTTCCTCTTCTTTTTCCAGCAAAAAAAAAAATCCTCTGAAGTTGGTGATGATTTGGCAAAAGTTTTAAATTCCCCATCTGGCTCAGCCTTTTCTTCCTCTCTCCGAGCAGAATTGCTAAGGTAACTTTCAGTGCCAGACTAATGCTCCCTGAGGGTGCTCTGACAGTGCATGTGTGACTAAATGACACATCTCACACTGCACATTTCAAATTGTGAGAACTAAAGGGACTTAATAACTTTTATTGCCTAGTTAGAGTCCTCTTCTTCTGTTTGCTCCTTCTCTCTAGACTTCCTTTCAACCTATAAACCTATGCAGAATTGATGGATTGCACAATATTGCTGAGGAGTATACACATTGTTTTAGCAATGGAAGAGCTATTTTTCAAAGCATTCATGCAGAAATTTGGCTGATCACAATAGCAATCTAGATCCCTCAGGGCATTTCTCTTTTCTTCCATATAAGACAAGACACTGGAGAATATGTAATTAAAAAAAAATAAAAGCCAACCAATTTACAAAAACAAAAACAAAAACCACAAACAAACACAAACACAAAGAAAACCCCCACAAACCTCCACATATGGCAAAGTAAAGCAAACAGACATTGGAATATTTTGCTTTTGTGACTCATTATGTTGCCGAATAAGGTATGACAAGTACGCTGAAAAGAACAATTGAATGCTTGACTAGCTCTGGATGTCCTGAATTTCAGTCTTACTTCAATTCAGGAGTGTACCTCTGAGATGAATTTTCGATCATCCTCACTTACCAGTTACATTCACACAGGGACCAGGCTCTGAAATACTCACACAAAATTTCTTTCAGATGAAACCAAACTTGGAGTTGGACCCCAAAACATTCTCCTTCAAAGCCTAAAAATATTTGGTCCACAGCCTGTAAAGCTCTAAAGTAAATTTCCCCTGAAGTCCATCTGCTGCTAGTGTCAGACATTAGTACACTTTCATTTGCTCTCCAAATGCTTCTGGAGCGCTGCACTGATGGCACTGTGAATGCTGCCTCCGTGGCCACATTAGGATACAGTTTGTGCACACGGTCATGAAATCTATTGTGCAAATAAGAAAGACTTTTGTCTACAACCATTCTGGGAAATCAGGCTCAGTGAGTGCTGTTTCTGTGACACATTTATTCTGCAAATGCTGCAGGTCAGTATTTCAAAGCATATGACAGAAGGCTATAGATGAAATCAATAAAGGCAGAAACTTGGAGTGTTTAATCCCTTAAGATTTAAAGATTGATTTTTGTTTTTAAATAAAGATATGTCTAACAAAAATTACTGTTCTGAGATACTCAAAATTTGTCACAATTTTCATTGTTGTTCTTATATTAGCATACTTACACCTATCTATAATTTCAGATTGATTTACCATCAATCCATTTGATTTAAAAGACTATTTGTAGACCCATTTTCACAGCACTTCTATATGCCCATAGGGGGAAGATCACAGCAAATTACTAAAAGACCTGATCTAAGTCTCCAGAAGCAGTAAAATTTTATTTAATTGCCAACATGATGAACCTCAGGAACAGCATTTGAGGCAAGTATATATGTAGGAACATGTGAAAATGATCAGAGAAAGCTGGATAAATTACTCTATGAAAGCATCAGTGCCACATTTCACAAAGAAAGTGTAGTTTGGCAAAAGCAAGTATTTCTGCATTCAGAAGAAACTGGAATATGTATGTATGAGTTGCTTTAAAAATTGCGGTCATAATAGTATTGCCATATTACACACATTTTTGTGAATATGAAAGCATAGTTGTGCTGTTTCTTAAAAAAAAAATATGAAAAGTAGATAAAAATGGAGTTCATATTTTCTGTGTCTTTGGGGACCACATAGGTAAGAGCTGAAAATAGTTACTAACAGGAAAAGTTTTGTAAAAACATCTTGCTCCTTGTAAAGAACAGAAACAGAAGATAGTATAGATCAGCATATCAATGTGCATAGCTGATTAGGAAGAATTTTTGACTCAGGAAAATGTGTGAGGAAAAAGTGTTGCTCTGCTGCAGTTTTCTCAGAGATGTAAAGCCATAGATTTTAAAACAAAAATTTATGGAGCAAGCAGACAATGTACTGTAGAAATTAACTTGTGTTTATAGGAGGTAGAAGAGGGGAGAGTGTAATAGGTCTTTTTCAATCCAAGTATGTTGTTCTTTTCCTTGCTGAAATTAACTTTGTAAAATAGGTCCATAGACACTGATCACTGTTTCAGAGCCAAAGCTGCAAAATCTGACAGAGTATAGTGCCAACTAGAGCCAGAGTAGTTTACAAGAGGAGAAATATGGTTCAGTGTGACTGGTTTCTCAGCTCTTCTTCAGAAGGGGATGCTTTTTTTTTTCAGAAAATCTCTCAAAAATGAAGATCAGAACACTGAAGTACACTTTTAAGGATTAAAACTATCTTGTTTCAGACATTTCAAACTCCTGACAAAGGCTACTCTGAGAACAATAAAGTCCCATATTAATATATTTTTCTGACAAGTACTGTAGGCTGAAGCCAGAGATTAAGTTAAAATAACCTATGTTAGTGTCTTTAGAATATTGTTTCCTTTTCCCTCAGTGGTGCCATAGTAGAGACGCTGGTCAATGTAAAGAATAAAACAGGGTGATTACTCAGACTTTTGTGGTTTCAATATTAGGTTGGAACACAGTTTCAGTGCCAAACACTGATGGATACAATAGTGCTTTTATCATGATGAAGAAGAGAACTCCAATGACTGCAAGAGTCCCCAAAGGTCTTCAAAGAAGAAAAATTCCTCATATATTCAGACATACCATATTTATCTTTTTGATTGCACTCTAAGGTTCATTAAGTGTAGTCAGGCCCTACATTTAGCTCAGGAGTTCGTACAGTCAGTTATACAAGAGAGCAGTCAGGCCTTAGGCACCAAAAAACAGATCAACTCTGCACCCTGATCCTCCCCAGCTCCCTTTGTTCTCCCTCTCTCTACATTATTAGGTCTTTGTTTATGTGGAAGTATGCTATAGGGAGTGTATCATTTTCTAATAATTATATTTAATAGAGTAAAATTATTAAATGGCCTTTTGGTGAAGATGGCTTGGACTGAAATTCATATATATTGACTGATCAGGATTAGGGGTTCCAAATAACACTGTGAAATGCTCCAAGATGACTTGAAGTATTAATTAAGAATTCACACTAAAGTCAGCTTTTCCTGCTAATGAAAGGCATCAGTCTATGGAGATTTTTTTTTTGGGGTGGGCTTGCAGCCTTTTTCTTGCAACCTCTTGTTGCTATTAGGTTTCTTATACTACAATATCTATAATTTATAAAAGGCAATTTATAATGGCATTCTAGAAGGAGAGCTGTCAGAAAAGCTAAGGCCACTTGCTTGTCCAATGACAATATGTTTTGTTGAAAAGATTTTTAATAGTATGTGGAAAACATAAATGGTATCTCTTCTGGTAATACCATAATTGTGCATCCCACAAATAGTACTGGGTCCTTCAAGGCTCCAGCATGGTAAATCTTGGTGATGCATTTCTTCTTAAAACATGTCAAAAGTCCAAAGCAGAGGAAAAACTCCACCATTTTATCAAACACATAATTAGAAGTAAATATGAGATTTCAGAGACTACTACAATCATAATCAAAGAAACCCATATTCTTTATAGTACACATCAATAATTAGTAGAGTTAACAAGTAATGAAGTAATATTTCAGGTGATGCTTCAATTGGCCATGCAATGACAAAACTATATTTAAAAGATGTGCAGACGTGGCACTTAGGGACATTTAGTGCTGGACTTGGCAGTGCTGGATTAATGGTTGGATTCGGTGATCTTAAGGTTCTTTCTTAACCTAATGGTTCTATGATTCCACTGCCATAATGGCTTTGTAAAGGCTCCTTTCTGGAATTTCACTCTAACCAGAGTCCACAGTTGGGACCATTTGACTTGGGTAAAAAGAAGCCCAAATCAACAAAAAAACTCAAGCATTCTTCCCTTAGTATTTGTTCCTTGTGGAGCAATGTTTGCAAGGGCAGATGTGAGTCAGCAGAGGGGCACTCTCAGCACAGTGGCACAGCAGCCCTGCTGATGGCCTGCAGAGACACCCTGGAGCTCCCTGGTGACATGGTGCACAGCTGAAGAAGCAGCATCAGAGGCTTTGCAGGTGGAGTAGCAGAGACCATGGCACTGGCCACTGGAGTATTGCCAGAGCTGTTCCTCTCCAGTGACCTTCACAAGGCTTTTTTACCGTGCTAAGGAAAAAAAAAATTACTCTTCATTTATATCGAATAACATGGATCCTTTTCATTTCCAATTCTACTCATTTTCTATGTTCATTGTTTAAAACTTATCACCCACCACAAGCATATTAATAAAGACTGATCAATTATATCAATCTAACTGCTGGCTTGTTTATGAGGTTTGTTATTTACAAGATAGGAAATTAATCTTTGCATAGTGAGTAAAATCAGATTGTTAATATTCCAGTCATTAATTGTATTTCACTTGTAATTTTCATGCTGTCAAACATATATTCCAGTTTGCAATTAGTTTAACAGCTTTTGTTTATTCCATCATATCTAGTTTCCTCTTAATTTAAAAAAAAATGTTTAGGTTTCCTAATCTGAATACTATAATTTCATGATTGAATTATGATTACAACACTAATAATGCTTTCCAAGAGAGTGTTTAATTATTTGGGGTAGACTGAACCAAGTGTTCTGGAGGAAAAGGAAAATACAATATCACTTACTTGATATTTTGGTGTTTTTATGGACTTCACTCACATATTCTGACCTGGATTCTCAAATAGCCTTCTGTGGATGCAAACCATGCCTGCTCACCTACAGCCTGGATATTCCATATGCAGAAAGAGAAATTTGACTGGATAACCAGTCCCACACACAAGCCCACTTCCTACATACATCTGCAGTATCTCACACCTATTCACATCAGTCTAAGCCTACTTAGAAAATTACCTACCTTCTCACATTGCCTATGCAAGCATTGGAAAATGAAGCTATAAATGTCCTTTACCCCAGCAGTTTGGCCACATAATATGAACTTCCCATTTAACTGCCCCACTGTTTTCCACTTGAATATAAACTACAACTTAGCAACATTAAGAGACAATCTAGGTTTTGCACAGATATCATGCAAAAGTAAAATATTAAGGACATTTATTGAAGCCTCATCCTCAAAACATAATGGAAATTGTACCGATTACAAAAAATTAAGTGAAAAATTGACAGATATTTCAGGCTATACAATTAATTAATCCATCTGAGCAGAATAAATTAGGTTAGGAGCTTGATTATTATTGTTTAATGCCAGAACAGTGAATCTTGATGGAGACTCCTATTTTTATAAATTTTACTTATATTTCATTCAGCCACTTTTGCTTAATTTACAAATAATTTTAAAAATCTAATGTTAGACACACTACTAAAAATTGAATATCTGAGGCACATAATTTGGAAAACTGAGCCATGAGATTTCTTGATGAAGAGCTTGTCTCTTAAGAATGGGGTTTTTTGTCATTTGGCTAAACCAGATCCAGACAATGTAAGTATCACCAGCTGGGAAGAACAATAACAACAACAGCAACAATAGTTATAACAATAAAATTTTAAAACCATCAGAGAAGTGTCTTTGAGTATGCACTGCTTTGTATTGGTGCTTAAATGCACGAAGGAAACCCATGGAACTAAATATTCATATGGGGTCATCCTGAAACTTGCAAAAGTGTGGAAAAGCCCCCACTGAAGGAGTTCAGCTTCTTCTGAAAGACAGCAGAAAACTCCAGCCAAGTTTTATAAGGGCTGAGTGAAACAGTCACAGTAACTGAATCTTTCTCCAGCATAAAACCCAAGATGGCTTGTAACCCAGTATTACTGCATCAGGCCATATGTGCTGCACCATTAAAGGCAGTTAAATAAACAGATAAGCAGGAAATACAGTCTGGCTTTAAGAATCTAAAGTGCAATCAGCTACTTCCACAAACTTAGTGAAGTGACCCAGAGCTCAGCAACTGGAACAATGGAAAATGTTTATGCATTTTACTCATAAATTGTCTTTCACTGAATGCTTGAGGCATGCAAATAAAATGCTTTGCTTTGTTTGTGACTTTGGGAGAGCAAGTATGCTTAATCCATAAAAAATACATTTTTAAATCTGTACTTTAAAAAACTTAATACATTAGCAAGGAAATAGCAGCCAATACTGAAACAAATAGGGCAGTATAGACATGCAATACCAAAACCAATGGTAAAAGTACTGACTGAGGTGAAAAATGAACCCCTGATGGTCTGGATCTAAAATTCTTCTAAGGGGATCGAGTGTGAGTTTGTTACTTCTGAAAATCCAGTCAGCTTGAACCCGACACAATTGGGAACAGCCAGCTCTTGACAGGAGAGGAATGAGGTTCTCTCCATGTCCAGGTCCCCTGACAGTCAGAGGCTCTTTTAGGCTTAAGTGCTGATCCTGCAGGAAAAGGCATCTTAGGAGAGCTGAGGTTCACAACAACTTTCACAAGCTGATCCCAAGCCATATAACCACAGAGATCAACCTTAAAACACTGCATTAAGAGCTTGGTGAAAAAAATGAGAAAAGCTTTAAAAAAATAAGGTTCATTTAATTTAAAATTTTGAAGATCCTTCTTGGTGAAACAAGTTCTCTTCATTTCGTGTCTCATTCTCTTTCTCACACAGCTTTGGAAGGAGTATTCTCATTTTCTTCTTTGCAGCCAACCAAAAAAGTTCTGAGAACCTGGGATACTGCTCTTATTTTAGGTCATACCTGCAGTAACAGCCCATAAGGATTTGGTAAAAGCCAAATGTCTAAGTAGAGTCTTATATTTTATTACAGCATAGAGTGTCAATGAAAATCAAGAAATATCAGTATTCTGTTTTTCAGTGACTTTTTTTTTTAACATATTAATAAAAGAAATGTATTAATTAATGGAAGAAGCATAATTTTTTACTTGATTTATGGTACATTTAGTCAGCCAACATACCTAGGTGATTGATATCCAGAATGCACAGTCTTGTTCAAATGGCTTGCTGAAACCAGAAAAAAAAATCTAAGTCTGAGCCAAAATTAAACATTCTTTGAAAGAAACAGGAACAAAGCTAGTTATTTGTAGGGCAGATGTTATATATTGGTATTTTTAACACATTGTAATTTATTTTGCCTGGAAGCAAGCCTGCCATTTTCATACAGCTCTTTGAGGTTATTTTACCAGTTTTATGCCACTGGGTAGTATTTACTGATGTAATGCAGGCAGAAGAGCTTTCTGTGTAATTGCACTGGCAGTGAAGCAGTCAGATCCTCTTCTTCAGCACTTGTTTGCTCTCACACCCACATATTCTTATTCGTATGCAGTGTCTTATCTCTTGCTGTCTGGCCTGTGAATTATGTGTCTGCTTTTATGTTTTCTGCCTGTGTTTGCTCATCACTGGTTGGTCATTTTTCACCTCTTGAGTTACACAGTCATCACTGTTACCACTTGTACTTCCATGACAGAAAATGAAAAGTATGTTCCTTCACTTCAATATTTAACCCTGTTTGTGCTAAAAGAGGTTAAGGACTACTCTAATCACAACATGTGGGGTTTTTTTCCCTATTCAAGATCAATCTAAAGCTGAAAAACTAGGTAACATTTCTGTCTTACGTTGTTATTAAAATTATCAGAGTAAGCAACAGTCTTGGCCTCTGTCTATGAAATACTGGGCCATAAAAGATCACTGTGAGGTTAAGTCTGCTCTTCCATATTATGGTGCACAGCAGGCTGAGTGGGGGAGAGACAAATTAAATGGAGATGCACATAAGTGTGTGCGAATTAGAGGACACTGCAGGGCAGCAAATGGCTTCCTGAAAGCAGCAAGAAGCACTTAATCAGAGGGACCATGTGAGCCACAGGAATTACTTGCTCCCTTAGCTGGGAATGTGACAGCATCTGCTCCAATGCTGCCATTAAGGCACCATAAACACCCCCATTCTCTGCCATGCAGCAGAGAATGTGAAAATCAGATCCTGGTGAAGTGACTGTCTTCCTGGTATTGCTGCCAAAAATACTTCAAGGGCATGTACGAATAGAGTTAAAAACCCAGCAGCTTGCTTTTCAGACTGAATTACCAGCACAAAAATGTATGCATTTTAAGGAAAATTCTCTTCACATAGCAAAGTGTTCAAGAAATTGAAATAGCTATGGGATTTCCAGTAGTATGTCCTAAGAGGCTTCCTCTGTTTATTGTGACTTCCATTAATAAATTAATTGCTGAAAAATTTATTACACATTGTGTGCAGATCTTCAATCATCTTTGGCTGTGCATTTCTTTAAAGCACTTAGTTCTTGACAATACCAGAAAAGTCTCTAGGCGTGCCAGCAATAGTAACATTCATGCAAATTCCTTGGCTCCAGCTGAAAGTCAACAGAAAAAAAGACAGTTCATAATTTTCTAATAAAACATCAGTATTGTTTATAAAGGAAAAAACAGACTTAAATAACTACTTATTTATGAAATGCTGAATCATGGAACCAGATATGCTATAAACCTTGCCAGCATATATTTCCCATCCTGTTTGTTTTTTTTTTTACTGAAAATGGATTGAGAGAAATGAGTGCATTATTGAGATCACAGGCTCTTTGGCAGCAGTTACTAGAAAAAGATTGATCACATGAGAACAAACCTATCTCCATCTGGGAAATGGGCTCCATGGGTTCCATGCCCATGGCAGGAGAGTCGGAACCAGATGAACGTTAAGTTCCCTTCCAGCCTGAACCACTGTATGACGGTATGAAATTACAGTTTAACAGCCCACTTTGCACAGCAAACCCCTGTGGCCAGATACAGGAGGAACTCCAGCTTCAGGAACATGAGGATGTTTGACCTGACCCCAGGGTCCAGCCACACCCCTCCAAGGGGGAGCTCTGGGGGGAAAGAAATTCCCCCTTGCTCAGCCAGGGCACTAGCAGCCTGCTAACGTGGGTAAAGCTGAGCTGATCAGAGGCACAATTACGTGGTCAACTACCACGACAAAGCTGCCCAGTCCTCAGAGATCTGCAGGTGGACTAAGGTACATGCTGGATGGAAATCATGGCTCCTTATTTCCACTGAAGGAAAAACAGCACCTGAGGAAATGTCACAGGAATGCCATATAGGACAACTTCTGAAACACCTCCAGTTAAAGATTTAAAAAGCACAAAAGCAGGAAAAAAAATTAGCTGAAAGGTGCTTTTCTGCATATTGGAGCTAAATGACAAGTCACCTCCTTGTTTCTCAGGAGGTCTCTGAGAATAATCAGTGAATTTGCTGCTGGGAAGTATAAAAGGTAATATACTCGCAACTGTGGTTACCATTCCTGAAATGGCTGCACAGCCAGCCATGGTCTATAACCCCTGTGTATCCAGTGCTGAAACTGCCCTTTGTTTCCTGAGAGCTAGAATTAGGGTGAGATTGTTCAGGCAAAGACTGTCTGGTATGAATTGAAGACCAACACTGTAGAAATTAACATGCAAAAATTCTTTGCCGTTTTCTGGAGTTTGCAGCAGTTAAGTATTCATCCCCAGCCCCATGAACCTGAAAATGTACTGGAAGCCCAATTGTGCAAAACAACTGCTGCAGAGTATGGAGCAGTGCCTTAGAATTTAGCTGTGCAGCTAAACAGGGCTGCTGGTAGGACCCTTTTTACAGAACCAAAACAAAGGGCAATGAGCAACCTGTGGGCAAGACACCTTGGGTTTTGTGCAAGTGACCTGTGCTGAACATTCTTCTGACCAGAGACTCGTTTTTAACTGTATGGAGAGAGGAGTGCCCTGCATAAGGCTTGTTCCTTGCAAGCAGATCCATGAAAATGCATTAATCAAGGGGTTTACAGAGCAAAAGTCTAGACAAGTCCAGGAATTTTAGTATCTTTTGAAAGGCTCAGAGTGGACATGTACTTGCTTTTTCTCCCATTCAGAACCTAGAAGCATCTTCCATAGTCACAGTAAAAGGCCTTAATTTTTCATCTTCCAGCTCACTGGAGTGCAGAAAGGCCACTTTTAAAAACATATTTATATTTTGTTATAAAAAATATATGTGCCATTCTGGTCCTCTATGGCAAATACTTCAACAACCTAAAATTTGAAAAATTCTCCTCACATGACACATGGATTTTCCTGAGGGCTGAAAGGTTTTTAGAACATATCTTTTACATGAGTACTCCATTGCCAAATATCACCTTCTGTTATCTGCAATTTTGGAGGATGTGATTGAGTTCCACTGCCCTTGAAGTGAAGAAAAACAAGCTGTTTTTCTCTAGCTCTGGAGACTGAAACCACTGAAATGACATGGTTTCCTAACGCAAGAGCCAAGTTCTATCATGAACATCTTGAAAACAAATCCTAAACCTTTCATCACCTTGAATATATTCTAGACTAGATGAACCTTTTTTTATCTTGCACTTGTTATTTTGACTTCAGAAACATCATGGATTCAAAAAAATGGAACAGCTGGACAAATAAAAAAATAAGATAAAAAGGAAAAGGAAATCACAGCAAAGAAAGCTGATGGAATGTTCTATTGTGGAGAGATATGGAGAAATACGAAAACAAGCTCTTCCCTACCCCAGTGGGCTGACTCCTGGTGCTTAGGTTTATGTACCAATCATGGCTTTTCCAGCTTTGCAAGGGATGCTGACACAGTGAGCCCTTGCCTTTCCCTCCACTCTCTGGCAAGGGGGACAGTCACACGGGGAGAGGGTAGCACAGTCCAGGAGGCAGCAGTCCTGGGAAAGCCCCATCTCCCCAGGGATGCCCCTCCCAGCTGGCTTCCCTCTCAAGGGTCCCACTGTGCCTCCACATCATTTCCCACTGCTGCTGTAGGACTCTGGAATGCTTTGATGTGGGCAGCTAGCAAAGTATCACCTTCAGGAGGTGAGCAAGGGGAAAAAGTTATTCCACATGCATAAGGCATAATTCCAGGTAGAGCTCTCTGTGCTGTTGAGTAAACAGTCTGGCTTATCCTGCGCAATTGCTTCCTATCTCCCTGTGAGATAGGGACTGGGCCAGTCCATTGGGACAGGCACCCCAAGTCTTTTCCAATGAATAACAGATAACACCAAACTGAAACTGAAAGACATTACATTTAATTTCCTTGCTGCTGCCAGAAGTTGTGATCCAGTGTGAAAGATTGTGTGTGTGCATACACATCCACAGCCTCTGTGCTACAGAGATGTGTAGATGTCAATGTCTAGTGTTGCCAGTAATTGCTGTTTTGCCTTTAAGGACAAAAGCTCTAGAAAGGAGAATGAACTGAAGCATGGTTTTAATCTGGGGATGCAATTACATACTTCCACCTTTTTTTTTCTTTTTTTTCTTTTTTTTTTTTTTAAATTAAGTAGCTTTCTAGCAAGTTCTAGAAATGCTAAAGCTTATTCCAAATGCATAAGTGCATGCAGCTGTGGACATGCACCTCTGAAAAGTGAAAGAAGCCTTTGTTCCTGAGCCGCTCGTAACCAAAATGCAAAATGTAATTGTGAAAAATGAACCTGAAAACTCCTATACCAGATCTTTACATGGTCTACTACCTTTCATTATGCAAAGGTTAAAATCACAGATTTGGAAGGTTATTTTTCAGTAATTAGACAAATCCTTTCTCAGGCAAGCACAACGCGTTCTGAACAAATTATTACTGCAAATGCTGTGTGTATACTGTTCTCTGTTGGAATCCTGGATGCTGATAATTTTAAACTTTCTGTGCTGAAAGGCACAGACTCACAAGGGAGAACTACATTTGACCTAAGGCTGTGGAGAAAGCTTCCAAAATTCATTAATAACACTGAGATTACGGGTGGTTAGTTAGTTAGAATTGTGTAATATCACAGGATAAAAAACTTAGAGCTTGGAATTTTACAATATAGAAATAAATATGAAGCAAGATAGAAGTTTTAAGGAGGAGGCAGGTTGTTCTTCATCATCTGCCTTCTTCTTCATGGGTTTAGAAGACGTTTTGCAATTGAACAGAAAAGTCCGCATTGCCGGCTTTGAATTATCGGGTTAAAAAGGAAAATAATATAGGTGCCATTTCTTAATTAGATAGTTTAGTCTTAAAAGACCTTGTAACAAGAGATAGTTAGCCATTTTATACCTTACTAATAAAAGGCTGTAGAACTCAGTCATGCAGCTGTTTCACTGATAAGAAATAATGAACACCTGAGTCCAAACGTGAAATACCTCAAGTGCCTTCAATCCTGACCTCGACAGAAGCAGAAAATACAGAGAATACACAGTTCTCCTTTCCTCTTTCACTGTTTTTCATTCAAATTAACTTTTATAATTTCCTTTAAAAAAAAATACTTCAGAAGTAATTAATACTCTAAAGTAACATGAAACTACCTTTCATGTTTCAGCTTTCATCTTTCAACTACTCTCAAAAAGAGTAAAAAAAAATGTCACACAACATTTAATTAAAATATAATGTTACTATTTAAGAAAATAAACAGGAAAATACCCCTGTCAGATGAAGCCCTTGAGCTTTTATAACTTTCTCTGATTCGGCAGACATAAAGTACTGTAGCATAAAACTAATTTCATGCTCCCACATAAATCAGTGTGTCATGCTCACATTACTACATGTTCTTAAGTAAATGTTCACTTGAAACAAAGTATATGCTACATTATTTTTTAATAAGCATGTAGAAATTCATGTATATACAATATGTGCCATTTAATGTAATTACAACTGAGCTGACTTCTTCAGGAAAATTGGGATCGTCCTAAATTTCAAATGTCTACAAGAATAATTTCAGCCTGTAAAGATCAGCCCCACAGTCAAGAATTCAAAGAAGAGCTTTACATCAGGGATTCAGTTTACCCATCATGTACTTTCACTTCATTAGAATATTTTTCTTCATTTGCAGTAAGCATGTAAAACAGAGAAATATATTTCCAAAGAAAGAAGTAATTTTATAGATCTTTACTGGCTTTCTCTTTTTTTTTATATACATTGGTAAAGATGACTTTTTAGTTTAAGATTGTTTTCACTAGTCATTAACAAATGTCATCCTACCTGAGATGTTGTTCAATAAATGTGTACTTTAGAGTTTTCTAGGGAGTATTTATTGGGAAATGTATTGAAAACCATGCTTTTTTATAAAACATATTATATGTACACCAGTGAATCTAACACAGCTTCAGTTTTCATTGTGATTTTTTTAATTATTATTTTTTGCCTATTAGTCTTCTTTTATTCCTGAATTTATTAAAGAAATCTCTCAAGGTATTGTTTATAAATTCCAGAACAGCTTGTATTTTATTATGTCCTTTTAGGTAAAAGTTATTTGCCCTTACTCTTTTCATATTCCATGGAGATTTATTTAAAATTCAAGTTTATCTAATTAGTCATTTAAAATGTTCAGTTGACTTGTGTTCAGCATTATTACCTGTATTTAGTTTTCATGCCATGAAAATAAACTGCAATAATTCTGGAAAGCTTCCAGTTTTATCAACACCACCAGCACATATTGAAGTCCCATTTTTTGTAACCATGATCATTATTATTAGTTTGTCCTGTTCCAGTGAAGTGAGCTTCATTAGAATTCCAATAAATGAGAGCACTGCCCAAATGAAGCTACAATACTTTTCTTTAATAAAAACATTTTTTGACAATGGTTTTGGCTGCCTTTTTAAGAGAAGTTTTAACAAAAAAGAGAACATGTGTAGCCATTCAATCTATTGTAAAGCTCTATTACAAAACAGAGACAAGCTGCTAACAGGCACCTACTACTCTGGATGTCTCTTCTGCTCACTATAGTCAGGATTATTTTTTTTAAATAATATGTCTTTTCTTCTTCTCTAAAGGAATGTGTAGCATGCTGAGTCTTAGGTTCCTTAATTTCACAGGTTAACCATCTGTCTATCCTAGAGTACAATCATTTGTGTTTACATAATGAGCTTTAGTACTATTTTCTTTACTATCATTAGACCTATACTTCTCAGAGACTTCTAATTTTCACTCTTTGTTTTACTAAATATTGATTATCTATAACTATTTTTTATGTCCAGATATACATTGTGAACATATGCATAAGAAATTGATTAACAGAGACCCTTGTACTATGGAGGTCATGGGGAGTTATGTAGTATAATAATCAGAATGTGAAATTTGGGATTATGTGCATAGTGAGAAAAATAAATACTGAAAGCAAAACAATAAATATTTAAAAATATTACCTTGAAACACTAACAGGTAGCTAGCTTATTTGATTAAACTGAGTGCATTAAAGTGTTTTATAGTTTCTGCAAACAAGATGTTCTGTGTAAGTACAATTTTAGCCTTAGAGAAGTAACAGCCTGAGGTTGCTTTTGACTCCTTGGGATAACAGATGAGCTAAACATCCTCCTTCACTACCTTTAATGGTTGAATTGGATAGCTTCCTGTCTATCAGAAAGAAACCTTTCCCCACGGATCTCTTCTTTCATAAAGGTCAGTACAGCCTCTTTTGCCTTTGTCACTTAAAAAAAAAAAAAGAAGTCAGTAAGTATACCAGTATATTTGCTAACCCGTGACTTTCTAAGGGTTATTTTCCCTTTTTTTAATGAACTAAAAATAAAAGAAAGAAGAACAAATGAGAGAAAGCTATTTCTCATTGAAAATGTTTGCTTTACGATTTTGTAATATTTATATAACAGCAATATAAAAAAAAAAAAAAACAACAAACAAACCAAAACCACCACCCACCCATATCAGTATTTTGCAAATATTTTTTCCCTTGTCAGACAAAATGCTATTTTTGCCTAACAATTAAGGCATTTGTTAAGATGCTTCTCACAGATATTTCTTCCCATGCAACTAATTTGTCATAGGATTGCTAACATTACAAAGAGGATAAATTATGCTTAAGGGTTGTTTTCAATGAAGTAAGCTGTCTGAAGAAAAATATGAGTGCACTTTCAATTGCTGGGCATGAGACATTTTAAATGCATTTTGGTTCTAGACAGTCTACCAGCTGTTTGCATTAGCTGTCAACCATAAGTTGACTACAAATTTTAGCCACACATTACTCGGTGTCTGAGCTTACTAGTAATACACTTGATATTTTTAAGAATCAGTCATAATTCATACAGCATGCACATCTAACAAAGAAGCCCAAATATATTCTTGCTCACCGTAATTTGAGGGAACACTGTAAGGCAGATCCAAATGTCAATATTATTCTCTACATGTAAATATTCCCTTTGTTTGCATAATCCTCATGGGTATCATGTTTCAGTATTTGGCTGCTTCTAGTGGACCAAAGGGCAAAGTGTAACATACATAATGAGAAGCATACAAACAAAAAAAGCTTTTTTCATCTTGGCAAAAGTCACCAAATTCAGTTTCTGGTTATGACTAGGTCAGTTTTACATATGTCAAGTGATGTTTCTAGGAGACAAACAAAGAAGATACTGACTAGTGCTTCACCCTTCTCCCACCACAGCACAAGGAAGACACAAAAACAACTCCACCCTGGAGTGTGATGCAGCGAGTGTTTGTACATCTACACACATTCACATCCCTCTACAAATAAATGAAAACCATACTCTACAATCCAGAACATATCCCCTGCCTTAAGACAAAATTTTTCATTCACTCTTTTAACTAGCTATTAATGCCCCTCAGCTCTGGCAGTCACGTCCATCAGACCAGGCTCAGGCCATCAAGTCTGACTGGACATTCACAGTGGATGCAGTGGCAAAGCCGTGCAAGGGGACTCGTCCAGGTCTGTAAGTAACTGAAGGGAGGGGTGGCACGAGCATGGATCCAGGCTCTTCTCAGCAGTGCCAAACAACAGGACAAGAGGCAATGGGCAGAAACTTATGCACAGGAAATTCCACCTGAATGCGAGGAAGAACTTTACTGTGTGGGTGACTGAGCACTGGAACACCTTACCTAGAGAGGTTGGGGAGTCTCCCTCACTGGAGATATTCAAAAACCATCTGGACACAATCCTGTGTCATGTGCTCTGGGTTGACCCTGCTTGACCAGGGAGGCTGGACCAGATGACCCACTGTGGTTCCTTCCAACCTGACCCATCCTGTGATTCTGCAACTGAGGGGTTTTGGCTCGCTTTCACATACATGACTGTCAAATCCTGGAGGGTAGTGTTTTTTGCTTTGCAAAATCCAGTGATGCAATAAACAATCGTTTTCCCTGCAAAAATTAGACTGTTGTTGCTTGAAATTGTTGACTTTAAAAAAAACGGCATTTTTATATTTTGTTCATTTAAAAGTTTTCAAAAATGTGTCAGGCTTTCCTGCTTGCAGATCTGTCTCAGATTTTAGACACTTGTTGACTCAGAAACCTTCCTGGAAAGGCATCTTCACAGACACCCCTCCGTGTACAGCCTTGCTCAATTAGCTCCACATTTCTAGCATGGGATTCAGTTTAAGCTTCATGTGTTCAACCAGCAGTTCCAGCTGACCTCCTTAAGGGACATTTACTTGCCAAAGGATGTTTTTTTAGCAGTAGTATTTTTTAGTATCACTGACTCTTATTTCAGATCAGTTAATTTTCATTGAATCGATTTCAAAACTCCAAGTTGTTCTGAAATCCATTATCACCCACTATCTGTTTTTATGAGTCTGGGTTTTTTCCATGTAGCATATGTATTCCTAGAAGGATTCCAATTAGACGCTTTGTTGTTTTGTTAAAGTCAGTAGGAAGCATATCTTTCCACATGCAACTCAATGACCCAAAAAGCATTCTTACTTTCTGTTGCACTGCCAGGTGTTGCATATTTTGCTCCCAGTTTCACCCCCCAGTTTTGCTCGTGCGTTATTGCCTCAGCTAAGCCGAGCAATAAGCTGCAGATGCGGACAGGGGACAGCATCCTTTGCCCGTCACCCAGCAGGGCTGCCAGCAGCGAGGCTCGCGTCCTTGCGCGGCCGCGGCCGGGTTTCTTTGTGCTGCCGGCCGTTCCTCAGCACGGGAGCGCAGAGGAAGGAGGATGAGGAGGATGAGGAGGATGAGGATGAGGAGGAGGAGGCGCTGGCAGCCGGGGGGGTCAGAGCGTGTCCCTCGCTGCCCGGGCAGAGGCGCAGCGGGCAGCAGCAGCTCCGCGGGTGAAGCGCTGCCTCGGCACCGGGCCAGGGCAGCGCCGCGGGCAGAGCCCCGCTGCGGCTTTTCCCAGCGCTTATGCTGACATTTTAAAGGCAGTTCTGGCTCCATCTCGTGGAGCATGAACCATAGGCAAGGTTTTACCGAGCACTGGTTACACGTTTGCATATTCCCAGCCCTGAACTTTATAGATCAATAAGATAAACTCTTTCATTAAACAGATTAAAAAGACCTCACACTCTGATTTCTAAAAACTAAGATAGTTCCTTTATCTGCACTGTCTTCCTACACTAAACCACCACACTCACCAACATAATGCTCCAATTCTTCATGAGCCTTCAGCAGAGCTCCAGAAGGTTCCTTTCCTTCCTCAGCACTGCCCTGGCTCTGCCTGTCAGACACTCACACCTCCAGCTCCTGCATGCACCACACCTGAGGAAGGAAGATGCTCTTGCCAGAATCCTCCGTCAGCACATAGCATCACACAAAGGTCTACCTCTAGGATAAACAGAACCAATACCAAAGATAATAGTTATATTTCATTCTTGTGTTTTCAAAATGTTTTCTAAAGCATCTCTTTCATATGAGTGAAATGAAAAGTGACACCACAATGTGATGAGAATAGCTAATGTCAGATACAGAAGTAATGAGTATTTTCCTTTTCTTCCTTTGTGTTTCGATTCAGCTATCTCCATGGATCCATAAAATATGAAGATGACATCATCTTACTAAATGCTCATGTTTATTTGATGTCCTTCGTGATCTGAAGTCCTTTATTTCCTTCATTAAGCAGAAAAAAATGTGAAGTGAAACAAGAACCAGGGGAGAAAAAGGCATTATTTAGACGTAAATCCTTACAAGAGGATCCCCCATTGTGCTTGACTCGTGAGAAAATTGCTGTTTCACTATAACATGAAGTTTTCTATGTGATTTTTATATGAGGTATTATTTGGTATAGCATGTCAAAACAAGCAACATTTTTAAAGGACAGAATTCTACCATGTGCCATGTTCCTCACTGTACTCAAAGTACAGCCCACAACAGGAGAAGCCAATTTTTTATACAAAAGCTGTTTCTAAAAAAGCAAGTTGTGCAGCCTTATAGATACAAAAAGGAAAGTGATGGTGTTACAGACATAATACAGGGTTGTTCTGCAGCACTTAAAATGTCACTCGTTAATGTCTTACTCTTCATTAATAAACTAAGGCAAGTTTTATATGACGTGTTTATTTTTTGTCTATAAGTGGTAATAGGTATTGCAACTTATAAGTTAAAAAAAAAATATATTTGACTGTCAGTAAGAGAGGTGTATGACTTTACACTGGAGCATGCCCTAGAAGAGGGTTACTTGCATTTTTCGCAGCTTCTGCAGGCCTCTACTGAGCTGGTGAAATGTTGCCAGCACAGTAAAATGTTGTTTTTCCTCTATGACAGCAAAGAGAGCAAATACATCAACTGCTTCCTAGGAAAGTTCAGCCAAAATAAGTAAAATGAATGCTCTTGGAGAGAGAGTGGACACTTCCAACACGTCCCACATGTATTCTAGTCCTGCAAATGTCTATATAATCCAAATCTAATCCACAGCAGGCTACTTGATTGTCCCAGGTTGAACTGTTTGGTTAGCCTAATCCTTCTTACTGTGTAAGCACTCATGCCAGCAATAAAGTAAATAGTAATAACAATGCTAAGTAGTGTTCCTTATGAGAATATAATAATTTGGCTTTGAAACTTCTGCAGTAGTGAAAGCTGGCAGAGACAACAAAGATATATTGAAAATTGCTGCTTCTCATAAATTGAGGCTGCTGTGTTGGTTGTACTTTTTTTCTTACATTCATTATGTGGTTTATTTTCACTTTCAATTTTCAGAAAAACAAGTGCTGCTTGCAAAAAGTCAAATCTGTGAAAGCACAAAAGATGCTCAGTCAATAAGAACTCATTGGTTTCAATAAGAACTCATTTCATGTGACTGGTCTTTGCAATATTTTCTTTCAGTATTTAAAGGCAGCTCACATTCAGCAAATTCACATCTACAAGGAACTTACCCTCTTTCTCAGATGAACTGGAAGAATTAAGTGGCAAACACTGATTCTGCCAAAATTGCTGGTTCTCAGCCATCCAAAGCTCTCAGCAAAGATGATTTGCACAAAATTATATTTTTCTTACAAAAATATTTTTATAGTATGAGAGAATTAAAAAAAGAAAGCCAAAACAAAATGAAAATCCATGTCTGCAACCTTATTCCACCCTTAAATAAAAACATAGATTACATAATGGAAATTGTTCCGTGCATAACAAAAAATTTGCGAGAGGCTGACAGGAATGTCAAAAGCAATGCATATGTCTTGCTGAAACCTCCAAAACTCTGATAAAATCACAACTCTAAGCTTCTGTCCATCATTACAGGCCAAGACAATATTTGTCTGCAAGTAATAAAATTATATAATAATTGCTTATCACTAGGCAACCATTTATTTTGAGTTGGGGACAAAGCTAAATACAACTAAGAACTACTAGTTAATTCTTTAAATAATCAGCAGCATCAAATAAATGATCTTTTCGCTCCCCAGAAATCTACTCTTTTTAACTCCAAACTTCAAAGAATCAGCAAACACATTAGTGTGGCGTTGTTAAATCTCTTCTTGCTTTTAATTATGTAGGAGATATAAAAATGTTTGTATCAAAAAACAAAAAGAAAAAAGTGAGTATGAGGGACTGACTTTAGTGTATTGAAAATCTTTGCTATAGCTCAGGACTGAAAAGTGCTATTGACCATTTTATTTTGTCTCCAATAGCCTCCTAGCAACAGTATTTTCATATTGTTACTACACCTTTTTTTTTTTAATATATTTATTTATCTCTGTCACAACATAGACTAAAGTCTAATACACAGAAATATGGAGGTTTTTTTTCCCCTTGGTCAGAAGCTATCTTCAAAAATCTAGCCTGAAGTTATTTGCAAAGTAATTACAAACATCAATCACCCATTGGCTTATCTAGCTGTTTCCCACTGTGCTCAGTCTCTAGATTTACTTATGAGTAAATCCTATTCTTCCTCTTTGGTAGGCAATAATCAGCCAGTTCACTTCCTTTTGCTCCAAAGGATCTCTGCTCTCTTGATGTTAACTGTATGCATCAGTTCTTGTCAATTTTATTTTCTTGAGTATGCTTGAATCAGCTTCCTCCAGATCTGTATTTCAAAAGTACCATAACACTAATATTTCCTCTCTCCACAGGAAGTGTCTTTACTGGTGATCTGCCAATTCTCTCTGCCTAGAAATGAGAAAGCGATCTGGCATAATTATTGCCAAAATAACTCCTTAAAATTCCGTAAAAAAATACAAGCTGGGAAGGGAATGAAAGCAAACACTTCAGACATCTGTACCAGTGAAAGAAATGCAGGGATATGAATGGAAGCCCCTAAATGTAGGAAATACTAAGTGTGGTTGCCTGTTGGGTAATTGATGAAGGCTGAATGTGTGGCAGAGCAAGGAAATGGTCCTGTTACCTGTGCCAGGAGAGCACACCCTGAGAGAAGACTTCCAGTGGTCAGCAGTGCTTCCAGGAGAATCACCTGTGCATACACAGGTGGGTCAAGTAGCAGAACAATCATATGCTAGTTTAGCATTTCTGGGAAAAAAAAAAAAAAAAAGAGGAAGAGGACCAAGGGACACCAAGATAGAAGATACCACTTCAAAGGAACCGATTATATTTCACTGGAGAAAAGAAGTACACCACAAAAAAAAAAAATTAAGCAAATTAATCATCTAAAAAAAAAAAAGAAAAGAAAAAAAAGATGAAACTTAAAAAGAGATCACTTGTGGGTCCTCAATTATCTGAACTCAAGAAGAAAGTATATGACAGGAAATGAATGAGGGGCAAAAATCTTTTTGAAGCACGAAGGGCAGAATGAGGTTGTCAGAATGTACAAAGGCAGATCCATCAGGCAAAGCTCATGAAGGACAAAAGAAAATACAGTGTCCATATGTATTGTAATGGGAAAAGCACAGAAAGAAATGGCACAGAAAAGGTCAATGTTTATTCAATGTCTGCTTTACAGTCATACTCACAACTCTGTATTTTGCTTTGTATTGGCTCACTGCTACCAGATGCAGGTTTTTCACATCTTCCTATTGAAATGCTTATTTTCCTTATACTGCTCCCAGAACTACTTTAGCTCATTGAGGCTTCCTGCAGTATTTGTCCTCCAGAGTGCACTACACCCCTCACCGTGCCACACTCTTCATTACATAGGCAATACATGGGTTAGCAGGGGACACAAAACACACCCTTCCAAAATA
This sequence comes from Chloebia gouldiae, assembly GCA_003676055.1. Lineage (NCBI taxonomy): Eukaryota > Metazoa > Chordata > Aves > Passeriformes > Passeridae > Chloebia > Chloebia gouldiae. The sequence continues at coordinate 40,641,950 of QUSF01000001.1, read as the reverse complement.
TATTTTCTACAACTTTGATAGTGTTCTCAGTGTGAAGTTTGTTTGCAATCTTAATTCTAGATCACTCATCCAGCTATTTATATCTTATCTTGGCCCTATTTCCCTTACTGTACAAGCCTGTTATAAATAACAGTATCAAAAGCCCTAATAATGCCAAGACAGATTAAATTTAGAGCTTCCTCTCTGTTCAAATGACGTTGTCCCAACAAAGAAAGAAATAGTATTGGCTCAACACAACTTGCTGATTTTAATTAATCTCATTTTGATCTTTCAAATACTTATATGTATTTAGAATTCTTATTCCAGAATTTATCTGGAAATTGGTGATGGTTGACTGGTCTGCAACCACCCACCTATCCCTACTTTTCCTCTTTCCCTTCTTCCTCTTCCCTATCACATTTGTTTTCTCAGCACTTTTCCTGTCTTTCAAGTTTTCAGAGAGTGCAAGCAGCTCTAATTTTCAAACAATTTCAAACAATTTTAATTTAAGGTTGCATAATATGTTGGTTGATGCAACGTCCTGCCTCTTAATTGCTACTCTAAATTCTCTTATTTGAGAAGAACTACTAATGAGTTGCTCTCAGTAGTAAAAATTACAGACATGACTCCCTACAAAGATTATTTATAAAAATTTACACTTCACATAAAGAAGGAAAAAAAAAATAACAGGAATGTGTTAATATGTTCAAGTAACCAGTAAAAATTCTGTTAATCTTTTACATAAGGATGCATTAGGTAACCTATTTAAAGAAAGGGAAAAAAATAGACGAAGATTGGAAACAAAGAGTGAAAAAGATAAATACAGTACAGTATTATGTTTACACTAATAAGTATAATCATTTATTTAATGCCATATTTTTGTTTTCTCTCCTCATTTCTGAATCAAAGTGTTTGAATAGTCAAATATTTCTAATCACTACATTCCCAGAAGAAGAACACAGAGTAGCCTGAGAAAGGAGAGTATTGGTGGAAATGGAAGACAAGAAAACGATTAATATCTCATAACAGATGTCTGGTTTTTGGCCTTTTAGATATTCCTTCATGTTTGCTGATTCATTTCTTGACTCTCTCCTTCCTGGAAGTCTCAACTACTTAGTCACACCCTTCACTTATGTATCCTTTGAAAAAAACCATAATTTTTACCTAGTGCTGACAGCTTGTCGTCTTTCTCCCAAGAATTCATACTGAGGGATGCTGATCTTGAGGTGTGTCCAACACTGAAAGAATTTGCTTTTGGTTTTCACTTAATTAGCTAAATTACAGCTCAGGGTCAGAAGGACAAAGGCCCATTTTCCCCCGAGCAAGCCTCCTACCTGGAACCCTGTTTTACAAAACTGGTGCAAAACACTTCTAGTTCCTTGTAACAGCAGTGTTTGATTTCCTCTCAGGACTAGGCCTCCTGGAGTAATTCTGCTGTTCTCAGTTCCTTATTCTTTCTGCAGAGAAGGATTCAGAAATGAAGGGATAGCCTACAGAAATTCTTGGGTTATACTGTCACCAATTTTCAAGACTGAAAAGTTATTTAAAAAGTCCACATCATTCACATGTGGATATACCCAAAGTCACAACATTAAAGACAAATTGAGTTTTTATTATATCATGAAATCCTCAATAATTAGGGAAAAATCTATTTAAAATACCTCTCATGTATTAGACCACCACAATGCCATCTCATACAACTGAAGAAGATAGAACCTAACAAACACACAAAACACCCTGAAAATCCTGAGAGTAGAGTGGATATGCAAAGGAGCAAATAAAACCATATAAAAGTAATGGTTTGTTTATTCACTTTTTTTTTTTAATTGAGAGAGAAGGCCTGGGTGGCTGTAATTTCATTACAGGGAGCATTACCCATGTTTAATAATGGAATGGAAGTTCTCAAGTGCTTTTATGATATAGTTGTATCACAGTGAATATACAAAACTCCCTACTTCCATTTGCAGTCACACAAGGTTCATGTCTACTCTGCAGAACTGGATGAGATACCATCCTGTAAGCACAAAGTGTCTGGAGCAGAGCCTGCTCAACATGATCAGCCAGCTGTCTGAAGGCCACCAGCAAGTGTTCTGCAGATCAGAAATTCCAAAACTCTTCAAGAAACAAATATTTAGAGCATCCATGTCTACAAAAATATTTTCTTGCTATATTTTTCAAAGCCAGAGAATAATGTTCAAAGACATAAAGGCAGTGAAAGGTTGCCAGAAAACACCATACCAACATCTGTGCTTCTTTTAAGCTCTGCAAAACTCAGACATGATGACTCATAAAAAATCACACATGATCAAAAATGCAATATAATTTGTCAGGGCAATACAAATCTGAGGATAAAAATATGAGTGTCACACTGTAGTGTCATTTACTTTTGACCTTTGCTATTTAGAAAAGGGCAAGCAATTTTTGGCTCTGCTCTGTTAGGAAAAGCCATCATGAAGAATGAAGAGCTATGTTAGGACATTTCAGACACAACCCTAAGCCCTGCTCTTGCACAGAGTAGTGGTAGTTCAGCACCACACACTGGAAAAAAAACCAAAACAAACAGGGAGTGAACCTAGCTTTCCCTAGCTATGCCTATCAGGTTGGCTGCAAACTGCAAGGTTTCATAATTCCCTCAGGTTGATTATCTGATTTACAACAAAGCCCAAGTTTATATTAAAACCACTCCTCCTGTCGAGGCATTGAGTGTCTTTTACCCATCTAGGAGGAACTGTGTATCTTCATGTTAGTCAGCTTGTTCATATCAACCAAAGAAACCAGCATTATGAGATAACAAGACACAAATCCTTTGGCAGCAACGCTTAAAAGATAGCATTAGGCTGAGAGCAGAGAGGCTGCAGTGATGATGCAGTGCATAGGAAAGGACTTCTTACACAATATATTTGCTTATAAGCCAAGTATTAGCTGGCTCTAAATAAATTCTCTTCAGTAAAGTACTGACAACAATTAAACTTTTCCAAAACTGACTTAAGTTGATTCTAGATCTAAGGTTTGGAAGCCTTGGTTTTAACAATCTTATTTATTCTCTTGAGCTTTAAAAATTTTTTCCTCTTGACCACAAAAATCTTTTCTTTTTTGCACAAAAAAGGGTCAAAATGAGAGTTGTCCAATTCCTATATAATGCTTTCACTAAAAAGGAAGAAGATCTAATGGAAAAAAAAGTAGAGATTATAAGTGTTTTAAAGTCTGCAACTACATACAAAGTGTTACCAGTACTATGACAGTGTGTTTTGCACACTGGTAATTGGTTAAAAATCAACTATATAATAACCTGGAATATATTACACATAAAAGTATTCTATCAAATGCGAAAGTAAAATCTCTGCTTTTTCAAAAACACTGCTTTTGCAATATTCAAACAGTAAGTATTGGTTATGGTTTAACTATGAAAGAAGCTCTACAGGTTTATGTCCAACAACTGCATTGTGTGCAACCACTGCATTATAGTGTGACTTGGTGTTATGATTAAGTAAATTATTTCATAAGTGAATCATTGAAGTTTATAAAAGAAGAATTTACATCTTTCACTGTCAGCAGTTTACACCCTCACATATCAAATCATTATGCCACCCTTTCTCAGAGTAGTAGCCGGTATAGATTTATAGCCCAGAACATTTAGATTAATTAGGAAGACAATAGGTATTCCAGAAACCAATCCACTTCTGCACAGTTTTGGTTTTTTTTTATGTTTTCCCACTCTATCTTATCAAGAATGAAGAGCATGGATCCAGAAAGAGAGATCTGTACAAATATGGCACATTAGGAAAGTTTGGTGCATTTGGAAGGAATTAGTAGAAGTTAAACTACTATGAAAAGTCACCTAATCCATTTTTGAAGCACATACAATTTAAGATAAATACATACAACAGGGTGAATGTATTAGTGTATTAGAGTGTTATAAATTCAAATTAACCAGCAACTGTAGGAATGCTTACTAAAACTTCTAGAAGTACACAACATATCTGACCTTATTAAAATGGTATCTATTGACAGTTTAATTTACTGTCTATTGGCAGTTTTATTGACATGGCCTAAGCCAGAGATGAGCAACAGGGAAAGCTTCATAACCACTTCAGTTTTATACTGCAGTACAAATTTGATGTGTAAACCATCAGCCATTTAAGTTTCCAAATTGGCAAGGCTACAGCTCCAGTTATCAGACCACAGTATTTGGCATAATCCTTCAAATGTGTTTTGTAGCTAGCAAAAAGGTAAACATGTCTATGCAGAATTTAACTTTGCAGGGTACCTAGACTGCCAAGTTTCAGCTGCATGTGTTGGCCCAAATCTGTCATGCTAAACAAGGATTGCAGGGCATGTCTCTCCCAACCTCTGAGCTGTGCTCCAGTCACCTAAATCAGGAGGCAGAAAATAGGAACTCAGAATGACTGCTGGGCCTTTGTGGTTTTGGAGATGAGACTGAATATATATTCTCATTTTTTGCAAGTTGCTGAATTTAGGCAACTTTCTTTGTTAAAGACCTACTCAGAATTCTCCAATATGACTTCAGATAAGATAAAAAAATGGCATTTTTATTCAATAAATCTTCTTTATTAAATTATCTTCTTTATTCTGAGCTCAATTGGTTTTTGTTCTACAAATGCATCTGAAATAATAAGGCATCTTGAAGTGTACAATTATTCACTTTAATTAAAATATATCAGGTGCTTAATGACCATGAGTTTTACTCATTGGCTAAGTGGCAGAATTCTGGAGTTTTTGGCTTTCTGAACTGTTTGACTTGAAGTTCCACCAGAGATAATAAACATGTAACAGAAATAATTCTGGTTTGTAACTAGCCTTCCATATCCCATATGGAAGTATACTAGTATCCCAAAATTATCTCTACTTCGTGAAAATGTAGAGCACTACTGCTACCTAATGGGTCATTTTCTTCAGGGCAAGAGGCAAATGACCTATTAGATAAAAGACAATTTTATCTGCATGCTTCTTTTTCCATGTCGGGGAAACAATCAGGAGGACACTTAGCAGTGGCAGTTCTGAGTGTGTAGCCACCATGTTAATTTTTAATGATGGTACTGACTGACAGCAGCACTTGGATGAAGCAGTTAACTACATAATAATCACTGTGGCTAATGCCACTGGATTCAGTTAGAAATACACCTACCAGTTTATCAATTTATAAATCAAAAAAAAACATCTTTCAGCCTTGGCCCTTCTACTGATATTACATTTTTTGCATATCTTATTCAGAAACATGTACATCTGAAATCAATCTGTATTCATGGGCAAATCTATTAATGGGCAATCTATATTCAAGGGCAAAAAAACTGATTGTCTCACAGGTGACACAGAAAGCGGAAAGCAAACAAAATCTTCATTGGTTATTGAAAAGGAAGATAGGGATTCAAATCACTTGTTGATAAAGGACAAAACAGATAATAAATTGCATAAGAAACAGCATGCAAATTTTTCCACTATATGCAATACCTTTTATTTTGGTCCTAACCCTATTGAACAATGAAACACCATAAAGCTTTTGCCACTTATTTCCATGCTGCTCCAAAGCAGGTTCTTCTTTCCTACCCTACTGTAAGCACCCTGAAACAGCAAGGGAAGGCCACCCTTTAACACTGGCACTTACAGGCAGACTCAGCCAGCACTGACAGATACCTGCAGAAGCCAGAACAAATATTTGCTACCGCTGACAGATCATTTCAAGTTTTAACTGGAACATTAAAAATATTTTGTGTGAGCTATGCCAATTTTCTCCCTCTTGTAGGCAGCTAGAGTGAACAAGTTCCATCCTAGCAAGTATTTTTCTTCAGTGCTTCTCCTTCTTTCAGATGTCAACCAGCCTGTTTTTACTTAAATTGTCTTAAAATAATCTATCAATAGCATTATCAGACAGGGAATGTACATTTTTATTCAGCTTAAAGGTAAAGGGACATAAGAAGAAAGCAGAAGCCAAGAAGGTCTTGGATCAACAATTTTACATATAACTAATGCTATAAATAATAGGGGGAGGGGGGAGCAGGGGGTGTTCCAGCTTAAAAACTCTGTTCGAGTCCAATTCCTCCCCTCAAAGTAGCCTTGGAAAAAAAAAAAAAAAGATGTTCAACTATTTTTGGTGAAGATACTGATAAAGGATGACACTTGAGGTATCCTGATAATAAAAGATAAAGACATTTGACTTAGAGAAACATGCTTTATTTACTTTTATTACACTTGTGCATTTTTTTTAATCTCCTAATTCTTCAGAATTTATTACAGAGATATTGAAAACCAAAACCTAGATGTCAATCTCAATTGTCACTTCCAAAAGTGTTTTCAAATTGTAAGAAATGGACAATTTGATTTTTAAAAGCACAAGCACTGCAGAGAGCACCAACAAGCAGATCTCTCCTCGGATGCGAGGCAACATACTAGCAACTTAATTCTCTTGGAGCTAAAGCATCCTGCATTCCCGATTGCACCTTAAGCTTTTTCAGACTGTTTAGCTTACAGCCTTGCTCCAGAAATCACTGTGAGGCACGGAAACCTGTGCAGCAGCAACTGCACCTTCATTCAAACCCCTTCAGCCTGCCCTGTTTCAGGCACATTTCTCACCTGACTCACTGTTTTGTTTAGCTGCTGGCTGTCTGATTGCCACATGGCACGTGGCAGTGTTTCACATGTGGCACAACCACAGCCTGTCCCACACCCAGAGCAACATGCAGAGAGCTGCCTGGCTGAAAGATGAAAGCCAATTCCAGACTACCCACTTCTTCCCCTTCTCCTCCCATTTATTTGGTGCTCCAAATGTTCAAACAGAAACAGCCAGTTGTGGAGATGTAATGTAACAAGGAAAAATCTACGTGGGAGCTGGTTGTGGCTGCACACTTATGCATGGCTTTGTAATTTTATTCTTAAACAACTTCTTTCTTTGTTTTCTTTTAGTGCAGTGATGCCAACGCACTGTAGGAGGTCAGGTGCTGAGCAGTGCCTCAGTCCCTGACAGGCACACGTGGCCCAGGCCAGCAGAGCTTCATCCCTTACCCCTGAGGCAGTCAGCACAGGAACGTCATGAACAAACCAACTCCATCCCACCCAGGCACCAGCCCATCTCCTGCCATGATAACCAGACTCACATCTGTGTTTCAGGCTACCTCTGAAGAAGGAGTTTATCACCAGACTGATTTCATTCTGGCAGGCAGTGAGTGAGGAGTGAGGAGAACTTCTAAGGGGAAAAAAAAAAACAGGCTAGACCTTAAGCTTCTCCAAAGGGGATCTCCAATATTTTAACTTTTAGTGTTGCACCAAAAAAGTCATGTACACTTTACCTTCTTGCTATTCTTTTAAACATTATTTTAAAATAAATATGAATCTGCCTTATTTATAATCTTCAATTCATGTCTTGGTTGAGGCAAGATAACCAAAAAGTATTCTCACAAAGTGGTTTTGGAGCAAAAAGCAAAATGCTGCAATCTTCTACTTCCCTGTGTCCACAAATTCTGCAGGAAATCTGGGAAGGGGGCATTGTCACACCCCAGATCCTTGTGAACATGGGACACTTCATCATTCCCATGGAGCCAGTTCCCTTTCAGCCCTTTCAAGCTGGCACACGAGGTCATCCATCCCAGGTGCACACCCTGGGCACAGGAATGAAAAGGGAGGGAAGGAATCCCTGAGTATTTGATAATTTTCTTACCAGCTGGTCTGGCACTGCCTTGTCTTTGGATAATCCTCCTGGTTCTGCCTCAGCCACTAACCCAAGCTGTGCTCCAGGGCTTAGTAGTGGTGACTCCAATCTCAATAATCATGAGCACTTCTTAAATTTCTGTACCTGACATCTTTTTTAAATACTCCTAGAAAAGAGCAAAGAATAGTCTTAATTGTCAGCAGAAGGATCTGGGAGGCAGGTATCCCACTGTATCCAGACATCCAAGGGACAGAAGCTGGCATTCCACTGAATTTTCTATAGATGTGCCTTGTGGAAAATGTCTTGATCACTTTCTGAAGCTTATGTTGGAAACACCTCCCTAGGCAAGGAGCAGAAGGATTTCCTCTGGTTCCCTCTCCCTAATGGGGCTGTCCTGTCTTATTCTGATCACAGCAATTTCTGGTCAATGCCTGGATTGATCTCCATCTGGGATATAGACAGACTTGAAAGGTCACTATAGGATGTAAGTTTTCTTGACAAGCTCGTAGGTAATTTGCCAAGACAGAAGTTATTGACAATGGAGGGCTTCTTTTGGTCAATGACCAAAAAGATTTTTTGACAGAGTCAGGGAAAGGCAGTCTTCCAGGAGCTTAAGCTTCTGGTTAACTTTTAACCTGGTTAAAAGTTATTTCAGAATCCTTCCTCAGGTGGCTTCTAGATGACCAGAAGGCACTTGTGACTTGATTTGTTACTGTCTTGTGCCACACCTTGACTCCAAACAGTGTGAACAGGAAGGATAGACTAGGAAGAGACTGATAATCTTTGAAGGAGAAAAATGGAAAAACTGGTAATCCCTAGCATTTCCCATGCACTAAGAACTCTTGGTAAGCTGTATATACACTAATAGCCACATGCCAAAGTGCACTGAGAAGCCAGCCCAAGAGAAGTCAGTCCTTGGGATATGGAGTCTTACTGGGGGTGATGACAGTGGTGCCCATGCACCATTATGTCCTCATGTTCTTTATGCAATCCAACACCAAAGGAACATACTTCCAGTCCAAACTCTCATATAATGTTGTCTTCACAGTTTCATATGTTCCAGGGTATAAACTAAAACACTGATTGTGAGACAAACTTGGCTTTTAAACAATTTTGTAACCCATTTGGATAGCACTGGTTTGTTTCTGCTATTTTACTCAGGTATGGTGAGGCAGCTGAATGGGGCTTCAAGGTCGTTGGCTGCTGTGGGACCAACAGAGTTCATGCAATACTTTGGGTTGGGAAGGGACCTTAAATTGCATATTTTTTCAACCTCCCTGCTGTGGGCAGAGACACCATCCACTAGAGGAGGTTGGTCAATGCCTCAGATGACCTGGCCTTGCTATCTCCATACTGAGACCCTGTGTGCAATTTCTTCTGGGTCCATTCTCTATTTACCATCTCCAAGTTTTATACAACAAGCCAAGGTTTATACAACAGCAAAGATTTCTTTTATTCCTTTACAAGCGTCAGAAAATTTGGTACTTTCTTTGCATCTGTCTCCTAGATTCACATAGAAACTCTTTTCCTAAAAGGACACAAACCAAGGAAGTTCTCATTCTTCTACCTGCCAAACAGTAACAGTGAGCTCTGATTCCCACTGAGGAGAGTTTACATGCCATGGAAAGCAATTTGAGCTTGTGTCCCAGGATCTGCAGCTAGTGGAAGCAGTCCTTACATCTCCTGAACCCCTCAGTCCAAACCCATGGAAACAAAGGTGCTGGTATATTCACCAATTAGCACTGGGGAGGACTCTTGTCCAGGTTCACAAGCTATGTTATGACCACCACTGGGTAAAGTATTTGCATTCTTATAAACAGAGCATGACACAAGAATATTAAGTTGGAGCAGGAGAAGTGCAAGAAGAATTTCCCATGGATTTGAGACTGGTATTTTTTTCCCAGGAGTGCCCCAGGTGAAGCTGCATTTGCTGTACCAGAAGTCCCTTAAGGGATCACAACACAAATGGGCAAACAGGCACAGGGATCTCTTGCCAGGGTGCTCTTCAGAAGCAGCTCAAGGTGGTGTGTATGATGTCACAACATCTGCAAGGCTCTGCCTCTGTGGAAGATATGACAATTCTGCCACAAGCCCTCCTGATCTAGGGGCTTAGGTCCCCAGTGGTGGACTAGCATTCCCAAAGAGATCCATAACTCCTTGCTGAAACCCACATTCACCTCCTTAGATGTCCCAGTCACACAGTCTTACTAAACACATCTTCAGCAGCCTTACTCACAGCCTCGCTCACAGCCCTGCCCTAATCTTAGCCATACACAGACAAAAGGCACTCAATTGTATCATCTGGGTCAGGAAAGATAACAGATAACACATCTGGTTGTGACACACAGAGAAAAGGCCACCGCTTCTCAGCGCCCCTATAAAAACACATCAAATAAAACACATGGCAAAATGTGAAATAACTTGTGAATTACTGACCAGTTATTTTTCCTTCCAAAACTGTATGGCCCAGAATTCTAACAAATAAACCAGGGCTAAGAACTAATATGTAGTATATTTCTTTAATACTTGTAGCATATTTCTTCTTCTTCTATATAGTATATACTTGTAGCATTTGTCTTTAATACTTGTAGAGAGATAGGGGTTAAAAACTGCAAAGTCAGGAAGCCTTTACTATTAATATAGCAACCTTTATTAGCTGCATCTCCTAGTAGTGCTGTTTCTTGAAAATTGCATGCCTTTTTAATACCTTGAAAGAGACCCAAATCTTCAATGCAAGGTGGGACATTCAAGAATATGTTTCTGAAATCACAACAGCCTGTTAAAGACTGATTGATTAGACAATAGTAATTGTGGATGCAAGGCATGGAGAGTCTCAACTTTTGTGTTTAGTTTGAGTCTTCATCATCATTCTGAAAAATGTCATTGTTGAATATTTTGGGAACAATTTGGGAATGTAATTTAAAAGAATAAAAACCTATATACTACTGGCATTCACTCCTTTCTTCCATTTCATAGCTCACATCATTATTTCATCCATTTTCTGTAGGTTAGAATAATTTCAGGTCATTTTTTTAGTGGTGATGTTATCTCTACTGAGGGAGACAACAAAAACCAAAGGCAATAAAACGCCCAAACATCTCAGAACAAGCACGCACATATCCATTCACTGGTTCAAATTCAGCCCTTTAAAATGGATACATAAACCAAAAACCACAGTACCTGCACTGTGTTACTGTCTTACGAAATACTGTGGCTAAGTCTTCATAAGCGTACATTGTTAAAAAAAGAAATTCAAGTCTCAGCGTGCACTGACTGTTTTGATTTGCCAGGTGATGCTTATTGAGCAAACTGCAGTTATAGATCATATTTTAATTGTAGTTTTCCTCTTTCTTAACCACCCCCTCCAACTCTAACCACACACAGATCACACAGTCAATGAAGAAAGGTACATTTGTAATAGTTTCCACTACTATTACAACATAATTTGTAATCTTCAAAGATAGAGATGTGTTTGGAATTATTTCAGGGCAACTCCAGACAGTAGCAAAAGAAATGTAAGAAGTAACTCAAATCTTCAAAGAGGAAATTTCAAAGTTCAAGTTTCAAGTCTGCAAATTAATCTTTTGCTTATAAATAAGCAATTAAGCTAGGTATGTTAAATTTGGGATAAACAGGCACAGGTTTCAAGATTAGGCTCACAAAATCCACACTTAAAATAAGAGTTCTCTATTTAAAAACATTGCATTTTATTCAAACCATTTGTATAGTTTTGGGTTTTTTTAAATTAAATTAGTTTTAAGAACAGGGTTCCTCTTCAGGCTAGTTTACCATCATGCAATAAATGCAGCTTCTTGACAGTAAAGAGTACAACTCATAAGGGATTTAAATCAAGTAAAAGTTGAGCAAGTACAACCATAACATGGCTGGAAAGGATTGATTAGCAAAATAAAAAAGTCCTGAAGTCCACAGAATTCATCATGCCTAAGTAAGTTTTCGCACTGTGACAAAGGAGTCAGCTTTATGCTTTGTATGAAGGACACAGAACACCTCTTACTAAAATAAATATTTAATCAGAAAAGGGACTTTAAAAGAAAAACCAAAGAAAAACTAACAACGCCGCCTGCCCCACCCCACCCCATACCTCTTTCTGATGGAGAAAAAAATGTCTTTTAATTAATTTAAGAACAGACCTAAACCCTTCATCAGAACTGTAATAGAACACAGACATTTATTAATCCATTAAACCTTTAGCACCTATATTATGTTTCAAGATTTAAGACTGTGACAGGCGGTCTGAAGTTTCCTGCATTTGCCTCACGACCGTCACAAGGACCCTGCAGACCCCTGAGAGGAGCTCTGGCCTGGCCGGGGTGGAAGCCAAGGCTTGCCAAGTGACTGTGAGCAGGTCGCTGTGCTGCTACAGAGCGCTGCGTTCCAACAGGTGGTGACAAGTGGTGGCTTGTCCCTGTCCCTGTCCGCACCCATTTCACAGACCAACGGGCTACACACGATGGCCCATCACTCTTGCCCACCTTCTGGCCAGATGCCACTCGCTTTGGCTAAGGACTGTAGAAACTGTGACATTTTGGGAAGACTCCAGTGCACCCCCACAGATGACAGCAAATCCATGTGGCTGGACCATCGAGGATCTTGTCTCGACAGTGGTAGCTATATTCCCCTTTCCCTCTTTTCTCTATATTCTTTATTTCCTTTTTGTGTCCCCTCTATCGCATTTGCTGCTGGTACCTAAATAAAGGTGCATTTGTTGTGATTAAACTGTGGTCCCCTGCTGTTTGCCTTTTTGCACTTTTGGGATTGGCTAAGGAGCCATCACGATACCCCGCACAAGGAGATCCTAACAAAGACCCAACACTCAGGTAGTCTTCTGGCTCTAAAAATTGTAGACATTTAATTTTATTCCCAACCACAGTAGCTCCAATTAAGTTGCTGTCACTTTTCAGGATGATTTTCTGGCTGCCTTTAAAATTAGGAGGAAGACTTCCAGTTCACCTAAAAAAAAATTAAAAGCATATTAAAAGGAAAAAAAAAAAGAAAAGGTAAGGTAAAAGTAGAAGAAATTGAGTATTATTTCAGGGACAGTTTGCCTGAAATCAACTCACTGAACACATTTTCTCAAAACAAATAATGGGCAATGAAAGAGAGGAGAAAATTAAAAATTTCAAGGAATGCTTTTTTTTATATGTAACATTTGTATATATAACTTGTCTATACAACATTGTAAAAAGAAAGACTGCTAAGACACATAGGTTCATTCAAATAATAAAAAATATTTTGTTATCATTTTGGAAAATAAACTCTTCAAAGAACAACACCAAACCCAAAGGAAATTTCATGATCCTGAAACACAATGAAATAGTCATAATTTCAATATGGATTAATATCTGCAATGATTATTGCTGTTACCAGACCTCCTCTCCTCCCTAAAAAGGCACTCGTCAAAGTAGGAAAAGTAAAAGAATATACATTGACAGAAACCAACAGCCAACCCCTTCTTTCTTCTGTGCCTCACTAAAGCAGGAACAGGATTTTCATAATTTTTGGATACGGGAGAAATGAATATTTCAGCCTCATCTGAGGCTAGGAACCAAAGAAGAATCAGCTCAAAACCTCGGGTGGTGAGGAGGGCTGTCCCGCTGGAGCCGATGATGTGAGCCGGGGCACAGTCCCAGCTGGGTTTTGGCACCCCAGGCACCGGCAGACACCGTGCGGGGAAGCTGGGGCAGAGCCTGGCTCATGCCCCGGGGCTGTGGCCCAGCAGGCAGGAGTGAGGAGCCCGATTGCCACCATCTCCTCAGCACTGCTAGTGCTGCTCTTGGGACACCTCCCCTTCCTAGCGGTGGTTGCTCAAAATATGCTTATTTGCCATATTGCTCTTGATAAAATTTTTATTGGTATTTTCCTGAACAGCAACACTGGAAGAGAAAGTAATTACCACTTCTATTCTGCAGCTTGATAACAAAACATTCCTGTGAGCTTCCCACAAATCTTATCTTAATGGTTTTCCAGAAATATTTTTTTTTCTTTAATTCTCACCAAAGAAAAGAGATCCATACACTACATTTGAATGAACGTAAGATATAATTCCACACTAAAACCTGTTTATCAGTCAGTTCATGTGCTTTTTTCCGTGCTCACCTCAGTGACAGGACAAACAATTTGTACACAAAAAGTAGCAACAATAATTAATAAAAATGGCTGCTCTAGTGCAATGGTAATATTAGGTCCCTTGGTCTTGCCTAAATACAGCAGAAGAGTAGAATTTCCCAGACCTGAATATCAATGAGAGTTTTGGGTGCACAACAAACATCCCAGCTAAGTAGGGATTCTCTTATGGGTTCAGATTTATTTAGTGGAAGGAGTAGGGGCAAATACGTCTCTTTTTCCTCTCCACACCACCCCCCCACCCCCCCACCCCCACCCCCCTTAGTTGCAAAAAATTTAACTATCAGACATACTTACTCTTAAAAATAAGAGCATAACAGTGGTCACACTTTCCTGAGTTCCACCAGCTTGTGACAACTGGAGCACATACTTTTTATTCCAAAATGACATAAAAATATTTATAACTTTTTAATTAGTTATTCGATAATACAATAATTCACTAATGGTACTGTAAGTTTGCAAGCAGCCTAAAGTCAAATCTAAAGTCATGATCAAAAGAGCTTCTCAAGCTGACAATCAAGATCTGGAGAAAGACAGCAACAATCCCAGAAGTACTTACTCTTTGGAGAACTGAATTGTAACAAGAAATTATGTGCTTTGCAATCGTGTAGCTCTCATGTAGCAATATTAGTATTCTGGTGGAGGTTAATATATAATGCCTGCTTTTCTAAGAATAAATTTGACCACATCAGGAGACTGTTGGATCTCTAAATTTAAACTTGCTTAGAGAAACTGTCCTCAGGAAATGTATTGAACATGACATGTTCATACACAAACAGCTAAAATTACTGGTGCCTTTCAGTTGTTAGGTACACAATTTGCAGTACCCTATTTTATGGTTTAAAAAGTTATTTTCAAAAATACTGCTAAGGAGAAAACAACACACACATGCAGTAATGCCCTGCATTGGATTACATCTTTCCAGAGACTGCTTATTTGGAATCTTACTTAGTCAAATTATCTACATAATAAAAGTAATATTTCTCCTATTAAAACAGTCAACTCTGTAAATTCTCAAGGTATGAAAGTGAAGTTGCACACCTAATTTCTCGGAAGTCCTACAGAAATATTTTAATTTTATTCTACCACCAAAGGTTTTACCCACAGCCCCAGACAAGCTGCATCTTAATTCCACTCAGGAGGGAGAAACCTCTATTACAGCTCAGCATCAACTGTGTTATGCAAAACAGGTAAACTGATACCAGTCATTTAAACAAGGTAGGACTCAGCTAGGATAGACTTTTATATGTTCAGGACTCTTTTCATGATTTCTTGATTAAAATGTGTTTTTAAGACAATATTCACATAATCGATCTTAAAGTCCTTTTAATTTTTCAACTGGTTGGTGGCTTTTTTCCTTAAAAAAAAAAAAACAACAGAATTCTTCAGAACACTTGAATTTGATCTTTTGGCAGGTAATCTTTTCAGAAAATAGAAACCCAAATATTGCTAAATCACTAAAAGAAACACTTTGAAAACAAAATGCATATAGTGATTCAAGATATTTTTAAAAATACATAAAAATTGCAGATAAAGTTTGAATATTTAACATACAAATAAATCAAATAACATCTTTATCACAAGTTTATGCCATGGTCCAGGGTTAGGTCACATAAGAGGGATTGTCTGGGGTCTAAACACATGACATGGGGCAACGTACAGATCACACCATCTATTTGTCACTTTGACTGAATAAAAAGTTTCTCACACATTTACCAGACTTCATCTTAAAAAAAAAAAAATCCTGCTGCTACCAAAGGAAGGAGCAAAACTCCTGTAAAAGATTCCAGCATCACCTTTCCATCATGTTTCCATTAATGCATTAAGCTACTATACTGACTTCTTCTATCAATTACATTGTTTAAAGAAAAAAAATTAAATTGAAGCAATAATCAGTTTTCCTGATGTTTCAGCCAGAAAACTAACATAAATAAAGAAGGTAAAGATGTTTCTCCTTTATATTTTGCACCCTGACAATCTGCATTAACTATCTCATTTTGTGAACACACATGTACTATTGTAAGAAATTGGAAGAACTACTTGCCTAGAAGGAAAGTTGATTTTGGTGACACAGTTTTGCATGACTGAAGCTTCATAGTGCAGCTTTTTCAAAACATTTAATTATTGAAAGTGCAAGTCTCTAAGGGCCAGACCATAGAACAGATAGTCACAAATATGCTTGCATTACACCAGGTACTAATCTCCCCCCAAAAGCAGAGTCCTGTGGCATTCTCTGAGTTGCACATGCCAGCAAATTGAAAAGCACAGAGCTGTTTTCAGACAATATTTGACAGAAGAGAAAAAAGAAAACAGTAAATGAAAAGAAGCAAAAAAGTGACAACTTAAGACACAATAAGAACTAGACAATTTAGTCATGAAAGAGGCAAAATCCTTGTTCAAATTCAAGAACTGAACAATACATCACATCCAACCTGGCCCTCATTTAAGGAGTACAGGCACTCCTTGTGTGGAACTGTGTTGATATTATCCCTGTTCTTTGCCCAAATCATAGTCATGGGTAATCAGTTGTACAATCAAGCAGCTCAAAGCTGACGGGGTAGAAGACTTCCTCTCTCTTGAATATTGACGGAATACTTCTGAAGAAGGATTGACTAAATTATTTTCCAGAGAAAAAGAAATGAGAAATGTATAGCCAGTCTAAAGCAGAGTCTAATTCACAGACAATAAAGAGGACTAAGGACCTCCTCACACAAGAAGGAACCAGCACAATTTCAGTTCAAGAGAATGGGAGGAAACTCTCCTGAACATTCCACATATTATGCTCCTTAATATTCACTTAATATCTATCTCCCCTTAGAAAATCACTCTTGTGAGAAGAAAGAGGGGTTACAGAATCAGCTCTCTGTGCCCATGCAGAGCAGGAAGAGAGATGTAGAACTCAAAATTCAGAAAGTTTCAGTGCAGGAGATGTGAAGGGGACCCTACTAAGATATTTAATACCCTGTTTTATTCCAAGCCTTTTGAACTGCACATGAAATTTTTTCCATTTTGAATTTACCAAGAAAAACACACTTTTCTACAGGTTTGCCTGGTGTCGTCCAGGCTGAAACACCTTCCTGAGCCATCCACCATTCTTTTTTAATCCTTTCAGATTCCACAAAATCATTTTGTGGGGGAAAGGGTGTAGACAATGAACTCTGCAGAAATCATCCAGCTTTTGCTTCTGAGCCCATGCCAACCGCCTGGGATAACCCTTGACCGGAGACAGAGTCTCCTTGGCAGTCCCGCCTTCCACAGCCCATCCAAGGGCAGCTGAGGGAGCGAAAGGGCAGCGCATAAGCGTTCAGGCTAAGCAGCTCTCCTCTGAAAAAGCGA
>QUSF01000001.1:40461513-40624731 GCA_003676055.1 Chloebia gouldiae | reverse complement strand
TTTTTTTTTTTTTTTTTTTTTTTTCTTTTTAAGGATATCCTCCCCACGGATGAGCGGCTCTTTCCACGCGTAGTGCCAAGATCCGTCCTTCCCTCCCTGGCCGCACACACGGCACTGGGCGTGTAGCCGGGGCTCTATGTAATCCCCGCCGGCACAGCCCGGCCCCGCCACTGCCGCTCCCGAGGCGCTCCCGACCCCGCCGCGGCGGAGCGGGGATGCCGCCCGTCCCGGGGGCCGCGCAGCCGCCCGCGCCCGCCGCCGGCCCGCGGGCAGCACCGCCGCGGCGGAGCAGAAAGTGAAAGTACCGCGGCCGGCGGAGCCCCATGGGAAAGGCAAAGCCCGGCCGTCCCGCCGCCGCTCCGGACAGCGCCGCGGCCCCGCCGGGCGGGCGGGCGCCGGGGGGCCGCTGAGCCCGGCCCGGCCGCCGCGGCCCCTCTCGGCCCCTGCGCGGCGCTCCGCGGGCTGCGGGCGTCATGGCCGAGGCGGCGCCACCACCATGACCGCGGACCCGTCGGCGCAGCTCCCCGACAGCCTCCGCACGGACCATGTTCCATGGTAAGGAGCGCGCCCGCGCCGCACCGCTCCGCGGAAGGCGCCCCGCCTCACCTGCCCCCGCGCGGGCCGGGCTCCGCCGCGCTGCTCCGCACCCCCGGCCGCGCTGGCTCCTCACCTGCTCCGCCGTCTCCGAGCCGTCGGCCCCGCCGTCCCGCCTGCTCTGCCGGCGCGGTGCTTCCCGGTGCCTTTTAAACCCTTGGTGACGGCCAGGGAAATTCCCAGTTTTGCTTTTCTTTTTTCTCTTTTCCCGTAGAATGAAAGTAAAAGAGTCCGATTCCCATCACTCCTGCTACCGGGAAGGGCAGCTCGGGTATGGCAGAGGCAGCGGGACAGCGTGGGGCGGGGGAGCTGCGGGAGGCATGGCTCCGCGCCGGTCCGCGCTGCTCCCACCGCCCGTGGCGCCTAGCTTCCCGTGGCACCTGCCTTCCCGTGGGCACCTGCCTTCCCGTGGGTGTCTGCCTTCCCGTGGGTGTCTGCCTTCCCGTGGGTGTGTGCCTCCCGCGGGCCCCTGATGCCCCGCGGGTGCACCCGGAGCAGGTGCGGCGCAGCGCCCAGCGTGCCTCGCCCCCGGGCGGGAGCGCTCGCCCGCCCGCCCGCCCCTCCGATGGGTCCAGCGGGACGGAGGGAAAAGAACGACAGTGACCCGTTCCCCGCTGGAATTGAGGGATGCGGGGAGGGAAAGGGAGCAAAGGAAGCGGCCCGCCGAGATTGGGGTGGGCTGTGCGGCACCCACCCCAATTTTGGTTGTACTGCAAGGATCCCGCTGTGTGCCGCCGAGGACGTGCTGTATGCACAGGAGAATGTTTTAATGTTAAAAAGCCAAGAGGTTTGGGATGTTGGGGTTTTTTTTTGTTGGGTTTTTTTGGTGGTTTTTTTTTTTGTTTTTTTTTTTTTTTTTTAGTATGTGGAAATACTGGAATACTAGCTCTTCCTGACTTTTCTAGGAGAATCTTTGGGGCTTTCCGGATATGGCTTAGGAGTTTCTGGGAGTTTACTGGAAATATGGGTTATTACCAGAAATGCTCTCTTTGTTTTGAATTGTTGGCCATAGGGAGTGCCTTAAACTCCCATTCTTTCAAAGTTACCTAACTTTAAGAAAATTCCTTTCAATTTTCAGTCTACATCTCCTAGAACTTTTTATGACACTTGTCTAATATTTTTTCCAGAGGACTCATTTAGGAATATCTGAAAAAAATTTGATCACCATCCTTCAGTGGCTCAAGGGACTTCATGAGTGTGTAACACATGACCTACTTTTATTCTGTAATTTCCTCATTTAAAAAAGACTGGCAATCCATACAATATCTTATCTCTTATCTCTACTTGTAGCTAGACAAGCCAAATTTAAAGTGATGCAATCAGATTGTTTTAATTTAGAGGATTGCTATTTTCATCCCTTCAAGTATGTTTGTGAACCAGCATATCCAAGTTCTTTGTATTACTCTATTGGTGAACAAGCACTGCAGTTCATCTTTGGCACTGGAATCAAGAGCTGCAATGGAGATTGGAAAAATGTTGCCCTATAATTGCGTTCTTGAATGTTTTTTGTGTCTTTCAAAATACTAAATCTTTGTTCTTCAAACTGATAAATCATTCAACAGAGATATAGTTAGCATAGAGATTTACAGAGATAAAGCTCTGTGGATGTCAGGTGTGTCCACTGGGAGCTTGAAGATCATAATAGAGTCACCTTACACAGTTTTTAAATTTACTACATGTAGGATCCATTTAGATTCACTTAGCTCATCAAGCTAGATTTCTTGAGACATTAATAGACCTCAATTGTTCAGTATATGAAAAGGTCAGAAAATCTGGCTTTTGACCCATGACATTTCCAATTAGAGTTTGTCAGGCAGCTTTCTCAAAAATTCTGTGATTTAGCTTGTACAGGTAAAATTTTTCCAGTCCTGTTTCTAGGACAGAGGTGTACATAACCACATGTTCACATTCAATCTATCAGAAAGAGAAGGCTTCACTAGTCAGGAAAAGCATGCATTCTACTTTGAGGATTCAGTCTGCTGTGTGTGATGGGAGTTGGCTGGGATGGGCTGTAATGGACTGTGTTTCTTTTAATGGCAGTGAGCATGTGGTTCTTGCATTGCAGAAGAAAAGTGGGTCAAGCAAGTCATCCTTGCCAGAGAGGAAGGAAAGTAGCAGGTGGGGCCAGGGCATCCCCTCTTCCTTTCCTGGCTGCTATCCCACAGCTGCTCCGTATGCAGCTGTTGTTCTTACTCAGTGATGAAGATGGGCAGAAACACTGCATACTCC
Organism: Chloebia gouldiae; assembly: GCA_003676055.1. Taxonomy (NCBI): domain Eukaryota; kingdom Metazoa; phylum Chordata; class Aves; order Passeriformes; family Passeridae; genus Chloebia; species Chloebia gouldiae. The sequence continues at coordinate 40,621,908 of QUSF01000001.1, read as the reverse complement.
TCCAGGAACTTGCTGTGATCTTTGCTAGTCCTACATCATAAATTTATACCTTTGTTTTTTTGGGTTTTTTTTTGTTTGGTTTTTTTTTGTTTGTTTGTTTGTTTGTTTTTTTTTTGTGTGTGTGTGTGATTTTTCTTTCCCAAAACCTTAAATTTAAGCATTATTTTAGCCAGACTAGCAATAAGCCAGAGTCCAATTACTCCTAATCACATATTATCATGTATTTGGTCTCCTTCATTCCCAGCACGTGAGTCACCTGCAGCCTCCTGTCAGTCTCTTCGGACTCTTTTGATGTTTTGGTGTTTTCTCTCAGAACTCATGTTTTCCAGGGGTCAGAGAAAGGAAGGCAGTCCACTAAAGGGACAAACAAACTGATGGGCAGTGAAGTTTGCTCACAAAGATTGTAAAAACCTTGTGGAGAAAGTCATGTTGCATCTCATGTTATGGCCAGTAGTATGGACTTGTATATTTGGTCAGCCTGAAAATGTGTTTAAACACACTTCTGTTGTAGAGGTGTGTTCAGGGGGATTTGTAGAAGTTTTCAAAGGAAAAATGGGCAGTCGTGATAAGATTCAGCTGCAGGTTAAAACACTTGAATGTCTAAACATTTATAATTTAAAAAAACCTCTACATGTGTCTGATGTAGTTATGGTCCAATAAAACTCAATGCTTGCAGTGAACCCTGAGGATGAATTCAGCCCAAGCTCACCAAGTAGCTGGTCAGCTCAAGAGTTGTAGGCTCTTATCTACAGTGGCGGAATCATCTTGGGGTATGAGGGAGTTTAGACACCTAAAGAGTGTCTTAATCTGGAGGTGAATCCTTCCCTCTAGCAAGGCAAAACTCATTTGGTTGTATGAAGATCCCTTTTAAACTATTTTAACAGATTACAGAATGTATTTGTTAATACAGCACACAATCTGTGACATTAACTAACATGTACCTAACTGTTCTTGCAATCCAGCCTTTTTCAGATCTACCTTACCAGTTCTGCCACTGCTCCTTGTTCTGTCTCCCGTGAAAGCATCTGGTTGTGCAATGGGAAATAAAACAACTGAAATCCGTGTGAAGTATGAAAATATACTAAGTCACGACATCGATGAGCTGGTAGGTAGCAGCTCTTGGGCTTCCAAAACATGTGGATTATTTTTAGATGCTAACAATTAATAATAAAAGCTCTAATGTTAAAACTGATAAAAGACCTATTTAAAGTCACATATTATGCTGGAATGGTGGTTTTATTTGAGGAGGTGAAACAATTCACTCTCTTTAAAATTTCTGAAATCTGTGGATAGTGCTTATTTGCATGTACAAATACTGTGATACAGTTTTTTGTGCCTGTGCATTTTGTTGTTAGACACATATACTATTTGGCCATATATCATATATTTGATTAGAAAGTACTTTCTTTCTAAACTGTTTCTACTTCTGTTTGTATGCTTGCATCAAGAGAAGAAAGAATTACACCTGTAATTTGTTCTGCTAGAGTTCTTGACTGAAGTTTTATGTTTTTGAGTACAAATGCACAGAGGCACAACATTCATATGACAACAAAAGTTTGTATCTTAATAGGTTTCTTTGTACCTATTAATATATCTTATTTAGCCAACAAAAATTATGTTTTCCAGATGGCAGCAGAGAAGAATTTAATATTCTCATGTGTATATCTCCTCCTTTATGGCTTTATCAGCCACATTTATTAAAAGTTTGCAAAATAGTTTCTTAACAGTTTACCAATCCATGCCCAAAATTTACCTTCCAATTCTTCCTCATGAATTATTAGCAATTAAATTCATCTGTCAAGAATACTTCCATGAGGGAACACTTAAAACAGTTGTATTAGTAGAGGCATTCCCACAAAAAATGTGATTTTCCTGACAGATTGTCACTAAATGAGAACTCACCATACTGTTGCAGTCTTAAATCAAGATCTATTTGCATGAAACACAAATAAGATACAGCCTTTTTCCACGGGAAAAATTAGGACTCATTGAATTTCTTCACACTTATGAAACTATCACCATCCTTCAGAGCATTATGGCAGTGGTCTCCAACCCAAGACACATCAACCCTGATCTGGAAATAAAATACCTTTAGGGTCAGGGAATGATCTTTTAACATTTTGATCATGTTACGTTGGTTGAGATTATGAAGAAAGGTATTTCTCTGCAGATAAATGACTTTATCCTGAATAAGGCATCAAATATGGGGAGAATATTAATGGCCTTTCATGAATTAATGTTTGGGAAAACTAATGGGAATATACTGAGCTCTGAAGCCTCTACTTCCTAGAAGACATGCACAAACAACTACTGTGCAAGTTTCTTCATTTTTTCTGTCTTGTCTTTTCCTCATTTAAGAGAAATTTGTCTTCTATTTATAATCAGTGTACTGTCACAATAAGTTAACAGCAAATATTATATGTGCTGTGTGATAGCAACTGCCCAGTAGGCACTTTTCTGCAACTGCAGAGCCAAAGTCAGTAGCTTTCAGTTCCTCAGCCAGATGTTTGGAACAGCTGTGGGTTTGCTGCAGAGCAGGACAGTGAGTCATATACTAGGTCTCTGTAAGGTAATTAAATTTCCACTAATGCCTTTTCTGAGGTCATGATTTCCCTTAGGTTGGTTTAGACACAGCCAATAAACTGCCTTCAGATGTGGTTACTGACCATTATAATAAAGGTGATCTGAGGAAACTAGAGAGGATGGGAATATTTCATGGCAGTTTACAAATGAAGTGACAGATAAATAATTTTTAGGGTGATTTTATATATATATATATATATAAAATAATTATAAATTTTGGTGCTGTGTGACTGCAGCAATATCTGTTGTGGTGCAAGAAAAGATGTGCATTTGCATTAGCTTCCTGATGTTTGGTGGTTTGGGTTTTTTATTTTGGTTTTGTTGTTTTGTGTTTGTTTTTCCTTTGTCAGTGCATATTTGACAGACTAAACTCTTGGTTTTGAAAACACTTTCTGGATAAAGTTCTGTTTATCTTGAGTGAACTTCTGAAATACAGGCAATTTCTGCAGAAAAAACTTTAGGAATTAACTGTCTGATGTGCTCATACACATGGCTAAGTCCAGAGAGCTAAACAATACTTTCGTGAGCTGACTTTTTTAAAGCCCTTTGGCTTAACTGGAATGTCTGGATACAGGCTGAAGAAGACAGAGCTTCTGTTGATTTGGCTTCCATTGTCATCGTGATGACAAGTGTGAAAGTGGAAGAAAAAACTACAAGAGAGGATAAAGTATTGATAAAATATTACAATCAGGCAAAAGACCATGTGATGTTGCTTAGGTCATCTTCTGTTATTACATATGCAAAGTGAGTGCTACCATCTGTTTAGAACTGAGACATTTATTTATTGCGACAAACACTGACAAACATTGTATTCAAAGTATTCAATGCTACAATTGAAATGTAAGATTTAAACATTGCTTTATGTCTCAGAATTTCCAAAGAACAAAGCAATTTGATAGAATACGAAGATGTAAATTGAACAGATTTGTGTCCATTTCTGGGCTCCCCAGTATGAGAAAAATATGGAGCTACTGAAGAGAGTCCAGCAAAGGGGCCCCTAAGATGCTGAAGGGACTGGAGCATCTCTTTGATGAGGAAAGGCTGAGAGAGCTGGGGCTGTTCAGCCTGGAGAAGAGAAGGCTCAGAGGGATTTCATCAATGTGTAGAAATACCTCAAGTGAGTGGGCAAAGAGTGCAGAGCCAGGCTCTTATCAACAGTGCCCAGTGATGGGACCAGGGGCAGTGGGCACACACCAGCACACAGGAGGTTCCTTCTGAACATCAGGAAAGAGCTTTTTACTGTGAGGGTGACTGAGCACTGACACAGTACTGCCATGTCTAAACATATATGATATTTTACAGATAAATATGTCTGCAGAGAATCGTGACAGGTGCTGCAGGAATAAAAACATCAAAGTGTTTTTCTGCAATGATACTAAGGTAAAATTTTACTTTTCAGAATGTAGAGAATACAAACCCAAATAAGTTCTTTGTACAGTTCAGGATGAAATAGCATGATAGGGTAGTATTTTGTTTTAAAAGTAAAATCACAGTATTTAGGATGGTTTGTTTTTTGAATCTGGAATTATATGATATGTTGAGTAAATTGATATTTTATACACTTAAATATTAAGCAATTCCATGTCCACAAAATGTGGGTTTTTTTCCGTACTATGAAGCTTCTTCTTTATTTTTTAAGCAAAACAGAAACTTTTCTTTTTGCCAATTGAAGTAAACATTACAATTTCCCAATCTCTTTTTCTTTTATTTTATTTTAATACAGAAAGTTGTATTAGCTAAGCTTTAAAATAGTAGTTTGGGCAGATCTCAAATGCCAGAAAGCACAATTGTCAGCTGTTGCTACAGATTTTATCATGACTTGATAAAAGGACTGGCTGCATAAATCATTTGTTTTCCTAACTGCATCAATTGATTTGATTACAGCTGTGATTTCTCCCTAACATCCTTATGCTACTATTATGACTACTCAAAATTTTTGTTTTTAATATCTCAAAAAGATGGCAAGTCAGTTAGATTAGTTATGTGTTTTATTGAAAAAGATTTGCACTATGAAAGCAAGAGAAACCAATAGTAATTAAGGAGGGTTTGGGGCTTTTTAAAGATAAAACAACATTACAAATAATTAATGGTGCACAAACTTTTCTGGACATTTTTCCTTGCTCTCTTGACAGGAAATAGAATCATTACAGAGCATGGCCTGCAACATGCTCAGATTCTTTAATAAGCAGAGAATCAGCAAAGCCTTTAGACAGAAAGCAGCATTCGTCTCATGTGGGACATTACAAGTTCTACAGTGTAAATGTGAAAGACCTAAAAAAGAAAAGGTGAGTTGTACTCAATTTTAGTGTGTAATAGTTTAAATATTTGCCCTATTTTCTAGAGTTCTTCAACACAGATTATCACATCTACCTCTAAAAGATACAAATGTCTTGCACATGGCCTATGTTCTATGCCAGAAGAAGATTCCTCTGTATAGCATTTGTCTTGTAATAGACATTAAGCCCAGTGCAAAGACTAAGAAAATCATCTGGAAGTCTATGGTGAAGATACCTGCTCTGGTTCAGTAGTGAAGTGAATTTCACTTAATTAATTCTCCAGTGAAAGACTAGGACCAGGCTTGTGCAAAGAAGGCATTTAAACTTCTCTGAAGTATAGTCAGAGTCATAAGTCTCACTAACCCTAAGAGTAAGGTTTCATTTGGTCTGTCTCCACAGTTAGGGTGAGATTCTCTCTGGTGCTTATTTTAACCACAATCTCTCAAATTCAACAAGAACAACTAGGTATGATAATATTTGTTTTTTTAGTATTTGGCAGCATCTTCTTTTTGAGGTGCCACTTAAATGTAGCACAGTGGTCTACTGACTACTGTAACAAAAGAAGAGTGTTCTTTTAATGTGGCTCAGTGTTACCTATTGAACACAAAAGTATTAACCAACATCAAAAAGTCTCCACATAGGCACCAAAATTAAAATGCTTAAAGAGATGGATTGAAGGCTTCATTTAGCTCTTTATTTTTCTCCTTGAAGTGGAGAGACTTACAGTCTGGGACAAGATCTTTAAAGTAAGTTAGTGTCTATATTTTGCTTTGTTACCTCTGGTGAATCCAACTTACTTTAAGGGTATCCCAGTGAAGACACAGAAGCCAGTGTCACCCTTGCAACTCCTGCCTAACCTTATGGATTCCTGCTTTTATTTAAAGCCCAATTAAATTAATTTAGCAAAAAAATTATGAGCAGTCATTGTAAATGAACAACAGGAGTTTTGTCTGGCTGAGATCTTGAAGACTAGGGCCCAGCACCAGCCCCTGTCTTGTTCCACTAGTCTTAACACATATGGTCAAAGTTTGGCTCACAAATTAATTGGCTTTATTTTCTCAGTCCTTCAGACAATGGATGATAAATTTTCTTGGTAATCTGTGATGGAGAATGTACTGGTTTCAGGTGTCCTTATTTGCTCTGAGTTAAAGCCACATTCTCACAGTCCCATGGGCAGGGTCTCTCCAGGATTCAGATGTAAAGCAATTGGTTTGCTTTGAAAACTGGCTATAGAAAGAAGGAATTGAATAAGCAATTTTCAGATAACAATACAATCTGTTCTGTTTCAGGTTTGCTCACAGGTATTTAGCATAGAAGATACAGAGACAAGTGAACAGTCCAAAAAGAAATGTAACCAAGAAGTTTGTGAACTGAAAGAAAATATATCTAGCCTTCGATCCTGCTGGAATAAATTTGAAAAATTAATTTCCAGGTGATTGTAGGTGAATCCTGCTCTTTTCTTTCAGTGTGGCATTACTTGGTATCTTTGCATTTTACATGCATTCTTCAAGTAACCCTGCTCACTTATATGAACACTTTGTGCCAGAATTCTGATGGAAGGCAACTGTAAATTGTTCCTGGAGATGGCAGAAACAGAAATGGCTGAACCAAGCTGCTGAAGTCCAAGAAATGGAACTAGAAGACCAGCATGTGAAACAAAGAACTTGGCAAATGTCTGCATCCAACCTTTGTGCTCTGGAAACTACTCTGAATTTTATCATTTTTCAAGTAACTTTATAATACTGTCATATGAAAGCAGCCACTTGCATGTCTACTGGAATTTCTAAAAAACATCTTGGAATCTGCAGGTGAAGAAAGAGAGTATGAAAAAGTAGCTGGTTTCTTTATGTCTATGCAAAACACACCAAGGACTAAAAGTAACAATTTACCAAAGCAGCAACTTATCTTGGATATGTTCTCCTGACACAGAAGTGTTTTTGGTATAGGTCTGATGGGTCTGCTAACTGATTTGGGTTTGGAAAATCAGGGAAAAAGTTACCTTTTTGAAAAACTTAGGAAGGGTACTGATTTTTGAGAGATGCAGCATGCTTCTGCTGGCTGAAGCACAGGCAAGACTGAATCCTGTGGAAGAAGAAAAAGGTGCCTGAATGCAAGTTGTTCAGTTGACTGGAAACTGTCGGATGCCCTGGATTCCCACAGGAAACAGCACCACACTCATTCATTTGATCAACCCAGAGTTAGCTGCTGGAGGAGCTAGAATTCCTTAGCTTCAGATTGTGATTTCTCATATGCAATTATTTTATGTAACATGTTTTAAGATGTTAGACAAACATGACTTAAAATATGTGAATATTGTCAGAGAATAATATATTGGCATTTAACTAATAAAGTGCTCATATTTTATTTTGAATAAATAGAAGTATTTTTATAGTTATTACTCTTTTGCAGTTTCTTTGATATAACTCCTTTGGTAATAAAATATTTGTCTTCTATGAAATTGGGCTGTTCACTTTTTGACTACCATGACTCCTTTTTTAGTTTTTTTTCAGAGATAATCAGTCATTCAAAGCCCAGCTGGGGAATTTATGTCTTAAAATGCCCATTTCTTAGCTGCTTGTAACCTGCCCAATTTAGGTAAACATTTCCATACCAGCCATCTGCCTTGGACTAAATACTTCAGGAAAGCTTTAGTTAAGTCAGCCAATTGTTTCCTGGTTCAAAGTAAACTAACATAAATTGTTTTATCTGTGTGAATTTTTCTGTAACACTACTCTGTAAAAATCTTGGTATTCAGAACAAACACCTGAAAAAGCAGTAGGACGTGCTTCAAAGCACTGTTTGCTCAGTTGATTGTAAACAGCACTAATTTTATGTATTTGACTGGCATAAGATTGCTGGACTGATTCAAAGAGAGAAGAGGTTAAGAGCAAAGCATTTCACACTTCCCTGAAATACACACTCTCCCTCCAATCCCCTGTGCATTTATGGCAAGGAGAGGCAGGAGTGGTAACTTTGTAAACTGTGACTGAGACTTTCACATATTGTCTTTAGCTCTTCATGTTAAGAGATCACAGCTTTAACTCTAAAAACTTCAAAAAACTGAAACCAACCCCAACCCATAAATCCCTCATGGAACAGGGAAAGGAAACATTTCCCAGTATCATACTACAGATGAAGAGAATGCAACCACAATTGTAAGGACTTCACTGGAAATCCTTTCTTCTGAAAGACGACCCAGGAGACTGCAAATTCAGTTGGTGTCTGAGACTGAAGAACAGTTGTTTTGATATTGTTTGGAAATTCAAGAACAGTTAAAAGCCAACACTTATTTCCTAATAACTACTTGGCAAGCAAAGGGAAGTGTGAATTAAAGCAAAGATACACAGATGCAGTTATTAGCTACTACAAAACTGAAAGGTCAGTCAGTTTGAGTTACTTAAGCAACAGTCCACAACTTAAGTCCTGAGGGAAATAAAGCAATTCCAGGACTACCCTGGGCAAAAGACCAAGGGTAGATCCAGAGCAGAAATTTAAATAAAGTGATTATGAAACTGTGGATTTCTTCTGATTACTTCTTTTAATAAATAACCCGCCTATCTGATTCTTGTTGCCAAATTTCCTGAGTCACTGCTTATATGCAAACACTAACTGCTAAATGCAGCGACTTGTGCTCTTTGGTTTGTTTCTTCCATTTGAGAACTTCCTCAGGTTTCCTGAACTTACAAATGTGCACTAAAGTGCTTTTCAGGAATTGGCAAAAGGATGAAAACTCTGGATGGTATTATCACCATCGTGCCTACCTCCCTGTCACTTTCACTTTTGCATTTATTTATGTATCTGGCCACAGAAAAGAAATACTATGAGTAGGTCAAAACCATGATTTAGAAGTACATGGAATTTATGGGAAGGTGTCAAGGATAAAAAAAAATAGGTATTTGAATTAAAAGGATTTTCACAATGTTGCTGCAAGAGGTTCAGGTTTGAGACCATCTAAAGAACCTGAATGTGCACAAGACCATGGGACCTGATGTAATACACCTGCAGATTCTGAGGGAACTGGCAGAGGAAGTGTCTAAGTCACCATCCATGATATTTGAGAAGTCATTGCAGTCCAGTCCCTTTGGATGGCATCCTGTCCTTCAACTTGCCCAGGGTGCACTCGATCTCACTGCGTCATTGATGAAGATACTAAAAGAGCACCAAAACAAGAGTCCCAAAACAAGAGTCCTGATGGACAGCACTTGATACCAGCCTCCACATGGACACAGATACACTGTCCACAACTTTCCAGCTGCATCCAGTCAGTCAATTCCTTTTCCACACAATAGTATATCTTTGAAATCGGTATCTCTCCAAGTAAACTAAAGAGCTCAGTAGAAGGAAGTTTCCCCTATAAAAAGGAATGAAAAGACTCATTGATCTCTATTAATCTATATTTAGAAAAAAAAATCAGCAATCCAAACCCATATTGTAATTTCTGCTCACATAAATGAACTTTTGAATATAAACATAAAGAACTCTTTTTTTCTTAATAATTTCATCAACAAAACAGTGCTCTAATGTCATGAAGGAGAACAAACCCAGATCAAGCTTAAGTTCGCTATCCTTTACAGTTTTATTAATAAGAAAAAAAAAATACTACAGATGCCACAGTGATGGACTCTACATAAACTAAATTCTCAGTACAGCTGGGGAAATAGAGGAGATACAGGGTTAACTTTATATAAGCAGATCACACTGATTTAAATACCTGCTATGTTTTTCAAGGTGACTTAGGAATCCAAGTATCATCTCATGCAATTTAAAAACCCTATTCTTTGTGTACCTGAGATCAGACATCATAATATTAATAAGACTGAAATTATATTACCTACCTTTATGCTATGTTATAGAAGATAATTTTACACTTGACTACAAAAAATTGCACATCACAAGAAGTTTTATTGGCATATTTGCTTTGTTAACAAGTGGCAAATTAGCATGAGGTGATGATTTACATTTATTAATTAAAACAGAATTGACACTTTAAAATAAACATAATATACGAAATAAGAGGAAACAAACCAAGGAATTCTGGCCAAAAAAACCCTCACTGGATGGTCACAAACAAATATTCCATGTACTGAGGGGCAAGACAAATATAATAAATGCAGTGCTGAAAAAATTAATCACCTCTAACACATGAATGAACATGCCATTTAAAAACACAGAACATTAATAAATAAACTTACAAAGAGAAACATATTAAGTGTCATATGAAGGATGAACACCAAGAGTTAGAGCAATCACATAAAGTAGGTTTTGTAACAGTTGTACTGTACTCAGCACTTTACAGATCCCATCCAAATTCATGGTTCTGCCAGAAAGCCAAACTGAAATATAAAATTATGGTAAACCATACACTTCTGTTTAGAATGTGGGCTCAATATTCAGCTGTATTAAACTGAGTATTTGATTTGCTGACTCAAATGTTCCAATTGGGGAACTATAATTTCCCTATCAACTACTTTTGTAAAGAACAAACAGTTATTAAGAGAAGCTGTTTTCTGGCAAGATGAAGTAGAATGGGGCTAAACAGGATCCTCCAGAAATGTATATTACTCTGGACTGACATAACACCAAAAAACCAAACCCAAAACAAACAAAAAATGAACTAGTATGCAAGAGTAATGTCTTATACTGTGAATACTGGAAAAAATATCAACCAAGTACTGAACTCAGCTAATGAAGTCTTTTACCTAACACTTCTTCAAAAAACACAATTAGGTCACTCAAACCTTACTTAGCAAGATGGTAAAAAACCAACCAAACCAACCAGCAACAAAACAATCACAAGTTGGAATAAGCTGTACTTGAAAGGCAATCAAACTATTTTCACCAGTCACTGAAACAAATTTTACCAAAGATGAAAATTCTACCTTCTCATACAACCCATACAACTATTCATAGCTTAGTCAAACTGGATAGAAAAAAATTGAAAAAAGTGCTCTTACTAAACACAATTTTTTCAGCCAAGATTAAAAACACTCATAACAGGTTTGTTTTTTGCAGATATACAAAGTCTATGTGATGGAAACTAGCACTTCTTGTGGCCCTTGTAATACATAGACAATACCATTCAATTTCATATGCAGACTATTTACATAGTCTACATCAGCGTGCACCTGTCTTGTTTATTTAAGTACTACAGTCTTATCTCCTTCCACTGACTCAGTTAAGCAGGCATCACGAAAACGCTCTCCCTGCATTTCAGGCACCAGCTCTCAGCTGTGATGGTGAATTTTAGAAGCTAGTCCCTTGCAGATGACAGAGCACTTCCATGACGCATAAAGACTGGGTCAGGTGTTACAATGCAATCTGGAGTCCCCATCCTGTGGAGGCACAGGATGTGTGGCTGCACTGGAGCAGCTGCTGCCCCAGCACTGCGGGAGAGGCTCAGCGCCAGAGCAGCCCCTGCCTGATGCCCTCCCAGCCAGGGAACTCTCAGGTGGAGCTTTCTCCCTCCTTCCAGGGAGTTTAAGGGCTCTTTGAGTCTCTTTGGCAAATTTGAAAAATTCTGCCTACATGCTCATTTCATAGTTACAACCTGAAATGGGGGTGAAGCATCTCCCTGTGCCCACCTCCTTGCAGTGGTGTGCAAGACTAATTATTCATATAAACACATATTTTAATTGCCGTATATTTGGAGATTCCAGTTCTGAAACTACCTAGAGTGTGGACATCATGCATAAATATAAACCTGTGTAAAGTACATTATATAGAGATTAAGCTTTATGCTATGCTGTTTTTACTATTGAAGCTAGCATTTTTCATAACTCCATTGCACTTCTATCAGCATAGTTCCAATGCTCTTGCACTACTTCCTGGCACAGAGAGGTCCTTTGTATAAGAGAAAATCACAAAAGTAGAATAGGAATGCAAACTCCCTCAGGCCAAACATCAAAACCAGTCTCTTCCTGTTTCTTTAAATGGAATTTAACTGCTGACCTTTCACTGTTGCCCACCACTCCCCACTTCTTTAATGAATGGAAGAACCTTAGTAAGAACATTAGGAAGATAAAACGGCAGATAGTAATTCTGTCATAGGGTTAGACATTGGTACAGGAATCATCACAACGATTGCATCACGAAAGTTTAGTATAAACAGACAGTGCATAGTAAATGTTTTTTCCTCCCATGAAAACCAAGGCATAAGGGTGCAGAGAAGACTAGGGCAAGAGGGTTTGGATGTAGATCACCAATAAATTAACTCTGGGAACTTCATGACACACGTAATACACTAAAGATTGAAAAGTCAGTCCAACTCCCTGAAAGTTTTTTTTTTTCTTTAAATATAACAAATTTGTTTTTTTTTCTTTAAATATGAAAAAATTTGTTTGCCACATTCAGTTCTTTGAGGACATTATGAAAACCAATCCATTGTTTTGTACAATCATCCACTGAGATGGAATTACAGTGATCTGTGCTGATACCTTCAGTAATACTGGCTAGAGTCTGTAACATCCCAGACTTCAGAAACCTGTGTCATTCAGTAACAAAACCAGTTGATACACAAAACATACTGGGCCTCATAAGTCTTACCATACAGCACCAAACAAAAGAATTTAATTGTCTTATATTTACTGTGGATTACAATACATACACATTATCCAGTGTTACTATCAATAGTCAATTATGTTTCATAGACCTTCTGACCTTCTTTGTAGGGCCAAATTAAAAGATCAGTTTTAAAAACCTTTTTTTTTTTTTCATTCAGGTTAATTCCCTATCTAGCCCTCACGATAAATCACAAGTTTAAAATAATCGAATTATGTGCTACTCAAATAATTTACGAAATGCTGCATTGAAAGCAAAGAATCTCACAAACAGCTCACAAAGCAGAAAATACATTAACTGTATGAGTATTGATTTGAAATCAATATGTTTTTTCCTACAGTTACAATAATCCTGGAAAATCTGAAAGGTATTTAGTACCATATTAAACATTCCCTTTGTAGAAAGCATTTTTAATAAATGGAAAAATGCATTTTCCAGCAGAAACAACTGCAAATTCATTAGGTAGGAGTAGATTCACTATCTAATCAAATCTATTCTGGACTGGTATCTTTGCTGTTGGACTCTCAGCTCACAAAACATCAGTCTGCAGACCTCCATGGCATAAGTCCAGGGCAAGTTCTCCAAAGCAGGCTATGGAAAGAATGCACAATTCCAGTTTTACCAAATACAGACATGAATGTGCCATAATACGGATCCTAGAATCTCAACTCCTAGAAAATAAACTGGCTAGGATTTATCAGCTCTAAGTATCATTACGTCATCCATCCTATAATGCTCAGTAGCCAGTTTATGCCAATTGTGAAAAGACTACACTGAATGAAGGATAAATTCACTGAACTAGCCTGTGGCCTGCAATATAACTATATCAAGTCTCTGAAATCACTCACCCTTAGACTGGTATCTGCTTTGAAGATGCTTTTCTTCAATCATGCTTTCTTCTAAATTGGCCCCACTGATAATCACAATTTTTGAGATTGTAAGCAACAACCATAATAGTACCATGGAACGCTACATTATATTTTAGTTGTAAAGAAATTAAATAAATTGAGACTCATGCTGTTTGTGAGCTGAAAGTACCAGTTTCTGGCAAAAAATTATTTACTGTGGGAAAGGCACAGTTAAGTTATTTCAGATTGTTCTGTCACACATAATGAAGATGGTGCAAGTACTTCAAAACAAAAATTCAAACAAAATAAATTACAACATTAAGATACAAGTTAAGTGATTTGGCTTCTGAATGGTTTTATTAGTAAATGTGTAATTTACTAATTTAAAGTGTAATTAGTAAAAAACCCAACAACTTTGAGTCTCCTTTCTTCCCAATGGATTAATGTGAAGTCAATTATTAACTTGAAAAATTTTCTATTTTGACATCAGAAATACACAAAACTGAAAAAAAAAAAGAGGTCAGGTATTGACACATATAGCAGTGAAGCACAGTTACTCCCCTATGCATTCATATATGTAAGCTGTGCTATTTTCACAGGAATAAGAATAAAAAAGTCTCACTACTTATATCAAGATCTACTGCTCTACTAGCATTCATTTTTATAGAACTATTTTTTTTTTTGGTATTGGATACATCAAGAAGGCTGCTTTCAAAATAAGAGTTCAACATTTAGGTAGGATAAGCATAGACTTCAACTCTGCTTGAGGAAATGAGTGAAAAGAAAAAAATTAGCAGGACCTTTGAAAACAGGACAAAGCACAACACCTTTAGATATGCTAGTCATGGTGGAGCACAGGAGGAAGACAATATTTTGAAACAAAAGGAACTTAATAAAATGAATAATAATAAAATTAATACCATATTTTTTCTTATAAATACATAAAAATATTAACATGTTTTTACTGAAAAACAGAACATGGAAAGCCACAAAAAGAAAATCTTGCCTTTCTTATTAGATGCAAAGAGAATTCTCAGATAGTCTTTCCACTTTGATTCTTTAAAAAATACTAGAAAGCAACTGGAAAGTCCAATTAGCATATTATGGTTAAAGAGTTTAAAGATCTAAACTTTTTACACTTTTGTCTAGGAATTTATAAGGCATTCCTCATGTTGTTTTCACTTAGAACAAAATATCTAAGTTACTGCCATAGATGAAAGAAATGTCTCCACAGAGAAACTTTTGAAGCCCAAGTTGTTTATGGCTAGTTCCCTATAGGTAAGTATTACCCTACATAAGAGATTTTAAAAATCCTTTGCCTAGTAGGATTTACAAAGAAAAATAACATTGAACCTCTTCTGCTACCTAGGTTACTTAATACATTTTAACCTTAATTTAAAATATTTTCAACAAAGAGTAAAGTGTATTTCCTTGAATGGCATGGTTTTAGGTAGCTGCTATTTTTATATACAGTATACATCATTGTTTATAAATAACTATGTAACTGGAAGATTGCACTCAGAAAATTACAAAGTGATGTTTTGACTTTTGCAGCATGAAGTCTAACTGGATAGAGTACTCAAGCTTTCCATGCAACAGTACATAGCAGATGATCCAATTTCTTGTTTTCTTTCTGCTTTAAAGAACGTGTTCACACAACCATTCTTCGAATTCCACACTCACAGCAGAACTTTGCCCATTCCACTGGATACTTTGTTCCACATTCATGGCAGAACTTGGATAACTGTACAGGTGAAATTCCTTCACTGCTTTTTGCACTTCCTCCATTCACTGAGGATGAGCAGTCTCCATTGTCATATCCCGTTTTCCCATTAGACCTGAAAATTCCCAGATGAAGAATATCCTCTGTAAGTCAGTTCAGTACAACTTAATGTAAAATTAGTCTAATCCTTACAATGAATATAGTTATCGTTACTGTCATTTTCATTCCTTCACTTCCTATTTACAGTGGTATATTTTATATACAACACTACCCAGGCTCCCATACATATCTCCAGATATCCACCTTCCCTGCAAGAAAACAAAAAGTATCGGAGTTCGAAGAGCAGCATCAAATATTTCACTGACTACTTACATTAACTGGAGTGTTTGAAAAGTTAAAACTTAGTTTGTCAAAAAAAGGAAGACTAAACTAGCAAAACAATTTTCATCCTACCCTTTAAAAGGACAAGTCAATCTGCTTAGCATGCAGATTTAATTCGGTTTCTACTGAAATAAAATTTGGTTATTTTTTCAACAGCTCCCAAGCAGTTTTTGACATTTCCAACAGGGTCTTCTGTGCACACCTGAGACAGCTGATGACAAAGGTGTGCTGTCAGATGATAAACATGCAAAATATATTGAGCACCTTATACAAGCCAAATAATATTGATTATCTATTAACTGCAGAGAACAATACATTCCCCAACTTCTCTTGTAATAAGTAATCCCCTTTAATAAAGGCTGTATTAATGACAATATCCACAAAGTTAAAAGCTACCTTAAGGAAATGTCTGAATTGCTAGTTTTTCTTCTGTTTGTCAAAGCACCCGTGCTCATGGCTCTTGCCACACTAGGAGGGGTTGACGTCCGGGTTTTTGTTGCACCTCTAAAATAGAAGAAATATCTGATCATTTATACACACAGAGAAAAATAAATACAAGAATATGCATTTTCAAATATATATGTAGACATACACACACATATAAAAGCGCATCAATCTACACATTAGTTACCTGTATGAAAAATAACTCATTTCTTACCAACAGCAGACAGGAGCTTTAGCATGAACTTGCATGGTTTGAACTGTTATGACTTGAACCTTACAATGACAAGTTACATTAAACAGCCAGTCCTTTCCTCTTTATGTGTTTCACTTCCTAACAGGTAAGTCCTGCATTATTGATTGCTTAGTACATTCTAATGTCTACCTTGACAAATTATAAGTCACTTTTTAGGACTGGTAGGTCTTTTAGGAAAATAGAGAGCAGATGACTGCAGGTTTTAATAGTTTAAGATCTGTAGAAAGGATACCATATTTAGTTTAAGATCTGTAGAAAGGATACCATATTTTCAATACTTTGTGACCAATATGAAGTGAGCAAACAAGAATTTAGATAATGCTGTAAATCCTTTTTCTTCAAAGCACAATTATATTTATGAATATGAATATAAATAGAAGAAGAAGAAAGAAAGTACATCCAGGTGGGCATTACCGACTCAATTTTTTCTAAACTATCACTGTGTTCCTGAAGTTGGGGTCAATAGTGTGACGACACAGATATGGAAACTGCTTCCCCTCAGGACTCATGAGTATTTTGAGAAGTCAGTATACAATGATCAGCACATCCCAGACACTGAGAACATCTTGCTGCTGGCATTGATGAGTAGAGAAACATCAGAATACCCTGAAAAAATCTGAGGAGCACTGAGACAATGAATTGGAAGAGGCATTGTTTTATCATTGGGGATCAAGGACAGAAGTTTTCATCACTACTCAAAAGAATTACAATTCACTGGGATTTCTTGTTCTTTGGCAAATTTTCAGACTATGATATCTTGTGCATGACCAAGTTTTTCTGTCCACATTCTTGAACACACATGAACAAACATTCTTGGTTTGGTTTTCAAACCACATATAAGGAAATGCCTTCAACTCCAGTAACTTCAAATGCAACATTGACACAACTGAGGAACATGTAATAACTCCTGAATTATAGACGTGCCACATAAAACATTTCTCCCTTCATGTAATGCACATGGAAAAGATGGCTTTTCAGCTCCTTCTATCACTTCAACCAGTGGAGAAGTGATAAAATAATTAGCACAAAGGTGGAAACAACAACTAAATGCAAGATTATTTAAACGGAAATGATATCTAATTAAAGCATTCAAGTTTAACAAGAATGGCTTCTGCTTGCAACAGGCAGAGTGGAATGATCAGAGATTATGGATCACTGTGCAGAACACTAACCTTCTCTATTAGCTTTCCTGTCTGACCCCTTATTTTGCAAGGAGATTCTAAAGATGGACTTAATTGAAAAAAAAATAGTGCAGACTGAAAAGCACTACATCAGATATATCAGAATTAAAACTTACTAGAAGTTATGTCAGCCTTTCAGAAGTCATAGAATTCTGGAAGTTACAGAATTTAGCATCTACAGATGCTAAATACTCATGTTGTGCTATATTCCCCATCTCGTTATACAATGAAGAGAGCTTATAATTTAGTAAAACTCATTTGAGCTCTGTAGTAGAAAGAACATACTGGACTGTTACTTTACCTGTTGCGGAAGAAAGAAAAGCATATAAACAAAAAATCAGCTGCACACAGAGAAACATTATGGGATCATCATGGATCAGGGATGATCAGGCAATGAAGCTAAGAACAGAATTGTCTCAGTTCCTGTTTAGACAGCTCCAAGTAATTAAAAAAACAAAAATTAAAAATTATTACTGACTCAGTTTTTTCTGCATTTTCACCTTGGGACCAACATACTACTTTTTCAAAACTACCAGCATTAATTTCTTAAATTGAAGCCTCTTCAGAGTGTACTTTATATCAGTTTTGAAGATTATGTTAGGAGTCCTAGATATTTGAAATAAAGTGAAGTCCACCATTCTTCCCAGTATTTCAGCTGTATCATACACCCTTATCTCATTAAGTACTCTGAAAATTCATGTGCTGCTTTCGTAGTAGGCACATACTAAAGAAATTTCAGAGAAATTGGTGTCTTAATACAGCATTCAGGCCATTGACTGAGCTGGGGAGGGGAGGAAATCGAAATACTGAAAAGCCACATTCAAAGTGCACAGTCCACCCTGTATAACGGAGGCAAAGTCTCATGAACATGACTCATTAAAGGTTGAACAGGACATCTTTGGTCCAAGATGTTTAAAAACAGCTTTCTGCACATTTCCCCAGTCTTTTTCCACAACTAGTTTTCTAAAATATAGAAGAAACCTCAAATATGTTTTCAGACCAGAAACCTTCCCTTCCAACTATTTTGTGATGTCTAACATTTTTGATGAGTAAATGAACACAAGGAATAGGCTGCCACTGTCTACAATTTTATTCAGCCTAAGTCTAGACACACAATTAGCATCAGGTTTCATGTATGTTTGGTGACAAATCTTGAAATTGCATCCTTAAGTACTAATCTGATCTCTGGAGATAGATGCCTTCCAAAAAAGTCAGATATTTTTGGTTATTTCAACTTGTCCCACCACAGCTTGTTTTTTTCTGATCTGCCCCATCTCTGCCTTCTCTATATACTTGTCCACTTTTGTTGTTTTTCCTTTTTGGTTGGGTTTTGTGTTTCATTTTTGAAAAGCTATATAAGTCCCTGCTCTACATTGTATCACAGGAAATGTGAATAGAGCCTGACAGCAGATGAGGCTGTGTACCAACACCAGCTGGAACTCTTAAAATCTAAACATACTCTAGACATTTATTATCCACTCTCTACTTTAAAAGAAGTAAGACTGAAAGTTGCTTCCCTTCCTAAAGTAGCTCATGTTGTACATCTAGTAGAATTACCACTGCTTGCAAAATAAAAATTGAAGTAATTAGATTTTTTTTAAAGCTTGTCTTTTTCTATGCATGCATGATTTGGCTGAATTATATCATAAAAAACTGATATATAAATCTTGCTTCTTAGACAGTGGGTTTTCAGATATCCTTGACAGCTGTCACTGTTACCCACAACAGCTCATAGTTCTGTGCAATGTAATAAATAACTTTAGCCTGACTGATGGTACGCGTCCCAAAGTCCAGAAACTTTTGCCATAAACTGCAACCATCCATACTGCTATGCTGAATTTAAGAATGGTTAGGAACTATTCACACTTGCTGAATGCTGTTGGCATGCAATATACTGAATAACCTACAGCAAGGAAGGCACATTTAATTCTTGAACTCAGCATATATTTGACTAAGAACAACAGTGATTGTATAAAGAACAGAAGTGCCTATAACTTTTAAAGAATTTTTCTCAAGAAGAAAAATTAAATCACTGCTCTGTGGATAGGCCTATGTTAAGCAACTCACCAAGTTGCTTAAATTTGTGAGTTGAAGTAACTTAACAAGCTAAATTTTTAACATCTTAGTAAGATATTACAAAATGACAAACTAAGCTAATTTTTGATGATTCACAGGAAAACCAAACATGCAAAACATCAAATAAAAACAAAGAAATTCTATTTGTCTAAAAAGAATTGCCATTCCTTTCATTGCTTTTGCTTCTTCAAAAGCAAAGTAAAATATTCTGTCCCTGTCTGAAAGATACTACAGCTTTGGTTACTGCATTAAGAGATTCAGACAAACTTCTACTATGTAAAGCAATACATTCCATGTGTGTACCACGTAATTCATTAGTTATTTCTCTTTTATATGTGAAAAAACAGCCTATTTAAATTTAACATCTTCCAAAATATAACAAAGGCTTAACTACAATTTAGTATCTATTTCCTTTTTAAAAGATTAGAATAATTGGAATAACTTTCCTTCCAAACTTAGATCTTATAAAGACTTCTGAATACCCAGAAATCTTTATGTGAGGTCAGTTAGACTAAATCAAAGACTTCACCTTTCATTACAAAGTCTGCCTTCCTCATATTTTTGGACCATCACAGCTACCTTACAGATGTAGGAGTTAGAGAAATATTTGACCTTAAGAGAATAAAATTACAATTTTACATTGTAATAAACCTGTACATTTATCAGGCTTAAATGCTTACTTCAGCTTTGCATCATGCAAATCAGTTTTATCTTGGGTTTAGAAAGACACCAGTTCATTACTTTTAATCTGTAATCAAGATGCAAATTTGTTACTTTTTATATGTAATCAAGCACTGACAGAAGAAATCAAATCTGAGGGAAACCTTCATCTTCCCTGTCCTATGAAGCTGTTTACCTCAGTCTGATACTAATTATATCATCTACTCTTCTCCCACAGCATTGATATGGAAGGCATACTAGGCAGCTGATGTTTGTCAAGGACACACTTTTCTGCTTAGGAGAAACATTTTTGCAAAATAGATAAACCACACTGATTTGTAATACTTACTTCATTACAGGCAGTAACTCATCTGGCCTTTTGATGGTACTGTCTGTTTTTGTATCAGTGTGATAAAACCTTTGCACATCTCTGCCAGTTCGCAGTGGTGGGCCTAACTTGTCTATCTTACTATTAAAATATATAAAGGGGTGCCCATAAGGACAGTGCCATTTGCTATTCAAGTTACACAAAAAAAAAATTAAAATACGCACAACTCAATACTTATATTACCAATGAAATTCCATTGACTTAAAAACAAAAAAAAAGTACAAATCAGACTTTAATTATCCAGCAAACAAAGGGGTTCTTCTTGCTTTGATGAGGAGTGGATTTCCATAGACATCGGATTAGGTTTCCAATACATTTTTTTAAAATTCTTTTTCAAACAAAACGCTAATGCCAGTTATCCTCAAATTCTGCACAATATATTCACGTTTGGTCTCTTTTAAGACTAGCTTTCATACAACACATCTAGAAAAGGGGGCTCATAATTACAAGTCATAATAACTTTAAACATTAGAAATGTTTAACACCATAACAGTATGTTTTCCTTTTCTCAGTTCTTCAATATCAGAAAGATAAAAAACTGTTTTCACCCAAATGAATGAAAATTTTCCTACTGACTACAATAGTCACATGCTACTCCTCACTTGCTTCTGTATGACCCAGAAATTATGCCCTTATGCAACACTTTCATTCATACTGGAAGGACTGTCTGTGTCCTTACTCTGTCCAGGCAGAAAAAGAAAACTCACAGCAGAACTCAGCAGACGCATCCTGATCTACACGTACAAAGTAAGCCTCACTGGCACTAACACAACTTATGTTGATGATACCGTGCTGTGTTCTCTCAGTAGCCCTTTACTTGCGGAGCAGAACAGGAGAATTAAAATTTAAAAAAGAAGACATTGCACAGTAAAAGTAACTTACAATAACTGAGGACATAAAATAGGGTTGCACTTCTGCGCACACAAAGTAAAAGTGCGTGCTGCGGCGATGCTGCGGGCGAGTTTTACCGGCGGTGGTTTCCGAGCTCCCTCCCGTGGGAACTCCCCCGGCGCGGCCCGGCCCGCGCTGCGCCAGCGCCACCTGCCGGGCGCGGGCGGCACTGCGCGCTCAGCGCAGCGTCCCCTCCCGTCCCGCCCACCGCGACCTCGGCTCCACGGAAGGCAGCGGTGTCCGAACTCTTGGGACACAGAATTCATCCTTGATGCTGCACAACAGAACTGTAATTCTACTATTAAGTCTCTCTCCTATTACGTCTCTGGAAAATCCATAATTACAACAATCTAGGCAAAGATGGAAGGTCCCACACTGAAGTAATACCTAAAAAAACCACCGAAGTTACAGCTTCCCTTATTGCAAACTGCAGCAACTTCTTTCTTACAGCAAAACCTGGAATTTAACCTAGGAAAAATAATGTGTGCAGGCTCTTTAATATTTGTCAAGGAGAAAAGAAAAAGTGATTGCTTAACATTCCGTTTAAAAGATTGCCTTTAAAATACCCCCACCCAACGCTGCTCAGCAAATTGTTTCACTAACAATTCAGAAGAGCATAACATCTTATCTTCCAGTATAAGCTCTGTCTAACTTCATTGGAACAGAATCCCAGGTCTCACGCTAAGGCTTCATTCTACTGGTTAAATCATAAATGTAGTAAAAGAAGTAAATATTGTTTAATCCCTACTGAAGGGTAATGTTCGAAAGTTCTTCTGTTTTAGAAAGTAATTCTAGCCGCATGTATCTATAGCCTAAATTATAAGATGTTTTAATGCTTAAAATCTGTCACTGCAGTATTAATTATTTTCACTCTCATGTAGGACATTAACTGTTAGTGTCTTAGTCCCTGCTTTGGTATAATTTTGTAGGTATTTCAACATAACCCAATATAATTCCCCCTCATGCCCCAATACTAAGGCAGAACTTGAGATGATTAAGACCAAAATTGTCACCAGTGACCAATCTGACAAACCTAACTTGTCCATGATATAACTGTCCCCTACACCTCTTTGCTTCAATAGAACTTCTGACAAATTTGTCCCCAGAAGTGAATACAATGAAGCTAGATAAAGAAATGCCAGGTCACAGATACAATGAGGAATGAGACACGTGTAACAGACACCTGTGAAGATCAGTTACTATGAGCAGCAAATACCATAAGGGTGAATTGGAAAACAGAAGACAACAAGATTTTTAGAGCAACTGTGGGAAATTGCCAGACTTATTATGTCAAGATACAGAGATGCCGTGAATTTGTGGGGAATTCATGAGGCTGTTTGAGGGGAAAATGTGAGCTAAGCCACTTGCTTATCTTGTACTAGACTGGAGCAAGGCTTAACAATGGTGTCTCAGTGAAGCACAGGAGTGCACCCAGACCTCGTTATCAGCCTCACTCCACCTTATCCATGCACAACTAGCCTCTGTTACCATTCTGGCCCTTTGGGAAGATAATGTGAGGTGGTAACATGCTGACAGGAGTAATGTCAGGTGGCCTTCACTGCTCCCTCACCTGGGTGGAGGATGATACTGAATTATTAGTGATCTATGCTGCCTTTGTTACAACCAATTCAGCCAAAGGTATCCAAAGATAATTAATATACTGAAAAATGCACCTAACAAAATGAAAATGAGAAAAAAACTGCTTTGCCACCCAACTAGGACCACAGCAAGTGGTAACCAATTATATGTGACAATAGTCATACCCCCACTTTTCCAAAAAATCTAAAATTGCTATTTGAAATCCTCTATTTTCAGAGTATGAGAACATGACCTTACTTTATAGACAACAGCCTTGCTCCTCTCTCCCCTTACCAAAGCAGGGATGACTCTCTGGTAAGATTTGTGCCTCTGGCTGCATCAAGAGTATAGCTGGAAACAGTTATACAATATTTTGTAGATCTACTGCATTTATCACCAGCAATCAAATGAGTCAATGACCTGCTGCTTCAGTAAACTACATTATTTGTGAATATGGAATTGTAAAAATTCTTATTGAACTAACCAGCCACAGTGCCTAACTGGTTATAATCAGAAATTAAGCCAAGCTGCACTCAGCCCCTCTGATCTCTGAGGAATAGCTGGAACACAAGGGTGTTTATTTTCTACCAAATTTCATACGCTTATTGCAACAACAGCTGACTGGTAAAGTTACATAGAACTTTGTTGCTAACAAGTGAAGACCAAAATTGCTGCAGCCTCACTGACAAATACAGACTTCAATTAGGAACTTTCAACAGGAAAAAGCCTTTCCCAGACAGCTAGATTATATTACTGGACTCAGAAACATGCCTTCAATTATCTCATGAGTAGACAGAGCAAGGAGGGACAAAACTGAATCCTGATACCACAGGACATTAGAAGGGAAGCATGACAGAGCTGTAATTCATATTCATGCATAAACTGTAAAATTTAAGCGTGATAAACTAAAAATCTCTAGTTTTGTGTAATTGCTGTCCAACCACATGAGTTTTCAGAATGTTCTTTTTCTTCCTCATGAACTTAAGCCATTGGGTTTTTTTCACATTATACAGTCTTCATCAGTTGGATACTCATTTTTATAGGAATAAATCTTTTTCAATCACCAATGATATAACTATAATCACTTCCTTTTATGTTTTGTGTTCTCAGTGCTCCTCAAACTTCTGTAGAATTGCACTATTTTTCTTCAATCTCCTCCACAGACTTCTCTATGAGACTCTGTGACATGTCTTCTCCTCCAGCAAAGCATGAGTCACAGCCTTGTCCACACCAGCACTTACAATGAACTCTAACAGTCTTCATGCAGCACTCCCTTGCTGTTGTAAGTGCACTGGTTTTGTCTTATTTGTGCTCATTCATTTGTTGCCTCTTAGGGAAGGGAAGAGAGAAAGCCTCCATCCTTTTGCAATAAAAGAGAAGAGCCTGTCACAATTGCCTTGTAGTCTATCGCAGAAGCCTCTTTCTACTATTTCCACACAGTGAAGGAAATTATGCCTAATGTTTTCTGCTTTTTTAAGACCCTTCTTTTATCCAGAAAAAATTCATTACTCTAATCACTTCTACCTATTCTGTAATTTTTAATATATTTTATCTCTTAATCTCCTTTGTTCTTAAATCAAAATGATAAAACCCTTGCCTTCTCTAATGTTCTTTAAACATTAGCTATATTTATAGATAAAGGATGAACGCAAAACACTGTACTTCTGAAGCACATAGGAAAAAAAAAAGCAAGTGAAACAAACCACAGAGATTTCTAGAACAAGAACAACAAAAATATGAAATAAAGCACAAATGACAACATTAGATGCAACTCACCCTGCTTGTGTGTTCACTGCTCCCAGTGAGTTTTTATGAGCTGGTGATAAAGTCTGAATTTTGCTCCCACTGGATCCAGATGAAGACAGCGCTTTATTTGAAGAGACACCTTGCAGTTGAAAAGCAAGCATTAAAATACAAGAAAATGTAAGATTTTGCTGCAGTTTTAAAACAACTTATTAAAAACATTTTAATTGAAGAATTCAAAACAAGAGTTTTAGAAATAGAGATATGAGTCATTATCAAGATAACACAAAAAGAAAATGTTCCAAGAAATGTATCAAAAATATATAATTGGACACAGTATTTTATTCTAAGAAAACATACTGTATCTCAATTACTTTGCTCAGAAAAAGAGGGGAAGAAAAGTCAAAGTATGTATAAACAAAACATATTTGATGACATCTGAAACCCAAATTAGACTGCTGTTTGCATAATTCCAATTTACATACCTTGACTATGTATTTTCACCAATTTATGATCACATTCAGCAGACAAATTAGTTACAGAATTAAGCATGAGATATCAGTATTTGATACAATCATGCATTACTACACCGAATGATTTTTCATATTCAATTCAGAAAAAAAGACATTTGACCTGATATAGAAACCAGAATCCTAAGTGCTCAAGAGTCTTTTTAGATAGACAGCAGTGTCCCTTCCAAATTTATTTTAAACGAGATTTTACAAATCACTATATCAAATAAACAATCAATTTTTCCTGCATAGTTTGAGAACTATTATTTAGAAAGGACATGGAGTAATTCATAACATTCATTTCATACCTACAACAGTTTTGCTAACACCGCTTGGCTGTGGTAAGCGTGATGATGGTGATGGTGTTGATCCTACAGAAGGCATCTTCTTAACTGGAGCAGGTTTGTACTGTAACAAAATACAACCTAGAAATTTAAGCAATTAAATCAAGCTATCTATATAACACAACAGGTATTTTCAGGTACTGTGGGAGAACAGATGATAATTTCCTACTAGGTAATCTGTTTCTGGTATGGGAACATGCAAATAGTTTCTGATAGTCTGTTTTCTAATACTTAGAGATTATACTAGCAGGAAACATTCTCTAACTTTGTGGCTTTGTTGATCAACTGTAAGTTGTTCTGCATTTTTTTTCTTTTCTACAGCTTTTATTAACTTTCTCCATAGCTGGAATTAAGCTAAACATAAGATTAAAAGTATCATCTCATTACCAATTAATATAAAAGAGAATACTCAAAGGTAGAATTATTTTTGTCTTTCAAATCCAAACCTTACTTTCACCCGTGTGGTCTGGACCAGTCCCTGCACTGATTCAAAATACTGTGTAATACACCTGAATCCCTTCTTCAATTGGATTTAGAAACCAACACAACAGAAATTCAACTTCCATTACAAAAATTGCATCTCTATTTCCTCCTGCTGTCTTTACCTGTCATTTGCACAGTTCTCAATTACATTTATGACTGGTTTTCATTTTGCAACTGCTGCGATCTGGCTTACGTATCTCTGCAGTTTAAGAAAGCAAAAGCCCCGTCCATGCTTAGTGTCTAATTTCAGTGAACAAAATAATAAAATAACAGAATAAAATAGTTAATTCTTTTTAAAAGCAACACACTATTTAACAAGCTTGATTTAATGTTGAATGCAAGTTACAAGTTAAGAAAAGTGTTATAGCTCACCTGTGTTCGAGTAGGAAGCTTCCCTTTGGTATCAGCTGCCAATTTCCCCTTATTGGTAATACGTGCAGCTTGCTCCTTACAGAAATTGATGTGCCTGTCAGCTGCATTTTCATTAAATCTCCTCTGACAGTATGGACACTGAATATAATCTTAAAAACATAAAAATTTAACATTAATAATCTGTTTTAAAAGTGGGAGTGTTTTAAAGTCTTTTAAAGACCAGCTTTTCCTCTAGGGAAAATTATAGCTTTTTGAATCTGAAAATGAAATACAGATTGCTAGCTAAAAGCATGTTCTCATTTGATGGATAAGAGTAGCTGAGGATTAGAAATAACCTAATCAAAATCAGAAATACTTTAAGAGATGCTATTCTGCAGAGAAGGTAGACAAAGAGGTACAAGGACATGACAAAGAGATCAGCTGGAAGGACATACAGAAGAAGCTACACAAATTCAATTTTTTTTTAAATCACAAACAGTTCAGTTTGTTCAAAATATGGGAATACATTAAAACCTTTCAAACACGAGCAGCAAAAGACAGCAAATCTGTTTTCTCTGACAAATTTTGAAGAACTGAGAAATACTAACTGCAATACTGGAAGTGATAATTATAAAAAAATAAGAAACTTAACAAATAAAGAGAAACAGAAGAAAATCAGCCAAAATTAGCAGCTATCTCTAGAGAGTACAGAAAAAAGTAACATGTTACTTTTGCAAGATTAATTTAGTTACATTGCAAACAGTATTACATACAAGAAATATTACTGTCATTGGGGAAAAAACAGAAAGGGCTACATAAATGCTTAAAATATTAAAAGATAGACCATTTGTATGCTGAAAATACACACCTTAAAATACAGTGCCCTTGGAAGACGATATGTTTGGACTACAATTTCAGACAACTGGGTATTTCAGTGTCCAGAGATAGACATAGATTAGAGCATTCAAAACCATGTAAGCATCAACTTAAAAAAAGCTTGACACCATCAAAGCAGGTTAAATTAGTGTGTTTCTAGGTAATTTTACAAACGTTTTGAAGAAAATGAGACGAAATTCAACAGTCACTGACTCCAAAATTACCATTAGATATTATAAAATCTAAAATAAATTTTGGATTACATGTTACTAGCCCAAATGCAGTAGATCTGGCTTAAATACTTGTCCCTTTAAATATTTATAAACAGTTTTGAGTAAGTTAAATTATGCAATGACCACCAAACCATGAACTGTGACCCAAGAAGTGTGAACCAAGGACAGAGGAAGAACACAGAGAAGTGACAGCAAGGGAATCTCATGGGGTAACAACATTTTTTATTTATTTATTTTACATAGGGCCTACTACTCTCAGAACACTCGAACATAAACTACACCTTAAGAGGAAAAAAATTAGAAATAGAACTGTAATAGCTATGCAGTCAACCCAAAATTATTCCAAAGAAATGAAAAAAAAAAAAAAAAGGCAGCTGTGAAACCCCCCTGGCTAGTGCAGAGCTCAGTTCCCACAGAAAAGTTTCAAAGCCCACAAATGTATCAGATCCTTTTGTAAAACACACAGTGCCAGTCAGATATTTGGCTATCTGAAAGTACTGCTAGTAGTGTCTAGAAGAACCCCTATGATTCAATGTAAGCTTTATAAAACAAAAATTAATCAAAATAAGAGGGCAGTACACATACACAGTCAAGCTCAGAGTGACTTAAGGCCCTTTTTAACCTGAGGCTATTCTGCACTTCCTCAGAAAAAGTAGAAGAGGAGATGAAAGAAGCAGCAATATTGGTTATTTGCCAGCTCAGAGCAGTTAAGTAGAAAATATGAATATGAGACTCTTTCCATTAAAAGGAAAAAGACTCTCTGATTGTTAGAAACAAACTTGCCCAAGACAGAGCTGAGTAGAACAGGATGGATACACTCATGGTATGCTCAGTCTTCCTACTCTCCTACATAACAAGTGGAAAAGGAGCATCAGCAGCTACTCCTCCTGTATTTTTAAGAAGAATAGGCACTGACCATTTTGTGCATGGTCTCTTTATTCCTGGTTTCCTCTTCCTGTCTTACCCACTGCAGTAAGATGAAGCCAGGAGACTAAAACCAACTACAGCTAGATATAGATATGGTATATAGTTTATTAATGAGTCTTTCCATGATCAAGCCATGTGATTCTTTTCCACAGCACTTGCTATTGGCTTTAAGATGGTTTTACTTTTTAAAATTAGCTTTTATAATGTGGCTTTTCAAGGTTGTGAGTACAGAATGCTGAATAATACAGCCTCTTAGAGTGAATGCATCATTACAATCCTGATATTGGACTAACAACACATCTCCTGCAAAGAAACAGGGTAGGGAACACTTCACACATCCTCACTTGAGCACAGACAGGCAGAAGCAAACATGTTTTTACCCAATCTTTCTGAAAATAGCCATTCAGCTAATCAAATGAAAAGTGTATTTCCTTCTCATTCACATCTGGCTGCTTGACCACTTTACCCAGTCTCAGTTCGAAGATACCCAAGGACTGTCCTGCCCTTGCCAATACGACCTCCACATGTGTCACACACCCAAAACACATGAGGCATTAAGGCATACACTGCATACATGAAACCAAATGTGAATTCAGCAAGAAATCAGAGAGATTACATTTGAAGAACAGAAAAGTGATTTCCCACAATGTAAATATGTTGTGGGTGTCAGTTAATCAAAAAGGCTGTCTGCTACTGTTGTGAGCGCAATATTGAAACAATTTGTCCAGCCTATGGTTTACAGGAAAGTAGCAAGCAAATCAGCTTGCAAATTGGTGCCAGCTATCTCTCCACACATTAAAAATAATGTATTTTGAAAGGTACACAGGATGTGAGCCAGCCAGACCCAAAGTTGCAATCCAGCAGCTGCACTGGGATAGTAAGTCATCTTCAAGAACTTGTGAATGGTGTATTCCAACAAATTCCTTTTCAATTCAAATTTCTTCACATTAACTTAAAGAAAAATCTCTAAGGAACTTGACTGTTTTACATACCAGGGTCATATGTTGGTGGAGGTGGTGGAGGGAGTTTTCCACCGTCTTTAAGATTAAGTCCTTTGGCTGCTCGTATAGTTGCTATAAATTCCTCATGCTTTCGTCTCCAGTTAGAAGGTTTTTTGGGTGGTTCTGGCTAAGAGGCAAAAAAGAAAGCTCTGTATATTTGAAGTTTTTGCTTGAAGCTAAGTATATGCACCTTATTTAGTACATAACATCATAGTTAAGATTTCTTCCAAATCGTAGTTGATCCAATTAACACAAACTGCCAGCAGAAATAAGCCTAATTAAAATGCATATATAGCATGCTAAAATGCTCATATTCAGAGTAAATTATAACATACCCGTGGTTTAAGAGGTTTTACTGTGGGAATGTCAGTTCCTTCTGCTCTCTGTCGGCTCGAATCAAATGTCTTCCTTTTCTTGGCAGAAGTTTTTTGGCAAATGGGTCCATGCTTTTTCTGTAAGCAGAAGCAAAATAAAAGGAGAATGCAGAACTTAGTTTTGAAAACAGAACTCGCTAACACATTATTTCCCTCTTTCTTGATAAAAAAATTAGCACAAACCCCCCAATTCTTGATAAATAAGCTCAAACTCCTTTCACTCAAACACTTATGCCAGCCACTACTTTTAAAACAGAACTACAGGAATTCACAGATGTATATACAGAGTCACAAAACCACGGGTGATAATGAAGAAAAAAAGTAGAAAGCATCTACATTTGCTCCTTGCATGTAAAAAACCTGAGGATAGGTAGGCAGCTTTTGCTCTGAGTGGCAAAACAAATCATAGGTGTCTGAAATTCATACTCACATTTAAGGACGGACCAATTTAACAATGGAGAAGAGAATTATGGAAATGGCAAACAAAACACTTCATTTACTAGCAGAGACTTAAAACTGCAGAAGACAAGGATTGATTCTGTAACCCTAGAAAAGCTGCTTTTAGAGGCTTGTATTTCAGAAAATTATGGGATCTTAATATTAAACTCCTTCTAAGGAACTTTAAACCTGAGACAACCGGAATCAGTAATTACTGGGGGGGGGGGGGGGGGAATAAAACCAAAACCCCTACCAAAACAAAGCACCTAGATCTATTTTATTTAGCTATATTGCGCACTGCTTAACTTTCATATCAACTTATCAAATCTAAAAGCCAACAGTGCTCACACCACTTACCAGTGCTGCTGGAAAGAAAGTTCTTCCACAAATCTTACATGGCAACAGATCTCCAGTTTGCACTGTAACCTCACCTTAAAAAAAAACCAATATACTTCTTGAAGAAAATTTGATTAAATCAATGACAAAACATTATTTCAAAAATGCTAACCTCCCCATATACACACAGACATAATAACAGGTGTATACTGTAAAAGTACACATCCTTTGACTTGTGCAGAGGCTATGCAGATGAGAAAGGCAAAAAATATACCGAAGTCCTCAGATACTTTTGGAAACTGTCAGGCCCAGCAACACAGCACCAAGCAATTCTGTTCATTTATAATATATAACTCCACTCGCTTAAAAAGATGCCTATCAATATGGAAATAAAAAATACCTTTTAAGTCCCAATGACAGCTCAAATACACACCAAGAATAAAACTATTTAGTGGGTATTTTCTGTGTCTTTGGAAAACATCAAATTTAGTATCAAATAAAGAAAAGATATGTTCCATCATTTATTTTGCTCTACTAAGCTAAACTATTCCACTTTCTCTTGTAAAGAAAACAGTCTTGATGCTATTTTTGCTATATATTTTATTCAGATTTTTACTGGTGGGTTATAGAAGTATTTCTGATGTTCTAATCAAGCATTGGTAACAAAAATGTAAATAGCATATTTGACATACAGCAGATCCACAGAACCAGACAAATGACCAACAAGTCAAATTATCAATGCCTATGCAAGCAAATATATTTATATAGCATGCGCTATGCAACAGAGTCTTGGCAGAGATGAAAAACTGCAAGGTTTCCCAATAAAAGCCATCTATTATATCTAGTACTATATCAGAGGAATACAGGGATATTTTTATATCACATATACATCAAGAAAGAAGCGGTAAATTTGGATTATGTTTGAGATGTACTAGTAGCTTGCTCTCTACTTGATCTGACTATTGCAGACAATACAACTGCCTCTATTTACACCATATTAAAATAAAAACCACTTTGAATTGACTTGTATTTTAGATGAAGCAGCATCTTAAACAAACAAAGATATCAACACAGCAATGTTCAATGATTTGATCAGCTTTTGTTCCCAGCTTCCCAGTGGAACATCTTTCCCATCTAAACATACACACTTGCTAAGTGTATGACCAGTCCTAAAAAAAATGAATAATTTAATTAATATTTCACAGCAAACAAACAGCTTCAGGCAGCCACAGTTCCCACTAAAAACCTTTTTTGCTCAAATGCAAAGACTAAAACTGAGTGAAATCTGTATTACCAATAATTCCTCCCCTCAAGGCCTTGTATCTCTGGGCTAGCCTAATAATTTGGAGCTGAGAGAGGTAGAAGCATCAATGTGCCATGCAAATATCTGTGCATTTAGATGCACACAAGTATGAGAAGTAGGAAAAATGCAAAATATGCAGATGAATCTTGGCTTTCTTCTATTCTTGCATTTGAATTATACTTGAATGTGATAAAGATTTACTAGAAACGTGGTTTTTAACTGTATTTTTAAAAACTCTTAAAAAAAATTGTGTCCAAATTGTTTCTATAGATCTGTTTTTTTTAAATCTATAAGCCTGAGCACATGCATGCTGGTACAAAGCTTAGATCACTGGGAACTTGCCCTCACCACTGATCTGAAGAGTAAGCAGCAATGGTTTTAACCTTTTCTCAATTAGTCCACTCAAAAATACAAAACATGCACAGATTTGTTTATTTCAT
The DNA here is from genome assembly GCA_003676055.1 of Chloebia gouldiae. Taxonomy (NCBI): domain Eukaryota; kingdom Metazoa; phylum Chordata; class Aves; order Passeriformes; family Passeridae; genus Chloebia; species Chloebia gouldiae. The sequence goes on along the minus strand of QUSF01000001.1, from coordinate 40,589,708 downwards.
TACTTCATTCTTCAGAGTCCCTAGCACTCTTAATAATGATAACCTACATCACTGCAAACTCATTTCTGCTTAAGAATTCAACTTCTTTTTATGACATCATTCTGATACAACCCTCAGCTTTGCAGAAACAAGTGAGAGAGGCATTTCCCAAAAACATCAAGTAACACTGTTCATGTCTTCAATAAATTAGCTGAAATAAATCAGAATTAGTGATATTGACATAAGGTATACAGTATACGATTAAGAATTTGGCTGAGAAGAGAATTCTTGCAAATACCTTCCTTAGTAAAAGAAACTACATGCCCCACAGTTTTCTTCTGTGTTCCAGAATTTGGGCTGGTGTTTAAATTCCACATGAAAAGAAGCGGGCTCGAGCTGTATTTACATATGACATACCAAAGCACAAGGAATGCCAATTACCACTTAGAGCAGCTGCAGTTACAGACCTGGATTTCCTTACAGCATTCCCACCCTCCCCTGTTGCTGGCAGGTAATCACATCTGCCTAGAGCTATTTCTACTGCCAACACCTCCCGCGTAACACAAATCACTGACCCAAAGCACGTAAGGAAGTTATTTTTAAAAAATGGAAGTTCCTAAAGTTTTGTTGAAAATGGGAAGCCAAGAGTCCTTTATGAAGAGGCACACTCACCCTTTTAGCTTCTTAATCCCTCTGTGATTTTCCTCACTTTTAAAATAAATAAAACCCAAAACTAAACAAACCAAAACCACAAAACCTTAACATTTTTTTCTAGGAGTCCATGAGTCTTCCCTTACAGAAGGGTTAGCGATGTTATCCACATGAAATATGATAACTTAAAAGTAAGACATAGGAATAAAATTGTGGAAATTGCAATTGAGTTAATTTTGGCTTTGTTTTGTATATTTTTTAAAAAGACATTAATGTGTGATATCTACTGCAATTTTTTTCCTGAAAAAAGTAAACCAAAATGGTTTTTAATCTGGGATGCACTGCAGGGAGGAGGTCAAGAAAAAAAAAAAGAGGAATACTCAAATCAGGAAACAGGAGGATATGCTTAAAAAATTGGTCTGAGAAGAGAAATTGTTAGTAAGATAGTGCATGGCAATTTTCTTCAGTCTGTAAATTTAGCAGCAATGCAGAACTTTAAAAAATAATCTTGGTTATACAGCAGCTACACTTCTTTACCTTTTTACCAACTTTAATATTGCTAATCACCAGCAGTTTAGATGTCTGTATTAAACATGAATGGATATAGTTAACTTGGAGAAGGACTGAAATAATTATTACTGTTTATCTAATCAAAACATATCCAGAGAAAAGATAAATATGATCAAAATTGTTATGTGAATACCACAGAATATTGAGATAAGCTCAGAGGTACTGAGCTTTACATCATATTCTACTGCTTTCCTGAGACCAGGTCTCAGACAAAAACACAGTGTACAACCTATCATGACTCTGGGTATCTGACTTAACCAGACTGGAAGGTTATTAGCAGGACTACAATAATCTTATCATGTTTGTAAACTGCCCCTGTCAGGGCTCCTCCTCCTCCAACTCGACTTCCAAATCTCAGCGTTTTTACCTACACATCCCTTCAGAGTATGGTTACAGTCTAGTTGCCTGTTCTTTCTATCTTGAAGAGTTTAGCTGTAAAGTCTGGGTGGACCACTAAGTCTGACAGTAGAGCTATACAGTCTCCAGATGTATCATGGCGCTTTCAGTATTATAAGTTTAGACTTTCTTGAAACCAAGATTTCAAGAGAACAACTTCTTTCTTTCTCTTCTCTCATATTCAAATAGCACAATTGATTTACAGCAGAAAGGGCAAGCTGCCAGTTCTATTTATCTTTCTCAGTAGAATGTGTGGACCCATCAATACATACAAGTTTGATCTGACACAGTCACAGCCATAGCTGTCAAAACCACTTGTTCTTGCTGTCATGTTCGCATATAAAGCAGTTGTGTAAATAGACTTCACACCTGGGAGCAGAGGCCTCCAGTATTGCTGAATAACTGAAGTTTTGTTACACTTTTCTCTTTTGGAGACCTCTATATACCCAAGTATGTGTGTGCACCTAGATACAAATTGCAGAAACAAGACTGCACTTTGTAACAGTATTTCATCAGGTTGCAAAATCTGACTGCCCTTCAAAACCTTTTATTTATCGACAGCAGTGACAGTACTGAACTATTTAGGCCTCAGAACTCTGATTATCACAATCATTAAGCCTCGCTGAATTCAAACATGCAGAAACAGCTTGGTACAATTCCCTGCTTAGGACTAGGTGCCTATTTGAAGCCAGCAAGTAATCTGCAAGTGTTGAAAGTCACCACTTGAAGAGTACTTGCCAAATTCTTCTACAAAACTGTAATTATTGCTTTTAGCATAACTCCATTCTCATCTCCAAAAGCATGGTATTTGTCATTTAAGAGTTCCACATATTTATGGTACAACAAAAAAAATGCTGTTCATTCCACAATTTTGTTAGAATCTGTATCATCAAGCCACAGCATCTGGTTCTTTGAGGACTGCCCAGTCTCTAATGAATGTCCAATAATCAATAACGACTGGGTTATATTTTTTTAATCAACACACTAACTAACCATAGCCTAACCAACGGCAAACACCACAAACAAGAGTCACCTAAAAATTATACCAATGCAGTGACATAGGTAGGGAATTTCACAGAATCACAAATGGTTTGAGTTGGAAGGGGAACTTGAAGGTCTTCTACTTCCAACCTCCCACCTGTGGGTTGGAACACCTTCAACTAGACCAGGTGTTGCACAGAGCCTTGAACGTTCCTTTAAATTAGAGCATTAATTTTTTCTATTTAGACCATTCATTTTTAAAGCAGATTTGAAGAGAATTAAATAGCATAACAAAAATATGAATGTACCAAAGTAGGAAAAAAGTACTGAAGTTTTGCAAATTTGCATTATTTTGCCAAAAGGAATTTTGAAATAAAAATGCAAGTAAGGTGAATATACTGACTGTAATTCTTAACAACAGACAGTACTTGCCATACTTCAGTCAACTCTGCTTGATAAATGATTTTGTGCACCAAGCACATCCCTTCTCACCTGTGCTATTCTGCAGTTTGCAGAAAAGAGACAAAGGAAGAGAAAAGCATAGTAAGCCCTGCCTCTTAGAATTCAACTATTCATGTACTTTGACATTTTTAAGCAGCTAAGTTTTGACAATTGTCTAACAAATAGCAAATCAATCTACTTTTATCTATCTACTCCAAATTTTATAGGAAAACCTCATGAATTCTCCTGTACTCCTGTATTGACAATCTTGTATAAACTTGTCACTTCTATTTCCAAAAGATAACACTTTAGCACTGTAGCATCCATTCCTTCAAACTGAAAAGACTTTCATAGTACCTCTGCACATTTTTCGATCAGCTTTTCAGTCTGACAATGAAAATGCATTATATTTCAAAAACCCTGTTGTTGCACTGAACATCAATGAGTCTGATGATGGTGAATTTAGTTTGCATTTCTTGAAAATAACACATCAAGGTGAGACCCAACAGACAGCCTGGAGGAGAATTCTGTATAGGTTTTTTTGGTGACTGTGAAATTAATTCCATGCAGTCAAGAATGATTGTAACAGCAGCACACACAACTTACATCATGGTGTACTCCATTTTACTATAACTGTCTGTCCTTCTTTGCTTCCTTCCTCGTATGAGGTGTAATTTTAATGTGAAAACGTGCCAGTCACACTACACATCCTTAAAAATAACCAGCTCTCTCTGTGGCCATTTCTCATGGGACTCTTGGAAGCAGATCCCTAAAGTCACAGACTGCATTCCCGAACTCTGGGTGAAGATCTATTTACCCAGCTCCCTCCTTTCAGGATCGTGAATTTAACCATCCTACAGCCACTGGAGGAAAGGCCGCCCCTGATCTTTACATCCCACACTTCTGTACATATGAAGTGCTGCAGGACTGCCTCCCCTTGCCAGCTCCTTGATCATCTGGGTCAGGAGTTTGTTATCAATGCATTCCCCTTACTTTAATCTGCTGGAGGGACAAATCAGTATCTTCAAAGGTGAAAGTCTCTCATGAGGAGCAAGGCCTGTGAATACATAGATCCTTCCAGTTATGAGGGAGACCTCATATCTTTCCTGATCAAGTGGCTTTTAGGAGACAGCCACAACAGCTGTTCCCACACTGGTCTGCTTGCTAACCCTGATTCATACTCCCCCAGGTGGTTCTACAGCAAAGCTCCCATTGCATTCTCACTGCTCTCCCACATAAAGGGCAACTTCCCCCCTTGCTGTCCAGCTGGTTCTTCCTGAAGAGCCTGTACTCCTCCACCACAGCAGTCCTGTGAGCTGTCCTACCACCTACACATCATCAACCCAACTAGATCCCAGCCCTGCAACTGAGAGCAGACCTCTGATTTCTCCCATTTGTTCCCATACGGAGTGTTAATGGGCCAGCATTCTAGAGAGTCACTCAGTCATGCCAGTCATCCAGAAAAATCTATGGAACTTTCCCCTGCAAAGCCTACAGAAATGCAACTAAACCAAAGGCAAACAAGCAGCACTATTTGACAGATCTGAATTCCAGATACATCATCTGGCTTTCTATTAACAAGCTTTAAGATCAACTAAAACCACTAGAAAGCATGTGACCTGCAAAATCGATGCAAATGTTACACAGTTCTGCTTTGGCTCCATAAACACACTGTTCTCCTGTATTAGGCTACAGGCACTGTGATCACCGTGAGGGCAGTCAGGCAGAGACTTGCCTTCTCACACCAGCCTTAAACCAAGACTGTTTTGCCCATAGTAATCCCCAAAGCAAATCTGGGCTTATGCACTCTACAAGTGTAATTGGACAGAGCAATCCCTACCCAAGTCTGCTCATCAGAATCTTAATTGGCAAAAAAGGATGTGTTAAAAAAAACCCTGATAATAAACTTAATTTATAATATATTGATTCCTAGTTTGCCCCTGCTTCAGGATTTCTTTAGAAAGTAAGCCCACTCCTCAGCTGTTCCAGTCAAGTGCTTACCATACTCCTGAAACCAGGTTTCACTGAAATACAACACCTACTTTTGATAACAACCACACTGTGTTGGGTGCAGGTAAAACATGCTCATCTTTCCACTATATTCAACCAACTGAAGTCAATTATTAAACCAATCTAACTTCTGTAGTTTAAGATAAAAATTCAAGAAATCTAAAAAAACTATAGAAAAGGGCATAAATCTATTACTTCTAATATACTGAAGAAACTAATCGGAAACATTCAAATTCTTGTCTACACACATTCCTGTCTACTTCCTCTCCTTTAAAGGTGAAACATATTCTGGTAGTGCACTCCTCCATATCTTATCAGCCAAATCTAGCTTTTTGGATTTTTCCTTAAGTAAAATAACTATTAATTAAAAAAAATAGAAACATGATAGCTTTAAAAATAGTATTTACATTGACTAGTCATAGAGTGCTAAATGTCAAATTCAGATCACTTAACAGAGGTTCAAGTATGCTCAGTGAAGCAAGTATGCTCAGTTCAGTGCAAAGACACATTTATCTTTGTATTTTAATAGCTACCAGAGAAAAATAACTTATTAAAAATTATTTACATTAATATTAGTTTTGCATTTCAAAATTTAGTAGTTTCTAAGTTGCTGATTTAAGAACAGTGTACAATAAAACAAACTCTTTCTTCTGTTGGGCAAAAGATACACCTAATAAGAAAGTGAAAGCTGAAGTCAAATGGAGCTAAAGAAAATGGCCACCAAAGTAAGGAATCTGCCACATGGATCCAGTGAGGCAAGACGAAGATCAACTCTAAAAGAAAAAGAACACTCACATTAATATCATTTTTGTTTTAAAACCCAATAATTTTCTACACTGTTAAGGAAAAAAAGTAAGATTGGGCATTCTGAAATTCTGACAAAGCAAGAATAACTCTTGCTCTCAAGAGTCACATTACTAACATAAAACCCCAAAGGAGAGATCTTGCATCCTCCACTGTTAGGGGTGGACATCTCAGACATGACACATGCCAGAGAAGCGTCCAGGGACAACTGCTGTCACAGCGCAGACCCCAGCTCTCTGCAGAAGATGCTGTACAGGGATTCCTCGAGGACACACCCAGGCTGCTCAGAGCGTAATCCCTAGGCAGATCAGCAAGGGAAAGCTCTGGGCTTGACACCGCAGGCTATTTCCTGAGCCAGCAGCCAGCCAGCCCCTTCCAACCAGAACCAGCCTTCCCCGGCTGCTCAAGCGCGGGGCTGGGCAAGCGCTGCCATTAGCTACCACAGAGAGCTGGACTTCTGCCCTCGGACACTGCGGCCCCTCTGCCCCTTAGGCTGGGATGGGCCGTGAACAAGTGTGGGAAGCAATTAGATGGCTCAAGCAGCTGTTCCTGATCGGCTTCCCCCCAGGAAAAACAACAGACTGGAGAGAAGCCCATCAAACACCACCATTGCACTGGACTGCTCTGCAAGTCAGGAATTCAGTGCTTGGTTCCATCTCGCTCGAGCAAGACAGAGAGCAACAAACACGCCAGTGTGACAGCTTTTTTCTTGACATCCAGCAGTGAAAGCAACAAGAACATGTTAATCCATTAAAAACGGTCCTGAGATTCAGCACATGGTGAACTACTCATGAATGGATTTTTAAGCTCACCTTAGAGATCACTACATTGTCAGACAGAGCCAGTCTATTGCTCTATTTTCATCAGTTAATTAAATAGAAAAAAATTGGAAAAAAACCCCAGATAATTGGAAAAAACAGCCACGGCATGCAAGCTGCAAAGTAACAAATGTTGAGCTAGCAACTTCTGACTTAATATCATATTTGCCACCTCTAATGACAAGCATGCACTCATTACTTTTACAAACCTTTAAAGGTACAAATTTGACTCAACCTAGTAATATAACAATACTGATAAAAATAACCTAATAAAGCAACAGCCTCAACGGGGCAACAAAAGTAAATTTTACAAAAAACTTTTAAGTGACATAGAAACCTACTTTGCCATTTCACAGAACATTTAAACTTGCACACAGTGAAAAAAATGCAACTGTGACACTGAAAATATTATTTAGCTTTTTAAATGTCATTAATGCAGTTCCACATACCATTACACATTAATCTCTCCACGTTTTGGAATGGATCATTATAAACTGGGCAGAGCTCTTTCTTATTAATAGTGTGCTTATGTAAACTGAAAAAAACCAGATCTTTCATCTATAATGCTGATCCTCAGCAAAGCAAAAGCACCAGCTTCTGAGGCTGGAAAAGTCCAGGGCAAGCATCTTGAGCCTGAGGAGGTCTTCCACCATCACAGACACACCAAGAGGCTGCTGTTGACAGATAAAAGTCCTGCCCTTCCCCACAACCACGACCCTCACATATACAGCTGCCAAGAACCTACTGCACCAGTCAGCTCTGGGAAATTATATTACTAAGCACTAATATGAGGCAGCAGGCTGAGCCAGATTTCAGAAGCTGTCCATACTTCTATGTCAAATGGGTATGACTGTGCAACTGTACATCCAAACATAAACTTAATCAAAGATGGCAACCAGCAACACTCTTCTGAGTTGCCAATGGAGCAATAATTTGAATAAAAGCATAATACCCAATAATTTATTATTATTATTAGCTTTGCCTACATTTTTTCTGTCCTGAAAAAATTACCTTTCTATAAAAACTTAATCTGAGCCTAAGCTAATATTCATGAACAGAGACAGCCTAAACTGAAAAACTGTAAATAAAAGCAAACCCACTTACTTCAAATGTTTTGAAGCAGAAAAGTGTCTTATATTGTGGTGGTTTTTAAAAAATAAAAACATGACCCATAAAAATGCAGAAAATTGTTCTTCAGTTTCAAAAACTTCTGCATTCAAGGACAGTGTCTAACAGTGTGAGATATGAGTGTTGACAAGGCAAGGACAGCTGGAGTTTTAGACATAATTTATTTCCTGTGCTATTCTGAAATTAATCTCAAGCATGCAGATTAATAATTTCACATAATGGAAAAATGCTTTGACAAGGTCTAGCTTTTGAAAGTACTTTCAAAAGCTAAGGTTCAGTAAAACATGAGATTTCACCTATGATCTAGCAGTTCCCTCCACTCCCAGTACCTTCTGAAATACAAACAAGATATAAATAATTTCCAACAAAGTCAGGAACTGGACAAATTTTATGAAAATATCATAAGTTTTTTCTGCTGTTATCGTAGATACTTTTCTCCTACCCTGTAACTAAAGTGCTAGAGCTTACATAACACAGAAAGTATAGCTGGCCTTGGTAAATTAGCATACAGCCAAATCAATTGATAGATGCACTGCAGATGATGTACAGTCTCAAATGCAGTCAAATTCACAGCTTACTCAAAATGAAGGCAAACTCTCCCCTTTGGAGAGGTAACATACCATTGTCCTGAGAGCTGGAATGCCTGATAAGGCATTATTTGATAAACACTGGACACCATGTTTCAAATTTCAAAGGCATTAGCAGTCAGAAAAGAATGCCAAGTGAATCAAAGAAAGCTCTTGGGATTTTAATGCCAAGTTATGTCCAAATTTAGAGTCTTGATGAAGTCACTAGGCTCAAGAACAGGATCTGATTACTGTAAAATCTACTAAAGACAGAACATAGGTATTCTGTGAAAATTACTTTAGTTCTCCAACAGTTCTAAAAGGGATAAAGAACAAAGGCTAGTTTGTGCTTACTCCTATTTAAGCACTCAGTTACCTCTAGAGAAGCAGAGCATGGAAGAATTAACGACTGTGTTGTATAGTTTCTCAAAACAGGTATTTTTTAAAGCAGTATGGTTAAAGCAGCTTGCAAAATGCAGTAATGACAGACCTACGAAAATGCTCAGATTGCAAGCTATAATTTCATGAATTCCAAGCTGATATCTATGCTATGACGGATAACATCACTGATAAAGATGATGTTATCGTTTCAGAGAGCAATAACGTTTCCACTAATTCCACCGGCACAGGATAAAGTTGAAAATACCCTGTCAGCAAATTCATACCTAGTTTTCTTCACCGCACTGAACATTTCCCTAGCATGACAAGCGGATCTTAACACCCACCTTGGCCATCTGTTAGCAAAAAAGAAGAAGAAGGGCTCCCGGCAGGGATGCCCGCAGAGTGCGCCGCGCCCAGCCCGCAGGGCCCGGCAGCGGGCGCGGAGCGCGGCCGCCGCAGGGAGGGGCGGCGCGGCGGCGGAGCAGCGCCCGAGACAAAGCCGGGGAGCCCGGCCCGCCGCCGCCGCCTTTGTCCGCGGCCCCCGCCCCGGCCCCGCCGCACCGCCGGCCGCGGGGGCTCCGCGAGCGGGCAGGGCGGTGCCCGGGCCCCGTTCCCGCCGCCACCGCCGCCCGAACACGCCTCAGCCGCAACACAAATGTCCCGCCTGGGCCCGGGTGCTGCCGGCCGCCTCGGCCCCCCCGCCGCCGCCGCCGCCGCTCCTCACCTTCCAGCCCCTCCATGGCGCGCCCCGACCGCCGGCGCTGGCTGGGCTCGGCTTCCGAGCGCCGCTGCTGTGGCAACGCCGCCACCGCCCGGCCCGCCAACAACCGCCGCTCCCATTGGCCGGGCGGGCTCTGCCCCCCCCCCCCCCCCCCCCCCTCCGCCCCGAGCCGGCACGGACCCCGCTCCGCACGGCCCGGGCTGTGCTCCCGCCCTCAGGCTGCGCCCTGGTTGGGTTCCCAAGGGAGCAGGGCTCCGGGTCTGGGGATCTCCCTGCAAAACCCTGGCGTATTCTGACTCAGGTGCGATCTGACGGGTCCTGAAGCCCATTAGCTGATGTTATGCTGAGATCAGGGATCTCCTTCAAAGAGCAGCGCCTTTACATGAAATACAGGATCACGGAATCCTTAGGGCTGGAAGGAACCTCTGGGGATCATCCAGTCCAAACCCCTGCCGAGGCAGGATCACCTAAAGCAGGTGATACAGGAACGAGTCCAGGTGGATTTTTAATATCTCCTGAGAGGGAGACTCCACGACCTTCCTTGAACATGAAGATCAAAGTGAATCACATAAGGACAAATGATCGTGCAGTGGACAAAGCATCCAGCGCCTCTGGATGGATATGGGCAGCAACTCGGATGGTGCCAGGGACCCTCCACCCTCAGCACCCAGTAGCTGAACCCAGTGCTGATGTGTGGCCTTATTGGTTGTCCCCTTGCTAATGAGAAAACTAGGACGACTACAGGAAGTACACGAAAAAAAAAAATGTTTTCAAGTTCAAGTCCTGAAAATAATTGCAGACAATGCAACCCCCCACCCCTTTCCCCCCATTATTTTCTTAACTGAAAGAGTTGCTAATAAAAGATTAGTATCTTGATGGAATCTCCTGCCACAGGATAACATTTGAATATGGGTGTTTTTAGAAAATAGTGCTACTAAATTGCTGTTGGCTACTGAATATAAAACATGCTCGATATATACAGAAATTCTTCTGATCCTTTCAGAAAAGGTCTCCACATTTTTAGCAACCAAAGCATTTCAATATTTCTTTCTTCAAGCCATTATTTTAGAATTACTTCTTAAGATCTTTTATTTGTCTTTCTTGTGGCAATATGCCACGAGCAACTAATAAAGTTTTTCTAAAGTACAATAAATCTTACAGAAATTACTGCTGTCTTTACAGGCACATGCAAATAATTTGTCTTCTTATGCTAGACAAGTTGGTTGATACAAATTCACTTGTCCATAGAATTACAGTTACTGTCCTTATCACAGCACATCTGTGAATGCTAAACAAAGAAACAAATATATAAAAACTACATTAAATTAGAGATTATGGTCATGTTGTCATCTCTGCATCCTCTTAGCACAAATAGACCTAGATGCTGCATACCAAACAGCCAGCATGTAAATCATGACTAATATATGATTAACATCATCATTTGAGACCAAAAGCTTGCTTACATATGATAATTCCTGCTGCAATTTTTTCTAGTTAATTCAGTAAAAGTACCTTTCAGATTTGCCTTTGGTCTCTAGAGTTTATGCTTATAAAATTACGGGCCATGCCAGAAGTAACTAGTTTGCTACCAAGTTGCAAAGTTCTAAACTTTGCAAATGATCCTTTAGATCTCTGACACTGAACTTAAATAAGCCTATAGCTAGCAAACATTTCCTGATAAATTTACCATTAGGACAGTGTACCAGAAGTGCACTTCCTTTCATGACATTTCCATGTGTGGATTGCAAATGCAAAACCAGAGGAGAAAAATATTCTCAGTTTAGTGAAGGGCTTCCTATTAGAGGTGCATTTTGTTTGGTTTTGTTTATTGTTTCTCTTTGAAATGTTGGGTAATATTTGTTATACACAGGGGTATATATATAACAGGGGCATAATTACTTCACCTACCTTTAAGTGTCAACAGTGTGGTGTTCACAACTGAGGTAATGGTCAACTTCCCCAGCACAGTCTGTAGAGATTTGTCTCTGTCCTTGGTATGGTCTGCGGGGTCTGCTTGGCCAAAAGTATCATCTGTTCCAAGGTAAGAGACAAGTGAATCATCAGTGCCTGCCTCAGAGCAGGATTCTGCTGCAAAACTAAAAGGTTCTTCTGGCTCTTGTGGCTGGTGTCTGTACAAGGTGTTGTACAACTATAAGTGTGGACAGCACACTTTAAAGGACTCCTGATGCTGAAAAAGAGCTGTCTTTTAACTGTGGTGTCTGTGTGGGGAACAGGGGACTAGGCCTCTGTGATCATAGCCACTGTGCTACACGAATGCCTTCACAAATTTACCTTCATACTGAAAAAAACCCAAGCCTGTGTTTTCCTTCTGTAGACTTACTGTGCCAAACTCAAGTCTTTGATGCAATGACATTCCTATAAAATTTAGGATCTTTTTTCCAAACCATATGCTAAATTTATTAATTGCTAGTTAGCATCACGTATACTTGTGCCAACATTTATTTCTGGCTTATTTATTTTATTGTTTATCTCTTTGATGCATTTATAGCAAATTAGCATCCATTATGCTTCAGTATTTGGTTTGTTAACCTAAACAAAATAGAGATCTTCTGTGCTGTCTTCAGAAGCTCTGCTTTCCATTTCTGTAGCCATCATGGTACCCTTAATTGGGCCTATTCCATGTTAGTTCATATTTCATATGTGGTCAGAATCTTAAACTGTCCCAGAGAAGTGATCTTACTGCATCACTGAGACTTCTTTGCCTCTGCTGGGAATATTTCTGTGAATACATCTTAGGTTACATTTGCTATGCTATGGTAAGCCTGTAGGTACCAGTATATATTTAGCACCTCTTCCATATCGGTTGTTTTGTGGAGTCAGCAATGATGATAGAAATTTTTGCCTCTAAGAAGAAATGCAATCTGAACACCTACTGTCCTGAGTGTTCAGAGTCCTGAATGTCTCTGAGAAGAATCAGTAAAATCCAGCCCTAAATGCAAAAGCTATATCTTCCTTACTCAAACTTGTTTCAAAGAATTGAAATACAAACACTAGCACAGCCATGCTTACCTGTGCCCAAACTCCAGAAAGAGCTCCAAAGAAGAGAGGTAAAAGTCAATCTGAGGTATACTCAGACATTAAGCAGGTGTTCAGAGAGGCCACCTAATATTAACACTGTTTCCAAATATACTCAGGTGTCCTTCTGTTGGCCAGTAAAGGGACAGTTTTTCATTTTTTATTAGTAAAAAAAGGAGTCTGCCCACAGGGATAAGTTGCAAAAGATAAATGTTAAGTCTGTTATGTATTAGAAAAACCCATTTTCCCTATGGTTTGTGGGCACAGATAAAAGATACAGGTTGGTCTAGATCGTTGGTTGCATAAGTCAGCATTTTCAAGGGCCTAGAGACATGGAATTGTGGTCTAAGTTTTGAAATTGTCCTGAATTTCAAAATTTAGGGAAGCAGTGGCACCAAATCTTTCTGCCAGATCTATCAAGACCTCTTGCAGTAGAGCTGGAGGACTGTCCTCACAGGTCCCTGGTGTACCACTGAGATATAAAGTTGTCTTTTTGCTTGTTTGTGACTGGCAGATGTTTATGGCTGGCACAGCCTGACTGGCAACAATAAACAATAAAAATACACCTTTCCTATGTGTAAGCCTTGTTTGTCATGTAACCACTCTTGTGTGAGAGATACCTGGAAAGGTAAAGGATATATTTGGTAAAATGCAATGCGAAAAAGCTCTGACATTTAGAAATAATCACATGTCCAACGGTCACTCCAGATAAAGGGGGGTTGCTGTAGGAAATGGGCTGTGAATCTTATAAGCAGTTTAGACAGGCCAAGAGGAGCTGTGAAATAACTATATCTTCCTGTATATATCAATATCGAAAAATGCCTACACTGTACTATTCCAAATTTTTAGTCACTTTAGAAAAAGACTCTGGGATCCAAAGTTTTGACAATACCTTGCCCTTGGTTTTTGCAAAGCAGTGCAAATAATTTCTTTGGGGCAGAAGTGTCAAAAAACTACTAAGTCCTGTAAAAATGATCAGAATTTCATTAACATTTCAAATGCTCTTTTTCACCATTTGAATCCCTGTCACAATGACTAAAATATTTATAAAAAATCAAAACCTTTCCACTATCTTTCATGTTAATAATGAACACTGGATAAAGAAGGATCTCCCAAAGTGCTATTTTAATTAATACACTTTGCACTGTAACTAGCTTCTGGGAATTCAGATATGCTTGCACAGGGGGATTTTAAAATTTAAATATTCCTAATAAGCTTTTTCTTACAGTTAATTTTAATTGAGGACTACAGACAAGAATGATTACTCTCTTACTAAAATAATTCCTCAGTTGAATTCCTGCAAGAATGCCTTTTGTTCTTTTGTGGGTTATAGTCACAATTTATATTCAGGAATGGAGTATTGTGATTTTGCTATCAATCTTTTTATCTACCCTCTTTTTTTTTTTCAGCCCAGTTTTATAGTTTTGTTTCCTGTGGTTGTCCCATACTAGACAGAACACGACCAGAAACTGCAATAAAACTTGGTAAGCAGTACTGGAGTAAACAGTTTTTGCTCTCTCAGAACATGAATTGCTCAATTTATAAAGCTGAGTTCTAAACTGAAAAAATAAGAGTGAATGAGTTATAATAATATCCCAAAGACAAAGAAAATACGAGTTTAAATTCTAGTTTGCCAGCTGTTGGGTAGATTTTCTCAAACTGAGTAGCCAGTAATAGAAAGAGACCAGGGACCGTGACTTCAACATTGGATGTAGTATCTCTGCTGTTTTCTTATTTCCATATATTGGCTTTTGCAACTTGCATGACAGTCTATATATGTTGGGATGTTATTTTTTAGAGTTCTACTAGCAGCCTAGTTCTTAAAAAATAAGAGCGAAATTCAGAATACAGAATACATAAGCCAAACAAATTGATTTTTGGTAAATCCCCTGGACTGTGTTTATTTTCCAGCACACTTCCATGCTTCAGCTTGCTAGTTTAGGACACAATCTGTTTTATAAGGCACAGCACAAACCAAAAATGAGAGATTACTGAAACAAAACCAATGCTGCAAAGTTGATTTTGCAAAGCCAGAGAGTTCCACCAAGCACTTTATGTGTTTGTCTTTCCTAAATGCTCACTTAGAAGATGGATTTTGCTAGGTAGACATGTGAAACTTGGGGGCATCTTTGTATTGTGTGAACAAATTGACCACCCAGCTGGTAAAACATTTTTCTCTTCTGGAACCCACTAAATGCCTTGCGTGGTAAATAAAATTAAATTTATACATATGTATCATGATTGTCTTGATGAGATGTGGTGATTTCACCCTTCAAGGCATTTTTTTTAAATTAAGAACTTAAAATGGCATTTCAAATTACTCTATATTTATATTGTAATTTGATAGTGTATTTCTTCACTACACAGAGGAACAGGTCATATTAGATCATGGTGAATCTAGAAATTCTGTCTGAACTTAGATTTTGTTTTAGAATAAAAGATTCTGAAGGGATAGATGGAGAAGTTCCCTTTTTTATTTATCACCTAAGATACTCAGCCTCTCTCCCAGAATGTCATTTTGTGATCCATCTATTCTTCAACAAAAACCTGACCTGATGCAAAAAACCTGATGCAGTGCACATCATCCCTTATCATGTTGTGAGATATGACCAAATGTGCATGTTTGCAGTTCTTTGAGCATACATAGCCATGGATATGCAAATAGAAGTCCTTAAATCATTTTTACCTAATAGTTTTGCAAAGAAAGAAATCACTACATTTTCATCTAGTTTTAGATGAACATTAATTTTGTCTAATCCAAGTATCTTTAAATTGTATGTACTTTTCCTTAAGTTAAACAAAGAGCCCAGTCAGCCAATTCTCCAGGCCTGTTCTAGTTGTAGCTGATCTTCCTGTGATTGTCTCTTTTTAGTTTTCCTTTCAAAGCCACAGCCTCACTCTTTCTGTTTCTTTTGCCTTTCTTGTTCTCTTACCAGTAACATTTGTGCATGGACAAGGTGAGCATTCCCTCTGTCTCATAATGATTTGTGATTTTGTTTCCCCCAAATGCTAGATATCTGCATGCCCCATGTTGTTTTCTAGTATGAAGGTGTGTCAGTGATTACATCTACTGAGAGTGTGGGATGAAAACTGATGCTCCAGCCTCTCTAACACTCAGCTCAACAGGGTATTGCAATCAATTTCTTTCTAAGTATAGATCAATACACTAAAAGTTTTCAGCAGACTGAGAGTAATTGTAGCAAATGTGGTGGCCCTCAGTCTGAGATACTCTAATTTCTAATTTACCATCTGGCAGGAAGTCTTCCATGTCTTTATAAATTCACCAAATATACACAGGCTTGAGCAAGAAACACAGAAATATTAGTCCATACTTTCACTATGGGGAATGGGCCCATAAAACTAAATCATAGTGGAATTTGTCAGCAACTGGGCTCTGGCATAGTTCTATTTTTAATCACAGAAATCAGAAATAGAGGGGACATATGCTAGGTCAGAATAATTTTCACAATATATTTTTAAATATTTCATGCCATTTGATCAAACTGTAAAATTTAGAGATGCAAAAAAAAATATCTTTGATTATTTGATTCACTGGATAGTATTTGATTAGACATAGCTTTTCCTTGATTCTCTTCTTTGGCTTACTGTGAAATTTCATCTTGATTTAAAAGATTTACATGCATTGATCTGAGAAATGGAGTCAAGGTTTCTGTTTTTATTGAAAAGCATGAGACACACTTTGAATTCAGAGCCTGATTAAGCTAATATTTGCTCTAAGATATTGAGTGTAAAAAAAACCCTATTTGGATATAGAAGATGTTACTTATGAAAATAATATCCAGCAATTATGGAAGTTTTTTGATCTCAAGCCATTACTGACACTGGCAGAGTAAGACATGGAAAGAGGAAATGAAAGCATGAAAAACCACAAACAGAATGAGGAGCTGAAATTGTCCCCTCTGCCTCTCACTCACAATCATCTTCCTTTTGCTTGAGAATAAGTAAATATTTACAAAATAAAAACTTAAGATTGTGATTTTGGCTTTCATTTAATAATGGGCACAAAAGAGATTTGAGAATCAGTGTATTTCACATTGATTATAATTTTAAGATGGGATTTTTGTTTGGTTTATTTTCCTGATGACACTTCCATGATATTTGTGAGGATTCTGTTGATTTTAAGTGGGATTCAATTTTATTTTCTCAACAGATTATATATAAAATAAGATAAAATGGGCTGGGCAAAATTCCTCCAATAAGTATTTTTTTTTATTTTATGTCTCTGTACATGAGTATTTCTTATGAGCCTCTTCTTAGTCTTTAGCACATGATCATGTTTTAAGGGTTCAGTAGATTTTTGTGTCTATCTGGGAAGGCCATTTAGATCATATATGTATCAGGTGGTGCCAAGTATTGCCAATTAAAATGCAAAGGTGTCAGTCAGAGATCAAACATAGGCAGTAATGAGAGAAGAATAGTGTTTTGCTGGCAGGCACTGCTGGTTATCTCTTTCCTTATTGATTCCTCCCTTTGATTTTTCTTTAAATACTTTAGGAGAACTAATTCTATAAAATCTAATTAAAAGTGAAGGGAAAAACAAGGAACTGAAACTGAGCTTCAAGCCCAATTTTGTATTTTCAAATTTGTTTTTTGTGTGCATATAACTTCAACTAAGCCCGCAAAAATAGCTGTACTGGTTGACAGCTGGCTGAACATGAGCCAGCAGTGTGCCCTGTTGGCCAAGAAAGCCAACAGCATCCTGGCCTGTATCAGGAATGGTGTGGCCAGCAGGAGCAGGGAGGTCACCCTTCCCCTGCACCCAGCACTGGTGAGGCCACACCTCGAGTGCTGTGTCCAGTTCTGGGCCCCTCAGCTTAGGAAGGACGTTGAGATATTTGAGCACATCCAGAGGAGGCAACAAGGCTGGTGAGGGGCTTGGAACACAAACCCTGTGAGGAACAACTGAGGGAGCTGGGGGTGTTTAACCCGGAGGAGACTCAGGGGTGACCTTATCACTCTCTACAACCTCCTGAAAGGTGGTTGGTGGGGGTTGGTCTCTTTCTCCAGGCAGCAGCTGACAGAACCAGAGGACGTAGTGTAAAGCCGCACCAAGGGAAATATAGGTTGGATATTAGGAAGAAGTTTTTTACAGAAAGGATGATAAAGTTCTGGAATGGTCTGTCAGGGGAGGTGGTGGAGTCACCATCGCTGGATGTGTTTAAAAATAGACTGGATGTGGCACTCAGTGCCATGGTTTAGTTGAGGTGTCAGGGCATGGGTTGGACTCAATGATCTTTAAGGTCTCTTCCAACCTTGTCATTCTGTGAAAAATCTTTTACAGCTCTGGGATACTGCTTAGACTTCCTGAAAATTTTGCAATATAGCGTCCTCTTATCTACATATCTGTCTACTTCACTCTGATTCTAGGGACTACTTAATTCAATTTCCACCAGTGTGAAATTCTTGCTTTCTGTGGGCTTAATTCATTAACGATAGACTAGAAAGAGCTGGCTTAGCAATGCTGTGCAACTGGTAGTTCAGGGAGAAACCCCTCTGAATTCTATTACTCCTCTGAATACTTTAAAATGTCTCTTGTGTCACTTTCTTGGCTTCATTTTCTCTCAGTGTTTCAGATTAGGCTATTTCATGAGTACTTTCTCCAGGTATTCAAACATCTATTTCTAGAACTTGGTTCTCAAGAATTGCTCCTGCAACCTCAAGTTCTTCACTTCCTTCTCATTGTCTACCTCACTGATTTCTGTATTGTGAGCAGAATCAAATGAGGCCAGCTCCTCATTTGCACTTCTGATCTGGCTTGGATGACTATATTATCCCTAGTATGCATTTTATGCACCATAAACAAAATTTGGGACAGCAGAGTCAGTAGAAACTACTTGTACCTACCTTTTCCTGAAGCCAAACTTATGCATACAAATGTGATTTGACCTTGTGAAAGAAGATTCTTGGGCAGCTCAAAGTACCTCAAGTTCTCTCACATGTCCAGTGTCCTACATAAAATCACCATATGCAGTTGGGATAGATGGAGACTGTTCAGCCATGTCTTGAGGGGCTATTTGCACTTCAGATAAATGTGTGAAAGTGGGTTTCAAAGTGCCTGCAGTACAAGCAGACAAGTGTGGAGATTTGCTTAGAGCATGGTGGCTGAGTCACTGTAAAGCAAGCCCCATTTATGTCTTACAAGTCAGCACTTTGCATACCTGCTGAATAAAGCCTTTAGCCCATATTTACAGATAGACATGCTCTCCCTGCTGACCAGTCCTACGGGATATGTTACCTCAAGTCTTGCTGTCTTTGCCCTTATGGCAGAGAGGGAATGATGTCCTGGGCTGCACTGACCAAGCATTGCCAGCAGGCGAAGGGAGGAAACTGCTGCTCTGCTCAGTACTGGTACTCAGTATTGGTGAGTACCACACTGCATTGGAGTACTGCATCCCATTCTGGATACCTACCCCAGTGCAACAGAAATATGGGCATACTGGGCCTTCCAGTGGAGAGCCAGTGGGATGCTGAAGCGACTGGAGCATCTCTTTGATGAGGAAAGGCTGAGAGAGCTGGGGCTGTTCAGCCTGGAGAAGAGAAGGCTCAGAGGGATTTCATCAATGTGTAGAAATACTTCAAGTGAGTGGGCAAAGAGTGCAGAGCCAGGCTCTTATCAACAGTGCCCAGTGATGGGACCAGGGGCAGTGGGCACACAGCAGCACACAGGAGGTTCCTTCTGAACATCAGGAAAGAGCTTTTTACTGTGAGGGTGACTGAGCACTGACACAGGTTTCCCAGGGAGGTTGTAGAATTTCTATTCTTAGAAATATTCAAAATTCACCTGAACATGGGCATGGGCAGCCTACTGCATGTGGCCCTGCTTGAGCAAGGGGGTTGGAGAAAATGACCTCCAGAGGCCCCTTCCCTCCTCAACCATCCTATGATTCTATAATTAATTTAAAACACAAAAGTCCAGCATAGTTCCTGGATATCCCCTTGTACTATTATTTCTATCTCAGAACTACAGTGTTATATGAATGAGTAGATATCTCTTAGGTCATTCAGTTTCCTTACATTCAGACCTCAAGCTTTTTGAGTGTTGGACTTTATATTTGAATTGTCATTTTAACTCTTTCCAGTTCTGAACTTCCCTCAAAGTTCTTCACAGAAATCTCAAATTTCCATCAGCTGATGTGTTTAATCATCCATTATCTTAATCAGTCATCTTTTGTGTATGTTATCCTATAGTTGTAAGTGTGCCAGTTTAGTTAATATGCTTGATGCATAAACATCTGGTTTGCTAACATAACGATTATTATTTTTGCCATAAACAGAAACAAAAATTAGAAGCAAATGCTGCCACTGACATTCTTTGAGGTAACTGGGTTTTTCTTTGCCAATGGCTTATAATTACTATACAGCTATTTTTGTATATAAGAGATTTCATAGTTCTAGTAGAAGGGATGAAGTCACTGTTTCATATCTATGGAGACATGGATCAGCATGCAGTATTCTACTTGATACAGTCATTTACAGGAGCTCTGCATTGTTCCTGTTTGCATCGTGAATTCAGAAATCTCTACTTGCTATAAAAATAATGTATGCACACCCTTTAAGGCAAATTCTCCTCTTTTTTTTTGCATAGAAATTTTTTCTTTCCTAGTACCATTTCAAGGCTTTTGTTTGCACCTTTAAAACTCCTGCCATTCCTAGTTTGAGGAAATACCATTCTGACAAAAAGCATTACTTATTTATGAAATATTCCCATTACTGCAATGGATCATTAAACCACCATGAAAACACCAAAGAAGCTGAATTTGAATGCTGCTATGGTAGATGATTTATGTCCTTATGCTTCTTTTAGTAATTCTTTGTGAAGTGATTGACAGACACAAGGTTTTCTATGTGCAATATGATTCTAGGCCTTGGCAAGGAAACTGTTTTAGCTTAATTTTGAGACAGACAAGATTTTTTTTTTATGGAAACAAAAATCCTTCCTTTCCCAGTAATCACTTTTAGCTACAGTTATTTCAAATGACCAGTAGAAAGCCTTTGTGTGAGTGGAAGGGTATCCTTAAAAGTATGAAAAAATTTCTTGGCCTAGTTAGCTGCATGCTAAATAAGCAAGACTGAAAAGTACTATCCAACCAAAACTAGGTGAAAACCAGGTAACTCGAAATGCATTTGCATTGTTGTTGAATATTGGAATAACAAAACAACCTTATTGTGCCTTTTTCTTACGGCAACTCCATAATTCCAGAAATATTATTAATAAAAAGGTATTAATTATTCTCTATGCTTGAGAATAGATGTGAAATATCTTTTTTACGTGTTTTTATCATGCTGCCTATGATTATTCATCTATCTGGTGTAGGGTAGAAAAAGAGACTGTGAAATCTTATTTTTTTCAGGCTCTGCCTTTCATTTTGCAAGATGAGACATTTTTTCCCCTTATTAATAACTAGAAAAATTGTTCTTAAAAGGCTTGACCTGGGTGCTTGACTTTTTGTCTAAAGAAGGCTACACTCACATAATTGGTGTAGAAAAAAATCTGACCCCATGTTATCAGCAGATACTAAAGGCCTGTTTTATCCTTTTCTGGGTTCAATATGTGCTTCCAAAGCCATCAGCCTGAGATCTCACCTCATATTCTTACAGTTTCTTAAGTTGCTTGAGATTCTTTTAGTTCCTATTTGCATAGGAACTACCTTTCCTTCATTTCAAAGAGGATTTTGCTTGAAGGAATTGTGCAGAAATGCTCCTGTTCATTATTTGAGGTGAATTCCTGAAGTTGTAAAGGTTCAGTGCAGTTAGGAAACTTGTAAGTAGGAATATCGAGTGAAACAGTTATGTGGACAAATGCCATTACAAAAATTATGTTGGTATTTGCCTAACAGCTCTCCTGAAATCCAGGCAGGCCCTTAAAGAGTACTCTTTTTTTCTTCTCACAGCAAAGCCATTCAATCCCAGAGCTTTTTAGTAAGGAATGAAGGGACTGCTCCATAGTCTTCTCTTCTACATTGCTTAATTAACCAGCAATTCGTTAGTAAGGGTTATCATTCTCTATCCAAATCTTACTAACAGGTTATGAAAAGCCAAATGTCACCAATTACAACTATCAAAACTGCAGTAATGTATTGTAGGTTTTTCATTAGTGAGTTCTTCCATGTTTGTTAACTTGGTCAAGAAGTGTGAGGGGAACAGAGCTCTCTGCAGTAGCCTCTTCTATACAAGACTTTATGAAAAGTATTAAACAGTAAAGCTTGTGCTGCCAAAGTGACTGTGTAGTCCTTTGGCATCTGAGCCTCTGTCCAGAGAGGATGTTCTGCCTGACTGGCTGTGCTACCTTTCTACTCAGGTTCCCAGAAGTTTAATTTATCATTGTCCTGGTACAGAGCACTGACTTACAGGACAAGCTTTGTAAGTGTTCTTTCCTTAGTGCAATACAGTCAAGCAAAATGCTTGAGAAACTTGACAAGAAATGGTTTTTTTTTGTAAAAAAGAGGAAGAAGAAGAGACTGTCATGATCTTAACAGGCATCCATCTGCTATGTGATTACAAATGGCTTTCTGAAACTCTTAAAGAAAAGGATCTCACTCCATAACTCAGGCTTGGAAGACTTAGAAGATGAAATGGGACAAGGTGAAGTGTCAAAGAGGGAAGGTTCACTTACAGTTATTCAGGAAAACTAAGTTCTGACTTGTCTGGGTAATTCTTGGAAGATGCTCCAGTCTGGGATGTCTGACTTGCTGTTGGAGTGGTCTTGTCCCAGCTGGAAGAGAAAGGTAATATTTTCTGTGACCAGCAGGACTGAAGACAAAGGCCAAGACTTCTAGAAACAGAATTTCTAATTACACACTTCAAAAAGAAGAATGAGCCTTGGAAAGTCAGAGGAAGGTTTCTCACAGAAGCGGTAAATAAGACCTGTCATTGCCAAGAAATCTAACTCTTCTTTTATTTTCTTAAAAATGCTGCTGTAAACCAGAAACTTGAACCAGAAGTGTGATTATCAGGTTTCCAGAATCTCTGTGCACAGTCTGTGTGGATCTACTGTATTCTCTTCTTTATCAATATTTTAATTTCCAAATGTCCTCTGTCATCTCTTCTAAAGCATTCAAAAAATGAAGTATTCCTCCAATAGATCTCACATGTATTTACTGTAATGAAGTGTAACTTCATGATGATGACGAGGTTACCTTCCTCTTTGCATATTTTGAGTGAACAAAAAATGTGGAACAGTTACCAGACATCGTATCTTAGAAAAGATCTGGTCTGTAGGGTCTAGCAAGTATGGGATGAACCCTTCTAGAATACAGCATTGAACAGCTAAATTGTAGGACTCAGGTTTGTGCCCTTGGGCCCTTGGTCCTATAGGGAAGTAAAATTTCTGTGTACCAGTTCACTGTTTGCACTCAATCTAATGGTTTCCATTAGAAGGCAATCATATCTGCTGTCCTATAAAGCCCCCGTTTTGGACAATGAGAAAGTCAAGTGTACTGATGATACCATGTGATCTCAGAAAATATCATTAATAAGTTCCAATAAAGCACCATGTTTCTGGTAAGAAGGATTTAGCATAAGAGACCTTCCTCTTTACCTTTCCCAGTAAAAAAAAGGTGATGATGATGTAGAATGGTATAATTACTCAGGTTCATGGGTATGTTAGTCAGGGTAGGGTGGTCCTAAGGATAAAACTTGAAGGCATGTAGAAGATGTCTGTTCCTAATGCATACCATTATATTAAATTAATTAGTTGCCATGTATTAAATATATGCATTAAGTGATCTCATTTTTTACTCTTATATACTCATTTTATACTCTTATATATAACCACTGTTATATTTAGGTGACTATTTTGTGAGAAAATTTTGCATAATCAATCTATAATAAAAGAAAAATGAACTCAATATTATATAATAAAACAATAGTAACAACAATAATAGTAATCCCCCCTCATGACTCCTTAAAGTCTCAAAGCTGAATGTCAAATAAATATGAGGGGAATGCAAATAATCAAGATTTTGTTTGAAGAATGGGGATTTTGTTTGTATTTCAAATGTATTGTTTGTTCTTCTGAACTTTCAGAACAATATGCTGTTCTCAGATACAGCCATACAGCTGTAAACAGTAACAGTATTTGTAGACATATGTTCCAAGAAAGAAGTGAGCTGTGAAATATCTTCACTGGATTCTGTTAAGGATAATTTTCTAGAATACAGACATTTTGCATTAAAAGGAACTCCAGTACACTGCTGGACACCTCCCCCTCCCCTCCACTGATGGACCTCTAGTAGCAATTTTCAGCAAATGTCCTAAGAATAAATGCATCTATGCACAGATTTAGATCCTGATAAAATATGAATCTGTTTTACAGCATGGATTTGATGCAGAAATTACAGGGTACAGTTGACTCCTGCCCTAAAAGCAATAAATAAATGTAATATTCACTTCAATACCATTACCCTAAATTTACATCACAGGAGCTGAATTTGCCTCAGCAGTCTCATGTCTACTCAGGAACAAAGGATTTTAGAGAGATGGAGTCAAGGGAAATTACCCATATTTAATTTTCTTTTTTCAGCTGACCACTTAATTTCAGTATCTCACTTCATCAATTTGCCTATTTATGTGCACATTAGATAAATCTTTCTGTTAAACACAGCTGTATAAGTTCTATTTTTCCTATTAGTCTTAAATATATTTTCTTATATTTCTTACTGAAGAAAAGGTCTTTATTTTTAAAAGTGTTGTCACAATATTTGTTTTGAATACTAAAAAAGCAACTGCCAGGTCAGAAAAGGACTAACTTCTAGGATTTTATAGATTTGTTTTTCTTCTGTTCCCAGATTTCATTCTTCCAGTTGCATATTTCTCGTTAAAGGATGTTTTGGGATTTGTTATGAACTATTAGCATCATATATGAAAAAGGCAAGTTGTATTAAGTTAAAGACCTTAGGGTGGAGAAGCAGTGAGTAACTGACAGCTTCAAAAGCAGCTGTTTGTCACTAACCTCTCCCAAAATTAGTCTGGAATATTCATGCTGGAAGGAAATCTGCTTTTGAATGCCAATGCTTAGTTGAATAATTATAGTTTAAGAATGTCTTATTATTCTTCTTGTTGGACAGAAAATGTTGGTTATACCTAAATTTCAGATCAGTTGTGGCTTGTGATCACTCCTGTGAGAAGAGTTAATAAATCTTGGACTGTGTTCATGCAACTCTTGTAATTCCTTGTCCTTTGACGATGCCTAGACTGACCCTGGGTTATGGCATAGAAATGGGATCTGCAGAAGTCATGTGCCTGTACATAAGCCTGTGAAGAATTGCACAAGGTGATGTCTAAGACCTGCTTGTCAAGGATGAAAATGCTTCCTTTTGAGCTTGGGATGCCTTTCTCTTTAGCTTGACTGCTCTTATTAAGTATGCAAATTCCTTTGAGTAGCTCCCTTTGAAGATGAGATTGTCAATCCTAGTCTTTTTCCTTAAAGAAAATAATCAGTATAGTTTTGGACCCATTGCGAGGTAATCTAGTGGTTATGGCATTCACCCAGGAGAAGGTAAGTAAGGACTTAAATTTCTTTTTACGCACTAGGGAAATGCTTTTAAAGAAAGTCTTCCTTATAAAGAATACTTTCTTGTCTAGAAGGTATATAGTGGAGATTCAAAGCCTCAGACAAAGCATGGGAATTATGCTAAAGCTGTGATGCCATGGATCAAAGATATATATTTCAAACTGTTGTGGAAACAGGCAGTGTTGCTTCATCCTTTAATAAAGCGGTGTGCTAAGAATGACTGTTAGATTGAGACACAATATACTGTTGTGATCATCTGGCCTTTGTTTTTTTTTTTTTTTTTCCATGTATGCTTGAGGTACTTTCTTTTAAAAGAAAATACCCCAAAATTCCTGTGACTTTCAGCAGGAAAGAGGAAGAGATCTCACCTTCAGCCACAAAGGGACATGGCATCTGGACCTTGAGCTATGTTTAGGACACTTATTTAAGGTTTTGAGTTTTGACTTTAAAAGATCATTAGTAAAAGTGATGAATAGCTGTCCAAAAGAGTAGGAACTTGACTTCCTGGAAGAATAAAGGCTTTAGGGAGCAGTTCTGAGTCTCAGCAGTTCTGTATTCAGTGGCTGTCATATTCAGAGCTACTAAATGAGCTTAGTCAAAAACAATCCTTGTGCAGAATGCTTCCCTCCAACGTTTATTTCAGCTTGCTGGCAAGGACAAGTGAGCATATTGGCTTATGGCTAAAATATGGTAATTGAAAGAGAGGGCTAACCTTTCCTATGTGTGAAGTTTCAAGGTTATATGCGGCACCTTCACTTCAGGTACAACACATTTGTACTTCCTTGTAATGCAGCCTGGCAGACTGGTTTATAGAAATCACAAATTTTAAAGCCCAAGCTGTCAAACTGCACCCTGAAAGCGTCTAAGATAAAATTGCTTCCTTGACCAGTAATATGTCTTCAAAAAGCTTAGTGTATTATCTTTACTGGAATATAAAAACTAACAAAGACATTTGAACAAAGAAAAAAAATCATCCTACCTGGACTAGTTAGGTATTATAATGCTCAAGAAAAAAATGTTCTGCTTTTCCTGTTGATGAAACTGAAAAAAATAATAACTGAATTGCCATGTCATTATGGTTGGTGAGTTGAGCAATTTGTCTGCTTGGGAAATTGTACTCAGATTATAGATTACAGAGATACATAATATATACCTATAATATCCCTATATATCTATATGCTTATATCTATATACATATGGCTACTATATCTCTATAATCCATGTGATTAGATGGAGATATAAGTAAAGATATATAGGTCTAAAAATAAATACAGATATTTTATTGATGCACAGCATGGTGCTCTGAACTCATTCACATGTTAAGTGGGCAAAAAAACCTATTACTCCTGGCTGAGTGGTGAAACAGATTGATTTTCTTAGCCAGTATGCCCCCACATTATGAAATAAGCCTCATCAGTATCCTTCTGAAACCCTTCCTAAGTGTTCCTTGTGCTGTAGGCAAAAGACCAAAGTCACCTCGAAGTTGTTGCCTACAGAATGCCCATGCTTCTCTGAAACTGCAAATTTCCTATGTAAAAATGCTTTTATGTTTTATATTTGACTTAAGCCAAATGGGCTAATATTTAAAGCATTTAAAGTAGATGTCTCAGGCTTAAACAAGCAATGTCTTCAGAAAGTGGATGGAGAAATGTTAGTAAATGGTAGAGAAATAGTAAAAAGGGAAATAAATTTATTAATATTAATGAAACATACATAGGTAAAAAAGTATTAGATTATATTTAATTGCATTGAATTCTATTAAATATATTCGGTCTCAGATATTACCACTGGTTTCATTTGTTTGTTAGTTCTGCTACATTCACTTTGCAGCACTACTCAAATGTTCATATAAAATAATAGAAAAGAACGCAATATAGATGGAAATACCTTCCAAGGTGACATATATCTTCTACCTTCTTCTACAGGTGAGTGCAAAGAAATAACACAATATAAAATACTGTAGTGTCATCCTGTCCCTTTACAATAAAATCACTGCTACAACTCAATCCACAGCTTTTTCATAAAGGAAGTTTTCAAGATTTTACGTCAAATAGCACTGAAGGTGCTCTAGGATGATCCTGCTTGAACAGGGAAGTTGGACCACATGATCCACTGTGGTCCCTTCTAACCTAACCTGTTCTGTGACTCTGTGAAAAGTGGAGACTTGTAGTTGTTAGCACTGGAGGCACTTAATTGTCAGCTCAGTCATGTATTTTATGTGCAGTGCAGTTGCTAAAGTGAACAAACTCCAGATGCCTGTTGCTGGGGT
Source organism: Chloebia gouldiae (assembly GCA_003676055.1). Classification (NCBI taxonomy): domain Eukaryota; kingdom Metazoa; phylum Chordata; class Aves; order Passeriformes; family Passeridae; genus Chloebia; species Chloebia gouldiae. The sequence goes on along the minus strand of QUSF01000001.1, from coordinate 40,562,425 downwards.
TATTGATGTCCTTTCTTTAGAAGCTTCAACAGCTGGTCTATTAATGTCTTTTGAAGTACTGCTTTGATTCAAGTTGGGTTTTTTCAGGTTGGCAGATCATCATATGTTGAGCAGTTGATCATTGTGTTTATGAACTGCAGCCTTGTTGTGAATCATCTTGTATCTAAATCTGCAACTAGTTAATGTGGTTCATAAAACATAATGATGACTATAGTGAAACTGCTTCATATGTTTGAAAATACCTGTTCCACTTGTGATATAAGTCTTTGCTCTCTCATTTCATGAGAAAGGAAAAAATTAATAGAAAGTGAAGGTGAAGAGACAAGTTTGAGTCCTGATTCTTCATTGCATAGGTATAAATAGAAATATTTGTGCTGAAATATTTTCCCACTGAAGGGAATTGTCCATGTAACTAAACAGGAAGTCCCACCAAACACATTTTATAGGGTGCAATTCAAAGAATCTAAACTATACTGTGTTCCTTTATCATCCCCTGGAGAAGCTTCTCTCTCTCTCTCGACTCTCAGCCCAAACCAGTACAATTGGTTAGATGAGGGACAGGAATTTCTGGGTTCAAACTGGAGCATTTATTTGGTGAAACTTCAAGGCAAAAAATACCCCATTAATTCTCCTTGTGAATAAAACTTGAACACCAAAAATTAATCAGCTGAATCTGCTTCTGGTAGTCAGAGTGTATCTCCATATAAGTTTTATACTTCTCCCAATCTGTTATCTTTAGTGAAACAGTTTTAATGAGATTTCTCTATAACCTGTATAAATCAGATCCACATTTTTTTAAAGTGTTATTTTTGCAGAAAGTGCTGAGCACTGTCTAGTAATTACTGTATATGTACTGTGCCATAAAACTCAAGGCAGTTACTTGCTTTTTTTCAAGCTTGAAATAAACTGCTCAGTTCTTTACATTCACTATTATAGAGAAAATATTCAGGAAGCTGGAATATTTACTGAATAGTTTTATATGTCCTAAAGAAATAAAAACAGCAGAGAAAAAAAAAAATTTAATTGAGCAGGTGAAAGTAGTAATCTCTAAATATTTTCTGACCTCACAACACATCAACAGCAGTCATTGAAGTATTTTAGAGAAATAGAATAACACTTCAGAGAGCAGCCCCTAAATATCTAATAGAAGACAGTAAAAAAGGACCATAAAAAGGCTGTGAGGTCCTGAAAAAACAGGAAGTTTTAAGGAAGCATGTGTTCCCAAACAAAAGTAACAGAATTCACAAGTGTTATGATTCACAGGGAGGTGGCTATGTACATCCAGGTTGCCTTCATTTCCTTGGGAGAAAGCTGTGCATGCAGTAGAACCGTGTTTGCAATACTGAAAGAGCAATATCTGGTTTTAGAGTGATACAACTACAACACTTCTGCTACGTATTGAAGAAATTCATTACTATAAGTGTGACAAGGTGCTGGAACTGTTGCCCAAAGCAGTTGTGGATGCTCCCTTCCTGGGAGTACTGGGGATGGGGATGGGGCTCTGAGCAACCTGGTCTAGTGGAAAGTGTCCATGCCCATGGCAGGGGCAGTTGAATGATTTTTAAGGTTCCTTCTAGCTCAAATCATTCTATGATTCTGTTTGGAAGTACCACTGCAAAACAACTTACCATCCCTGTCATAATTTGTATTACAATAGTCTGTGGACTCTGTATTTGTGAAAGCATAGACAGGCTACTTGAAAGAGAATGAAATTTCTGTGGCTTTGTCTTACTCAGAACTGTTTCATAGTTGTAAATGATCGGTCACAAGACTTGTTGGAGAAGAAACATATTCCAGATAGTGAAGAGAAAAAAATTGTTTACATTAAATTGAACCCACTGCAACACGAAGTCACCTTTCAGACATTAGGAAAGAAGGCAGAAAACAGGTTTACTCACCAGAGCTGTCTTCTGTTTTCTCCTTCTCTTTGAAATATCTTGGGTTACTTGAACCAAATTCCTTCATCATTTGTCTTTTTAAAACCTAGTTGTTTGACCCAGATCATGGGAATAGTACAAAGAAAAAGAGGTCTATCATAAACACTCTGTAATACTTCAGAATTTCTCTTTTTCTGGATTTGCCTTGATGGCATTTCTGAGGGTTTTTGTTTGCTTGTGCCTTTTTTTTTTTTTTTTGAGTGTTTTGCTCTTAGGTTTTTCGGGTTTTTTTGGGGGGGAATTCCACTAAGCACAAGCTTTCCATAAATTTCAGATGACTATCCTTTGGTTCGGCTATGATGACTATTTAAATTTATAGACTATTTCATATAATCAGATTGTTAATTTCCTGTTGATAAATGTCACCAAGAATGTACAGTATTTTGTGCTGCCAGACTGGTGAACACAGGCTGGAATTCTTTTGGTTGTCCTCAGATCTATTAGAGTTTGCATGAAGACCAGCCAATAATGCATTTCTGATTTCAGTTGTAAGGCCTACTTTAAAACTCCTGGTTTATTTCCAGTAGTTATTGAAATCTTATTTTTGGGGTATGGGTGCAGTGCCTGGGGAAGTTCTGAAAAAATAATGTGTTTTAAGAGATTAGGTACAAAAGGTAAGGCCATATCATAATTTCAATCATGTAAAATATATATTTACAATATTCTCCTCTCATGATTTTCAAAGATTTTTCTCAACCCCTTAATCACCCTAGATCCACCGTGGCTATTTGGACCTTTGTTTCTAGGGGTTGGTTTGAGCTGTTCTATTTAAAAATACACCCCAGTGCCACCAGGAGGTGTCCGTGTACCATTTTTTTGTTAATTTCTGGAGTGCTTGCCTTTTTTTATTTTTGGGGGGAGAGCTCCATAATAATGCCATAAGAGTAGCAGTTTCTATAGAATCATTAATATTATTATACGCTGTTGTTGTTTGCAGTTCCAAACAAATAAGGATGTTGTGTTTGTGTCTAGAGAGTTCTTAATTCTTTCCACGGATGAGAGAATTACAGATGAAAAAGACCTGTTGAGTCATCCATCTTCTTCCCTTCTGGCATGCCCTGTTCTCTGAAATATACTGTATAATGTATTGAGTGAGGATATCAGTCTGTTGCTAGGGAAATGATGACTATAATCAGATGTTACATAGTCTACATTTTGACTGCATTGCAGGATCAAAAATGAGGCTGTGGAAACAAAGATTTTTACTGAAACACTTAAGTTGTGCCCTATTTGCACTTGAGTGTATACTTCAAAAAGCTAAATATCTCACAGTATTTTTATGTTGCATATTCCCATTTGGTCTGTTTAATTGTTTAATTGGAAAGTATATAGTATAGTTTTATTTTATTGCAAATACAGGCATAGAATATATATAGATCCATAGGAAATTAGAAATAACTACAAGAAATGCTATTATACTTCAACCTAAGAGAGAGCCATTTTTATTACTACATGGATATTCAGAAGTATACATCAGCGTGAATAGTAAATCTATTTTCATCTGAACATCAGTTTGGGAGAAAAAGTTAATTGATAAAATATGCCTGGTGACAGAAGCTATGGTTCAGTTGTACTCCACAGGTTGTCTTGAAAATCCAGTTACAACCAACCTAAAAGACAGTGTGTTGCACCAGTCACAAGCACTAACTGTAGATACTGTGTCTGAGGGAGGGTCATGTGCAGGAATAATACTTTTTTCATGGCTGTACAGTCATACAGATTTTTTGTACTTTTTATTGCATCTTCCAACCAATTTATTTTGTTAAAGTGCACACAATCCTTGTTGAGAAAAAATAGTTAGCATGAAAACAATTTCCAAATACAATGGCATGTTGTATGGGTTAGGGCAAAACTTCTTAAAATGTTAAAAGCTTCTTATGTTTGCCAGATCTAATTTACTAGCCACATTTCTGTGAGTATATGGTTTTCAGGCTACCTGTGTAACACCCCAAGCTTCAAGCCCCACTCCCTTCCCAAATTTGGGCATAGTGTTGGTGTTTTATATTCATCTGTAACTATAATTTTCCACCAAAAACCTAGCATAGCCTCTTCCAGGACCAGTTATTGGATTCCTACAAGTGATAGCAGTTCCAGGACATTTTAATGTAGATCCTGACCCCAAGGATTCATCTATGTTCTGTTATATTGATAGAGAGAAATATAAAGCAGCAGATACATATCATTACAGTACATGTGTTCCTGCATCAATAGCCAGCTGCTCTCTGAACTGGAAAGAATGTGGGTAACAGAAGACATTCTACTGTTGACTGAAGTAGTAGGAAACAGTGAAATTTCACTTAGGCTTAATGATAAGCTTGCCATATCAAAGACATGGCTAATACACATTGGCTAGATACTTGCCATTTGAGAACCCTAATAATAACTGAATTCTTCTAAGAAAAATGCATGGTTTTGCTGATGAATTTCTTTGCATAATGATGTGCTGTCCTTTTTTTATTGAAAAGAAGAACCTTCAAATAAAAATATATGAGTAATGAAATGGATCTGTTAGCATCCTGTGTAGTTAAAAATATAATGTTTTCTTTGCTGCCTTGGAATCCTGTTTCTGGGTGCATACTTAAAAAGTGTTTTGTGTATCTGTTTGCAATAACCATGTTTGATGAACACAATGAGACATAATTTACATGCCAATGCAACAAACCAAATGTAGACTAGATCAATTCACAGTCAGAGCTGCTCAAGATTTGATCTCTCTACAAGGATCTCCCATACCTCTTGTAGGTGATATGTCACTATTTCCTATAAATCACTGCTAAGATAACTTTTTTAAAATTTCATCTCTTATCCTTTTGTATGCAAAAACATGATTAATTTTTCAGGTTCAAAAGTTGTTTGTTTTTTTTCCACAAAACTAGATCTAAGCATTAACTGATTAGCCACTGATAAAACAGGTCTATTATTTAGCAAATACAAAACACTTATCATCTGTCTTTCCTATTGAAAGAAGATGGTGTGGATTTTTATGAATGTTTTTGTCTCAGACATTTTGGGAGCACTCAAGATCGTCTGCCTCAGTTTGAACTTTTGTAAAGCTACTTGCTATCACACTAATACTCATGGATCAGCACCAGAGACTTTCATACCAGCAAACAGGATTGAAAGTGTATACTAATGGGTAATTTGCTAAAAGCTTACCTTAAGAACTCATAAGTAAGTCATCACTAGCACTGGTCTTTTTATAAACATTTGGTTTCAGGGTACTGAAGCATGTGTTGCCTGAAAATACCAAGAGATCATTTATGCACACACGTCACGTGTTGACAAGTCTGTCCTGTCCTCCATTCTAAAACATCAGCAGCTCCTAACATAAAAATCAATGTAAAAATGATAGAATATGAAGTTCTGCTGCTATCAGAAGATGGGGATGCTTTTTGTAAGTATGAGTGCACTATATTTTTGTTTAGCTTTACTCTCTGCTTTAAAACTTGTTCATATCTTGTTAACTCACTATTAAATCATAAGCTAACACTCATCCACATTGATAATTTCTGTCCCTACTCTCTTGCAGGAAAAAATATGTTCATCCTGAAGATGTAGAGAACAGTGAGAATGTTCCTGCCACTACCCTTATTTCTGTGATTTTCTTATCTGTTAAGTGTTTCTTCTTTTTAAGAGCATTCTGTTTTCTATGTTAGAGAACAAGAGATATCTTTGATTTCATTAGAACTTGGTGATACTAGGATTGGTCTCAAAGGTACGTGCCACAGATTTATGGATGTTTCTGTTCTAGTGTACTGTTGAGAACCTGAAGTTGGTTCCGAAATCAAAATACCACCTAAAGTTGAACAATTTGTCTTTTTTTTAGCTATTATCAACACATCCTAACTGTTCATCATATGAGGGAGGAAGCTATTTTGTGCACTGGGCCCACCTGCCTTACTATTAAGAAAAGATATCCTCCTTATATTGCTGGCCTATCTTCTTGAATTCATACTTCCTTCCTGGCTCTGTTGCTTCTCTTGTGAAAAGAAGTTTGAAACAGATCCCACTGTGTGCATTGACCAAAAGGATTAAGTGAAACAGAGTTTCCTCTACAAGACCTTAGTCAGCCAATATACAGTAATACAGCACTCCATTTTCTAGAGTATTATTGTACATCAGGGAACCACAGGAAAATAAACCAGCCAGAAAGAGATGCAGAGCAAAACAAAGTAACAAGTCAGCAAAAAATACAGCATTCAACATAGGAACACTGCTGACGTAAGGCAAACTCTATTAAAGCTGAGGTTACTACACTGTGCTCAGTCTCAACAGCAGCTCTCAGTCTTTCCTCTGAATAAAATCCAGTGATGTTTCTGAAACATAAAATACAAACATTAGGAACATCCAAAATTCTCCAATTTAGCTGAGAAAGGCATTCATACTGAAGAAATCCCATCTTAACCCCTTTGGTAGTTGCTCCTTCAGGGAACCAGATAATTAATTATCCATTTGCCCTCCTATGAGGATAAACCTTTTCCCATTTCAAAATTTTGGGAAAAAAATTCAAGAGAAATTACACAGATAAGGACCAAGTATAGTGACATTTTTTCACATTCAGCAATTGTGTTATCAAAGGTCATGGTGAACTTTTGGCTCTAAAATGATTGTTTGATGAAGTAACAAATGTTTGTGCTTGCTGCTGTCTTTTAACACATGCATTTTGAAGAACGTAGCCAACATCAATGGAAATAAGCTGAAGAAAGATGCCAGTATCTGTCCAATTATAGTAAAAGTTCTGTTTGTTTCAAGAGCACAGGGAAACTGAACCCTTCAAGTTCAATGAATATAATCATAGACTTCATTATGGAAACAAGAACATGAATACAGAGACTTTTTAAGAGATGGTCCTTCAGAGTGATGGTCACTGTCTAAAGAGATGGTAAAAAAATCTCCAAAAATGAAACAACAAACCCACCACCATCCCACCAAAGCCAAACCTTTTAAGGATAAGGAGTATTCTATTATGCTGATATTCCAGACCTGGCTTTGTTGTGCCTATGTAACTTTTTGGGAAGATCTTTCTAAGACAAGCATGGATTAAACAGATATTTAACTCTAATGAACACAGTAAAATAGAAAGAAGATAATGGAAGAGAAGCCAGAGTATCAGGTGAACTGAAAAAGATAACTAACAAAAGCAAAAACAACCCAGTCAAAGTCTGGTTCTGCCATCAGTGTCCCTGTTATATGATGCAATTACACAGAAGTGAAAGTGTGAATATATTTAAAGTAGCTCTTCTGTAATTGCTTTGGTAACAATAATACTCAAGATACAGTGCTGTGACTTGGCACCGACTAACCACATGTTTACATTAAGTGAGGCCAGCTTATAGATGATACAGAAATATCCAAAACTAAGACAGCAAGCACAGTTCAAGTGATAAATCAAGCACTTATACACTTCTGGGGGAAGAGGAACATAAATAGCCTTTTACTCCACTAAAATTAACAGTGCTATTTTCCATCACAAAGAAATGGGTTTCAAAAACCAGCAAAAAGCCTCCATAATTTGTTGAAAAACAAGAAAAAAAAAAAGAGGAGAAACAGAAAAAAAAAAACAGGTACAAAATAGAGAGGAAAGGCTGAAAATAATTTTATTTAACAACACAAAATAATTAAGAAGGAAAGTATACTGAAATAAAGAAAAGCAGTGAAGGAAAATAAGCAAAACCACTTTAATATACTGCAAATACTTATTTCACTATTGCCTTTTTCTGCAACATTTTACTGATGATGTTTCATGGCTCATCAATAAGTAACACTATAAAAAAACTCTACAATCCTATTTCCTTCTAGCATTTGTGCTAGATTGACAGTAACTAGTCCATGACAAAGGGCAGCCAGTTCAGCTTGAACATTTAATGCAAGAGCGAAACGGGGAGAAATAATTAAAAAAAAAGGTCAATAATAATGTGTTTAGTTTGAAAGGAACACCAAGTGAAACAAATGAATAAGAATTGTTTAAGGATAACAGTATTTCCAAAGCAAATGGACTACTTCTCTTACCAAGAAGATAGGGCATTTGACAGCTAATAAGACAGCAAGGCATTCAGCTTCCAAACACTAGAAGGTGAGAGTTAATATTACACACATGAGCCACAAGCATACGGCTGGCTTGTTTTTATTAACACTAATAAATGATCTCATAATACTGATCAGAAGTGGGTTTTTTTCCTCCATATATCTCACAAAAAATTTTCAGGTGACAAGTACTATGATACATATGGTAGAAACAAACAGCTGTGGCCACAAAGATGTTTTGTTAACTGATGATTAATATATTCAGGAAGCAATCACACTATTCATTAGTAAAAGTTTACAAACATTAAAAAGTGCATAACATTTGAAACCAACAACACAAAAATATATATAATATATATATATACTATATATAAAGTGACATCACCTCCTATTAATAAAAGAAAACAAATCTTCTGATCTTGTGATTGGTGCTTGTGTGATTGCCATGGTTTACTATCAGTCACTCTCTTCACTCACCTTAGTCACACAGAGGTGTGGCTGCCCCATTTTGCAGCATTCAGCCTCATGTATGGCCTTGTGTATTGGGGCAGGACGAGGGGGAAAAACAAATCAATTAGCAATAGCTACTGCAGAACAGGTTATTAAGTTGTAGATATTTTAAGTGATGTCCTGGATGGACAAGCTATCCTGGTATTTTGATGAAGGCCCAGTTTGGACTGTCATTTTGGAATAGATGAAGTGGGAAAAAAATCTTAAGTCTTTGGGTGCTAGATGCCAGGTCTCTCACCTCCCTTTCCAACTCCAAGCCACAAGGCTACTGCAGAAGATTCTAGCACTTGGCTGTTCTGGTGCATCAGTAGCAGGCTAGTGGCTGTGCAAACTCAACAGCCTGGTCAGCTGAGGCAAAGGCAAGGAATAGTAAAAATCCAACCTCCCTGCTGGATCCAGCCCAGGAGCCACTTATTGGCCTATACTGCATTCTAAAACTCATTTCAGAATACATAATTGGCAATAACCTATGCCAGCTATTTTCCCATGCGTAAACAAGGCCTATCTTTTACAATGTGAATCAGGAAAACCTCTAGCACCATGGAATTCATTTGAATTTTAACCCATATAAGGTTATAAATGTATCCTTAAAACTACCATAACAATAAAATACTCAGAATAACATTTTAAAAAAATATCTCAGAGAAAGATTAAGAAATTGGGACCAAAATTAGAAAAATGGGGAAGAATAACATAAAAGATCCAATTTGAGTCTCTGATATGCAACTAACTACAGGCGAGTGGCAGAACTGTACCAAGGACACAACACACGCTCAAGTATTCACATTAACAAATCGTTTTGAAGGCTCATCTAGTAACAAATTAGAGTGTTGCTGAGTCGTTTAGGTTCAGGCATAATCAATTTAGCGGTTGACGTTTAGATCTATCATATGCACATCACCACCTTATGCAAAAAACCAGCCCTTTCAAAACGTGTGGTAGAAAAATTCACAGTAACAGAAATATTCTTCATAAGCAGTTGAGAAGGGGCAGTGTGGAGCATCTAAGTCGTACAATACAAAAACCATTGTAAATAACAGAGCTGTAAAACAGATGCAAAGTTCTAAAAACAGTGCTTTCTTTACAGTTCTTATAATGGGCAAACACTTTGGCCAGAGAATTTTAAACTCTGAGGATCACACAAGCCTTTGCTTAAGATACACAATTAGATCCTCTGATGCTTCAAAGGCCATTTGCTACAAGATTTACCTGTTCTACTTTCTAAAAGTGTTCCCATCAAGTAGTCATTATGAAGGGATCCATCTGATGACACTATCCCAAAAAATCAATACATGTTCAACCATTGCTAATGACAGAGGTAGAGAAAATTCTGTCTTCTGTCACAGCTTGTACCCAGATTTTTAGCATTGTGTTGAGTGGGTTCCAGCAGTGAAGACACATGCACTTTCTTTTCTACCAGCTTGCTCATAGAAACAAATTTGTTCCAGCACACTCTTGTAGCCTGAAAACATCCAGCAGCTGCTCCACTCGGTCAGAGTCGGATGTCAGCTTTCTTGCTTTGCTGCCTCCCCTTGGGCCTCCCCGGTTTGCTCACTTGGATTTCGTTGTGCATCTCCTTCTCCTTCTATAAGATAGGAAAAAAGGATGAGTAATCCACCCTAAAATAAAGAGAACCCTGATTGTTCATCCATCAGTTTAAAAAAACAAAGTAAAAAGAAACTGAAACTGAAATATGAAACTCTTTACTAAGATAGCTATACTTTGTTTTAGGAAGTGTCTCTTGAGATGCAAATTCTTAGCTGCAATCACAAGTATCACTTTAAATAAATACCAAAGGTACTTAAACATTAATGATTTAACAAAAACAGTATTTTTGAAAATGTCTTCACTATGATGCTATAACAGTGTAAGAGGAAAAAACCTCATTGCACCAATCGGAACAGAGGTTGCTACAACGAGATGCAACTTTAATAAAAACAATAGTTTGTTAAAGCCGCTTTAGTTCTGTGTATCCATTTACAGCATCATGTCCACAGTCTCACTGCAAACCACACAAACCACTGTCTCACAGTTCAGTCCAGCTGTCTCACTGAAAACCACAGAACCTGAGGAACAGATCACATCCTACAGAGGCACAGTGAGCAGGCAACTCACAGTCTGTCTAAAGAAGGCTAAGAAAAGCATTGCCAAATGCTTTTACTATCTATATGCAAAGTATTGTATTTTACATAGCAATTAAAGACCTCACAGGTTCAAGCAACAGGAAGGTGAGTGCAAGTGAGACACAAGTCCCTGAACATTGGACTGATCAGCTATAGATACGTAGCAATGAATAATGTTAAGACATATATTGTCTTTTGTATGTTGCAAGGATTCTGAGTAACTTGTACTGAAATGTAATTTTTACTTGATAAGTTAAGGGAAGAAAATTCCATGGCAAGGCTGTAAGGATGTTTAGATAGATATAGCAGTGCCTGTTAATTTTAATCTATAGATCTTTAGAATGAAGGCAGGGTTCTCAATGCAGATATTTATTGTTTCCTCATTTCAGATCACATGGTGCATCTGCAGATTTATTTCTGTTTATAGAAGTAAGCATCATAAACGCCTTCTCTTTTCTGTGTAGAAGAAAGGGCACATTGGTACGAGAAAAAAGTTCTTTGCCTTGCAAAGAACATTGCAAACAGCTTAGACATGAGAGCTGTGTTTTGTGCACGTACTGAGCAGGCAGGAAAATGCCTCAAAGAATACTGTGAATTATCACATTCAACCTGATGAAAAGTTGCACGGAAAGTCGATTACCTGTTAAACAGTGAGGTTTGTTCTGTTCGTTATGGGTTGAGTAGTAAACACACAATTGTTTTGCAAGGCACATTCCCAGAAAACTCTTCTTCACTTTCACCTCTCAAATTAGAAAGGATTCCATCAGGATGGATCAATATGTGATTATTTACTATTGGACAGAAATCTCTTTTGTCCCAGTTGTCCATACGCTTTCTCCAAACCTTCTACATTTTTTCTGATACTGCAGAAGATGCAATGAGTGTAATTTCAGGGTTTTATTTCTTTTTTGCCTGCTCTGCCTTCCATTTATTCTGACTACTACTACATGGGCAAGCCAAACTTTCCTGGTGGAAATCTTATTAACAAAAAGAATAGGAAAAAAATCCCAAAACTGAAAAGCAAAAAACACTCCTGCAAGATATTTATGTTTAAAAGAAAAATCACTCCTAGACAAAAAGCCTAAAGATTTCACTACCTTAGTGTTAAACACAGAGCACAGAGATCCAGGGAAAGAGCACTAAGGCTCTAATATACCACTTCCTGAACAATTCTTCTCAACTTGCTGAAAAAAATCACTAATCTAAATCCATTTAATCTATAAAACACTATCTTGGTACCAGCTTTTTCTTTCTACTGGCAGAGCTCTCCTACTAAATGCTTTAAAATATATTTACAGACATAAATTTGCTTTTATTCTGAGAATCCCAAACTGCTACAAGATTTTTGATGTAGTTCTGAGAATCCCAAAACTGCTAAGCACATTGCTTTAAAACCTGATGGTTAGAAACTCTGAAGAGCAAAATTGTAATTTTTACACAGCATTTTGAAACCATCAGGCAGTATTAAAAAAGCAACAAAACTAAATAAGACAATACTCTAAGCCACAATACAGTGGTGTGAGTAGGTGAGCTGGCTAGAGTTACCAGTGCTGCTAATGTACAGCTTTTAACTTAATTTTCTTCCGTAACATTACTGACTCTACAGTGTCTATCACTATTCCCCTTGCTTACAGCCAAAACATTTCTACCATGGACTAAAATCAATTACTTTCACTCACTAATTTCTACAGTCAGTTCTTCATTCCAGTTATGTAGGTCTTTAACACTCTATTACCCCCATTATTTGGACATGCTTGGCCCACTACAACTTTTACAAGGAAATGTCCTTTGCTGTGTTCTCTAGCACCTAGAAAAGCACCAGTTTGGTTTAGAGATTAGATCTGCAGAGACTTGTCCTCATTCACCACTGTACTTTTACCTCACTATTTCATTTAGCTACAACCTGCAAGATCAAGTTTCTTGGATTGCACTGGTTACCTTGAGAGTGTTGAGCTGGAGAACTACCTGCTGATTTCCCTGCTAAAAATCTTTCTTTTGCTTCTGTGTTATGATTTCTCTTCCAGTTTTTTATCTATCATATGTACATAGTGTTGCTTTGACTTAATTTATATAAAACGTCTTGACATAGTCCTTGGAACCTGTATTTTGGTGTTTAGTAAAAATATCCATTCCATAGATAATAACAGGTTGTTATCTTGCTATGGACAAAGAAAACTGTGACAGTTGTTTTGAGGGGATAGTATCATACAGTAATTATGCTTATTATACATAATTATGCAGTAAACTCTTGATTATCTGTTGTTGGCTCATTGATGAGGGGATTAACCAACTACCGAGTAACAGAAATTGAGGAACAGAAAAATACATTGTCTTTGAACAAGTCTCTAGTGCTGTTAAAAACGCTTCTGTTTTTTTTACAGGAAACGTATCTGCAGGCTTTTCAAAGTGAATATACTAAATATGCTTGGGTAGTTCAATTTACATATGTTTTATAACCACCTTTTTTTTTCCTTTAATATCTGCATTATCCTACTCTGCCATTACTCCATGCAGTTGAAAGCAAACACATTTGCAGTTTTGCAAGAAAATGCAGCTGTAATAGGAATAAGAGGAAAGAATCAAAACTTGATGTCTGTATTTATATAATTAACTTGTCCTCAGCATAAATTGTTTGACATGAACCTTGAAAGAAATAAGATATAGCCCCCAAATGTGTTTTCTTCTTAATCCTGTCAGAGGTGAAGCACATATGCATCCTACAAGCATTAATATATTCTGAACTGGGATTTTACATGCAAAATATTTTTCAGCCTCTCTTCATTGGGAATGACATGACATGATAATACACTAATACTCACATGAATGCTAGGTAAGACAATGCCTTTTCCAGTATTTTTTGTCTGGAGGCTTTTACGTGGCCTCTAGTTGTACTAATAAAATAGAATTTACAATTATTTTCATTTTAGCTAATGGAAACGGAATAATCCTCTGAAGAAGTATGCAGACATTTCTCTGTTTCTAGTAAATAAGGTAATTTTATGAACAGCTCTATATATTTTTCTGCATTGTTTAAGTTATCTGGGCTTCAAAAAGGATCACCAAGAAGAACTAAAGAAACTCCTGAAAACACAATTATGGTTTATAAGAACTCCACTGTTTAAATTAAAAATAGGGATTGTTTTTATCTTCTAAATGGACAAGATCAAAGACTATTTTGATAAGTGTAAATCTGAGACTGAACGTTGGCATTATGCCATTCAAATTGCACATACTTTTTATTTTTTCAACATTTTACACCTGTTTCCACTAAAATAAAATGACACAGCTACACACATACTTATAAAGCATTTGTTAAAAACAGAAATAAAATAAAGGCCCTGCCCAGGTAGAATTGCATGCATATAGAATCTCTAGGTCACCAACTGACAAAGGAATGACTTATGACGTACATTAGTTCAGAAGTCAAAAGAAGAAGCCCTCCTTCAAAACAGCACTACAACCACCTCAACACCATGCTGCCCACATGTGCCTGTCCTGTGAAGAGACAGCATCTCAGAACTCCTGTCTTTATCTCTGAGAAAAGTATGTGCTTAAACAGGGCAGTTGCTTATCAAGAGTTTCTTCTTTGCTGCATTTATTTTCTTCTGCAATTATTAAAATAAGTAAAACCACGCCTTCCCTAACATCTGAAAAGAGTTTTCTAATATCTGTAAGATCTGTTCATTAGCTGCTACTCATCTAACATAAATACCCAGTCATATTACTATTTTTATTTCATGTAAGGTCCACCCTCCCTCCCTCCTCTCAACTGAATATGCAGAAGCATTTAAAAATGTTGGTAATATTAAAGATTTAGGACTGCATTACTGCTTATCACCTTAAAAGAAAGACAAGTATCAGCAGAAAAGAGAAAGAGACAATTTACTCAGAAATAAAGATCCAGGTAAAATGAGCAATAATGCATTCCTATTGCTCTGTCCTTTGGCAGCTGAAAAAAAAGTTAATTTCACAACAACCTTTCAGCAGATACATGGCTTCTCCTACAAGCTTCTAATCAGAGAGATCCAGTAAAGGGTATTATGCAGACTTGGCTTTTAATAAAGACTTCCTTATTTTCTTCCTTATACTCTAATTTTCATAAAATTTTTCCTGATTTGGAGCCTGCCTAGGCACTCACTGCAGGACAACTTTTGGGTAAAGCTCAGGGATGCACTGTATTTCCAAATAACCACCCTTTCCATTTATGAAATCTGTGATTCTTATTGCAGGCAACCCATGTTGATTAGAAAAACAAAATTTCTTTTGCTGAGGAACAAGGGAATAATGTGGACACATAAACCATGCTCTGTGTACTAGTTTTCATTTTAGTTTTAAATAAATATAATAAAATCCCAAAACATACTCACCTGTTTTATTTATATCAAGCTCTGATAACTTTAAGGCTAGTTCACTAGAGTTCCCACCGGGAGAGGACACAAGGATGTCATGTAATGCATTTCTTCTACCTGTTCTTCCTGAAGCAATAAAGTCTGCATATGTAGATTCCACATCAGTCATTGCTAACAAATATCCACATAGCAGTACCTGGATGGAAGGAAAAAAAGAAAAACAAAAACCACCACTCAGACCACCAGAAAACCAGATGATTTAATGGTTAGGAATAGAACTAGAAGTACCCATTACAGGGTAGATTAATGCATCTTCTTTTAATGGCTAGCCAGCCTCAAAATTTAGAGAAATTAGAGAAGAAACAGAGTGGAAAGTAAAAACATTGTGTGTATTTTAGGCCATCTGTATTCAACAGTATTTTAACCAACTTCATTTTCTATGCTTCACAAGGTGATAGTGAGTACTTTATAAAAGCAATGACCTCAGCAACATAATTTCTTTACAGAGTTGTCTCTGCTTTTAATATTAGCTGAGATGTAGGAGGTAGGCAGGGGGTGGAACAAAGTTCTTTTCTACAAAAAGCAGAGTGTAACGAGTAAGAAAGTACAAATCGATAATGCTTTTGTGTGCAGAAGCTTGTGCTCATACACAAGACACAGTTATGTTTTGTATATTTTCTTTCCTGTTAGTATTAGTTTTGGCATTGTATACAGACCTCTTCAGGCTCAACTAGTTTATTTTGGTGTGGTAGTTTCCCTCATGCAAATGCATTACCAAAATGCTCCTAAAATGAGTGGAGATGTGCTACCAGAGCAAGCAGAATAGCTAAACTAGAATGCAGAGGTTTGAAAGCAGTGCTCTGTGAGCTAGGTATAAACTCAGAACTTCTTTTCATTAGAAATTATTTTTTGTGTCATTATGGAATAATGTGATGATGTGCATTAATGCAAGATCTGACAAAGATACAGGAAATAGAATATGCTACTACCATCTTGGTAAGAGAAAGAATTGCCTCTCTGCTGCAATATCTGCTACAGATCTAAGCTAGTAGAATTCTATTTTCTTATAAAATGTTAAAGAGCATGGGGAGGAGCACTTTCTCTCACTGATCACATTGCTTTTGCTGTAGTTTCATGTGTATGTGTCCAAGGTTTCCTGCAAGATGCTTTCCTCATTTTTTATGTTTCCATGTCATAGGGAATCAGAGAAGCTTTCAGCAAGAGGAGTACTTTAAAGAAAAAAAAAAACACTACAGAACTACTAAACCAAAGCAGCTCCCCCAGTTGTATGCTTCCTTCATTTCTAAGTGGAATTTCTCTGGTTTTGCACACTGCAAACAGAGAACATGGCCATACAGGCAGCAACTCACACATGCCTACAGTGAGAAGCTGTTATTTTATACATATATATATATACACACACAGCTTTAGCTGTTATTACCAAAATAGCCAAAATTTCACATTCGCATAGAATGGACAAATCTTTTAAATCAGTTCCTATTGCAGGTGCTGGATGCTGAAGCAGCTTTGGAAGTCATCACAAACATTAACAGCAGCAAAGGGTTCAGCTTTCTCTCTGCAAATAAACTCCCTTATTTTTTAAAAACACTTTTTATTTTAAAAATAGATACAAAAAAAAGATAAAAACCAATCCTTCTCTACCCTCACCTCTGAATAACTTTACAAACCCTATTCACTCCTCATCTTCATTCCACTCCTCACCTCCCCAAATTCAGTCAGCTGTATGAGGGTGTACATATGTGTGTGAGAAGCCAAGAAAAGGATTCTACACCATATTTTATTTAGTCTAAATATAACTACATCAAGTATCATTGCAAGACTGACTGACTTGAAAAGAAGTTCACTGCTATCAAGCTTTGGTGTCCCATGCCAAACACTAAATGGCTGACAGTCTAATTTTACTCTTAAGATCAACCACTATGATACAGGAAACTGCTTTAAAAAATCAAACCAAGAAACAAAAACTCTAACAAACCAACAACCAAAAAAAAATCAACCCATAGAACATAGCAACACCACCTAGGGAGGGAAAAGGGGTCAGCACTGACCGAAAGCCTGCCTGACACAGAAAATAGCACACTGCCTCTGTTTAATAACAAAAGCTTTTAAGATAATGAGACCACATGCATTTCTTCCTCTGAACTACCCTCTTATTGAAACACTGCAAGAATACTGAAGCAAGTGAGAAGTCTACCATTTGTTCTTTGCCCAAGGTGCAGACACTGCAATGCCAAATATATCAACCATGTAGTAATGCAGCATGTAACTTGCAAAGGCAAGGCAAAACAATGAGGACAGTTTTTATAAGAAAACAGCACAAGTTTGCAGACTTATCTGACCCACTCACTGAATAGCATTCACCAAGTCAGAGACTAAAATATTTTAAGCAGAATTCACTTATATTTGTCCATGCCTTCTATTGCAAGTGACTTGTAGAAAAGGAAGTGCAAACCATGAAAGCAATCAATAGTATTACAGGCTTAGATTTCATATTAGTGTAGGACCAGTCCAAAGTCACCGTAGCTATCACCACCCCTATGAAGACATTAATTTATTTTTTAGCATAGAAAAACTACCAAATAGTTGTTTTCTTTTCTTCTTTGAAAGGTGCATATGAGTGCATCTGGCCCACAATAACTAGAGAAGACTATGACCAAGGTGGAACAAGCTGCAGGGCTGTAAGACTTGCAAAATAATCCAGGTTGTAGTCCATGAGAAATTTCCTGGACGTACAAACTGCACTCCACAGGATATGCTTCTGTAAGATTATACTGTTCTGTAAACATTCCATAAAAATGGAGAACGCCAGGGGAAATCTCAAGCTTATTTAGTTTCACCTACAAAACAAGCTATAAAGCCCTGGAAAAATGTGCTTGTAGAGAATTTGTTATTAAATGTTCATTTTCTGTATGCTCAATATGGGATTACTATCAACATTCTGATCAAAAAATAATGTTATCAAACGTACATTTATGACACTTCCAAATTTTCCTGTCTGTGTCTCCTCCTAAATAACAAATAACATTCTGTTTTGTATTGGCATTATCTTGAGACATTACTGCATAAATATGGAACTCCACTGACATCACCCAAGAGCTCCCCTTCCAATGAATGGCTCAGTGCCCAGCAGTTTGTACTTATTCACTGAACCAGTCATTAAAGAATTAACATTCACTTCAAAAAAATCTTTTTTCCCCCTTCAGTCTCTGTGGAAAGAGTGGATTTGCTAATAACTCTGAAATACAATTTGAGTTTCCTAAATAATTGTGTTAACAGGTACTCCTGCATTAAAGATTGTGGTCACAGTCCTGCTAGTTCTACAAATCTAAATTTTTCAAAAAGTTGCAAAACCAGTACTCTGCTATGTGAAATTAAATTGAAACAATAAGGCTGCAAACCTCACTGTTTCCGCCAACTGAACCAACAAACTGAAGAGGCTCTGAGAGAATGAGGATTAATGAAACCTGCTGTTGGAAAATTGGATTCCTTGGTAACTGATAAAATACTATCCCACAAGAAATCCCCCCCAGCTGTGCTTTACCTTTCCTCCCATGTAGAGTCACTATGCCTGATAATGGGTTAGAGTTTGCGTAACAGCTCAGGTGATTTTCATACAGCATCTTTTATTTCTTCAGATTCTTAATTTTATAAATATCTAGAAATGTGGGTCTCTCAGTTTTTTTCTTCTCTTTCCCTTCCCAAATCCTTCCTCACAAAAAAGTTGTGCTGAAAATTATCTACTTAAGAAATTACAGAGGATGAGAATGGTAGAGTTGTTACCTTGGACTTTAGACAGTCTATCAAGACTGTATTGTTAATGAATATTTTGGACTGAACATAAGGGGTAGAGTAAGTATCCAAGGAATGCAGAAGGAGAAAAGAAGGATGCCAAGGATGGGTTCAACAAGGTCAAGTGCTGGGTCCTTAATTTGCATCAGAACAACTCCATGCAATGCTACAGGCTGGAGGAAAAGTGGCTGGAAAGCTGCTCAGTGGAAAAGGACCAGAAGATGCTGGTCAATCTCTGTTGAACATGATCCAGAGAGTGCCCAGAGGGCCAAGAAGGCCAATGGCATCCTCGCCTGTATCAGAAATATTGTGGCCAGCAGGACCAGGGCAGTGCCCTGTACCAGGCACTGGTGGAGCTGCATCTGAATCCAGTGTTCAGTTCTGGGCCCCTCACATCAGGGCACTGAGGTGCTGCAGAGTGTCCAGAGAAGGGCAGTGGAGCTGGGGCAGAGTCTGGAGCACAAGTCCTGTGAGGAGTGGCTGAGGGAGCTGATGGTGTTTAGCCTGGAGAAAAGGAGGCTCAGGGGTTAGGGATAGGGTTAGCACTCTAAACTGCCTAAAAGGAGAATGTACCAGGCAGCGGTTGGTCTCTCCTCCCAAGCAACAAGTGACAGCATGAGAGGAAATGGTCTCAACTTGCACCAGGGACAGTTTAGATAGGATGTTAGGAATAGTTTTTTCACTGAAAGGGTGGTCAGGCATTGGAACACGCTGTCCAGGGAAGTGGTCAATGACCATCCCTGGAAAAGTCTGAAAGATGTGCAGATGTGTCACTTAGGGACATGTTATAGTGATGAACATAGTGATGTTTGGTTATGATTTGGATTTGATGATCTTAGATGTCTTTTCCAACCTTTATGATTCTATGATGAGAACATTATAATTTAACAGGTACAGAAAGATTCAGTATTTGTGTTTTCAGAAATTTACCAGAATACTCCTTTAACTCCACAGTCCAATTTATGTTAAATTTTCCTTTCCACGCTATATATATAGCAAATGTTATCCCACAAGTCTCTGAAGGAAGCTTTCAAATCTCTGTAGTTGCAAAAATAATCCTAAAAATTTACTGGTGAGTTCACAAATGTAATCCAAATTTGACTGTGTTCCATAATCATTCAGTGAAACCCAGTATTACATAGTGCCACTGCTCTCAAGGGTTTGGGAGGAAAAGTACATTAATTATGTGGTATATCAGCATGAATTAAAAATCAGTGTCTCTACTGCTTATGGACTAGAGGTGCCTAGGGTTGTTGAACTTAAGTCTATTTAAGGGACTAGATACCTAAAAGAAGCCCAAGGGAATCTGAAGTACTTGTGCTAATTGGTATTCATTATTATTTCAAAAGGAAGACAGAACAAGGGAGGGCACTTGACATATATACGGCTTGTCTATGAATTTGGCACATGCTGTGGGCAAGCACCAGAGAGCTGCCATTTGCTTGGCAAACCTGCAGTGTAAGGCTAAGAGGTAAAATCCTTCAATGAATGCTCCCGCTCTTTCTGCATCTATGCTTAAGGGCAGCATCAAAAAAGATTTTCAAATAAAAATCTCACAGGCTTTGGCTGCTAAATGTTGTATCACGATCACCACATTATTTAAATGTGATTATCTATATTCAGCTTTCACAAGGGAACAAAAAAAAAAAAAGGAGAATTTGTCATTTAATAGCATGTCTGATTTAGAGAAGGTGTATAATTATGCTTTTAAAATAAATTTTGGTTCCAAATCTAGCCTAAGAGACAAGGCTACAGGGCTCTTTCCAGTGAGGATACAGATCAATTCCACAGCAATCTGAACCTAGATTTCTACCTTATTCATGCTCTTCTAAGCTGAAAGCAAAATGAGAGGAACAATTTAACAATAGCATTTTTCTTCCACAGAGATTGTATTTATTGTGTTATACAACAATGTGCTTTTGCACAGACACAGATGAACAGGAAAATAGCATTAAGTCTTGAAAGCCAATTAAAGAAAATATTAATAACAATGCAAGATACCAAGCTGGGCAGTATTTTAATCTGCATTTTGAAAATCCAATTAATGTAGGTTTTTTTCTATCTGACATTTCTGAAGTGACCAGCTCCTTAAAATAGTAATGCAGAACATATCATTTCCATTTGACAATTAGCATACTTTTAGGGTGTACATTCTATACATAGCAATCCTAGTACTACTAAGATGTTAATAGAAATTAACAGGCAATTAAACTGGTTAAACAATAAAACAGAACAAAGAAAATCACCACCTGAGATTTTTTCAGAAAAAAATAAACTTGTTTAAACCTGCATAAAAAAGCACTATGAAGTTAGATATCCTTCAGCTCACAACCTACACAGGGAGATCATTCACAAAGACAGTTAATAGGTTTTCCTTCTATGTTATCCAAGTTGAAGTCTTCCTAAAGAGATCTACAGAACTAAAAGCCAAATAATTACAATTCTTACCATGTCCTTGCTCAGGCAAATTTCATTATGCCCATGACCATAAGAATTTGGTCTTTCATTCACCACTTAATCTGAGTTGACAAATTTAGCTTTTGCTTCCACTGTTCCATAAAACTGGGCAGTGAAATAGCAGTAACAAATTAAAAAAAAAAAAAAAAAAAAGCAAACACAATGAAGCAATACTACAGAGACCTTGGTTCTTTGGAAAGATACGGTGCAGATATCATTGATGGTTTGTGGAGTAATTTTAACATTACAATAAATGTTTTGATATTTTGAAATTAACACCCTATGGAAGAAACTAATCACAACATTTAAATATCTACATATGGACACTATGTTAAGCAGCAGAAGAGGGTGACCTAGAATCTACCATCACTGTTCACTGCCTAACCTAAGGAATACTAATAGAAGGCAACACGTGTTTGTGAGCAAAAGCATCTACTGCTGTGTGGCTTTTTACTTGCAGTTTGTGAGTGAACCTCTTGGTTTGTGAAGGGAAGGAGCAAGTTAAAGCACTACTTTTCAGGATGCTCTGATACCCTCTATGAACAACTAAATCCATTACAAGCACCTTATAATCACCAAGACAGATAAAGGCCTCAAGTCGGGTGAGTAAATTTTAGCTCCTCACATGACACACACCTGGCAGCCCTGCTGAGCATTCACACATCTGCCTGAGCTGAAAGGAGGTTCATGTTTTAAGGGTCTAGGAGGATGAGGCCAGGTATGCAGCACCTTAGAAAGCTGTGATGCTCTGAAACAAGGAACACAGGCAGAACAGTACACTGAATAAATACAGCGTTTTCTCAAAAGGACTAGTTTCAGTCTTTGGAGAAAGCCTGTCTATTGGGGTCTTTATATGGCATTTCAGAAGCACTTCTTAAAGAACAGTGAGATAAAATAAGCCAATGAAGACTGCAACACAAAAATCACCCCTCAACAACAAAAAACGGGCTCTTCCTCAACTGCTGGGTTACTGGAAAAGACCAGTCTGTTGAAAATTCATAACTGATTGGCAGCTTGGAAACACTCCGTGTAGAAAAGACAAGAATTGCTGTAGAAATGTGAAGTTGATGTCTGCTGAGGATCAGGATATTTAGTAGAGGGATGGGGATTAGGGGGGAGGGAAATTTGTGCGGGCTTTGCTCATGAAGCTCCTAACCTTGCCCTTAAATCAGGATTCATGCTGTAATCAAGTTTGTTCTTTCAGACACTTCTGTCAGGAGTGCCAGCATTCACAGCCTGTGATTTAAAGGTATTGATCAACCCAGGTCTCATTAGGTGAGACTCTGTTCCTTACAGAACTTGATATAAGCACTGTAGTGGCTATTTTTCTCTCATTTAGTCACTGCTACATACAACAGGCTGTATATGGCTTCATGGGGGAGAAAAACTCCAAAACATTGAACAGTCACGATCAGTAACCTGCAAATATTTTGGGCCAGACTGCTGTAAGCCATTGTCTTCCTTACAGACAACTTTTTACTGAAAAAACTAAAAATACAGGTTTAGCAAACTTTTAACTGATGTTCTGATGGTGAGATGGTTCTGTGAATTACCCACAGACAGGTATGAGCCTTTCAATGAAAGGTACATGTGGAAGCCACTCAAGTAAAGGGTTTTCTATGAAACAGATTTCCAACTTTTGGCAGAAGTTTAATCTTGTGGAAGGGGCTAAGAATGAGAACTTTAGACCATGAGAACTGCATTTGTTTAGTCTTGAGGAAAGAAGGTTTTAGGGGGACACCTTATCACCATCTTTCAGTATGTAAAGGGTGGCTAAAAATAAAATGGAGACTCCCTTTTTACAAGTCACATGGAAAAAATGAGGGGTGATGGTTACAAGTTACTACTGGAGAGACTCCAGTTGGACACAAGAGGAATATTATTCACAATCAGAACCCTCATCCATTGGAATAATTTCTCCAGTGCAGTGGTGGATTCCCTAGTATTGGACACCTGTAAGATTCAGCTGAATAGGGTGCTGGGTCATCTTGTCTAAAGATGCTTTTGCCAAGAGAGGTTGGACTAGAAGATCCCTGAAGTCCCCTTCTAACCTGGTATGATATGATTCTATGAATCCTAACTCTAGATGCTCTAAAAGGATTTTGGTCCATTGAATTTTCTAATTCAGCATCCATACATAAAATGCTTATTCATAAAATCTATTTCCCTCACTGTCTCTTTTCTTTTTTTTTAGTTTGCAGTTACACATTTTGTTAGGTATGATTTTACCAATACTATGGCTTTTGAGGTCAAAACAATAGCCCCCCCCCAAACAAAACAAAAAGCAAACAACACAAAACCCAAACAAACAAAAGAAAAAGCCTTCATTCTCATTAAAAAAAAAAAAAAAACAAAAAATTACCCCCAAAAAAAAATCTAACAAACAAGAAATGGCATAAAGGCTGTATGTATGCAGTGCATTACGGTGCACTTTTCCATTTAAATGGGAACCAGCTGTGTTTTCCAAAAAATAGCTCCATAGCACAAGGCAGCCTCCATTTCTTTATAAAGGCTCAAATATTCAGCTGAACTATAGATTTGAATGGCTAAACATTCCTAAGTAATTCATTACAGTTGTTGCAATTCCTAACAGCAAAGCATGAAACTAATGTGAAGATTCATGCTCTTTTGTTACAAGCCAAGAAACATAGCCCATCTTTTCTGTATTAAGTTATGCCCAATCTGGTGAAATACTTTGTTATGCAAAATACAGCTTTGTTATGCAAAGGGTAAGAGCTTGCTCTTCATTGTTTTAAAATATCACTAAAGGTAATGGCTAGAAAGAAGATATTAACTAGCATTGCCAGGACTTATCTATACATATGCTGGGCTAGGGGAATATGATGGCATTTTAAAACACAACATGGATGTGAAAACATGGATGTGAAGAATCAGATTTCAGGTGGGGTGGTAGCATCCAGAAAGGGTAGTCTGTCTTCAAAACAGGACCAGAAATGAAGAAAAAGGCATATGGAGATGGAGAGGAAGCAGCAATTGCCTTAGATAATTCAAGAGTTCAGTTAGAGAAACCAGATTATAACCAAAAAAAGAAGACTGTGGTGGACTCTTCCAGCTGCTCTACCAAAAAGCTCCCAATGGGATAACTTGTCTCAAGGACTTGACACAGGGCCACTGATTTGAATGCAGGGCTTGGCTCCCCCATTGCAATGGGTCACTCCCATTCCCAAGTTAGCTGAAGTTTGCATTTTGTTATGTTCAGCATTCTGTCAATTTGACTGATATGTTTACAACGTCTACAACAGCTGTTTGCAGGTAACAAAGTCTTTGGAAGGGAAAGCATACAGTTAGAACAGCATGAAGAAAATGTCTAGGTAACAGTGTCATGACAGCATTTATAACTTAGCATTTCTAACAGGAGGATGCTCCAGCATTTTAATAAGGTTTCTTCCACAGTTATTTGCTAGGATTCTCCAATGTTTCAGTACAATGTGCAGTCTGGCTTCAAAATATTCAAGCTATCTAAATGCTCTACAGTTAAGTTGTCTTTAATCTCTTCCTTACTATTAAAACAAACAGCTGTCCCCCCCTCCAAGGCACTTTTACTCAAATCTTTAGGGTAAGGTAAGATACTAAACAGAAGTAACATTTGTTGTATTACATATCTTTTCAGCAATTTCTGGTGAAATAGCTCAGCTGTTTGCATGTGATTACCTTTTAAAATCATGCAGTCATGACTCATCAAAAAAATATGTGTTGCAGCATCCAGAACAGAAAAGCTTGAGCTTATTATTGTTTGTTTTTGGGCAGTGGCAAACACTGTACTGAAAGGAAAGGATTTGCCTTTTTTTGATAGCAAGATCAACCACAACCATGTATTTCTAAATACTAAATATTGGTTCCTATTTCTTTTAATAAAATTAATTACCTCTCAAAAAATATAAAACTGCTATAGGATAGTTTACTTCTGTGAACATCTCACATTTCACATGCAAGCCTGGAGTTTCCAATAATACAATCAATGACATCACGTTTTTCAGTATTTGCAAAGATAAATACCACTGGGCTAGCCTGAAGACCTGTGAACATGAGACATCTAAAATATATTTTCAATTCCAGGCACGGAAAAAAAAAAAAAAAAGGCAATTTATAAAATACTGATTAATGTATTGTGGCACAAAGACATTCACATTCCTGGTCAGCTTTTTGATTTGTTAATAACCAATTGCCTTTCCCGTCCTTTTTTTTGTCCTGTAGCAGGCATTTAAAACCTACTTTACATTTGAATTAATTTTCTCAGCCATCAGACATTCTGCCTTTTAATTACTATCTAGAAGCTGCAAAAAAAAAAAAAAAAGTGAACAATTTGGCTAACAGCATTTCAGTTTTTTTTTAACTTAAAACCAGTTCAATTTATTATACCTCAAAAAACAGATTCACATTTTATATTGTATGTAATTTCACTTTGGTTTCTCCTGTTCTCAGCCTTATATTTTTCAAGGTTTCCATCATTTTTGCATTCTGTTCCCATGTGTACACTGACTACTTTAGAGACTAAGGACTGCCTGGCTCTGTTGCTACGCAACCGCATAGCCTACTTAGGGCTTCCTGAAATAATTGTCTCAAATGTGCTTTTTTTAGACTTGTTTCCAGCAGGAATACTTTACAGATTCTTTATAATGGACCACTGATATTACCACAATGTTAGATAGTGGTCACCTGGGAGTATTGGTAGCTACTTAAGATTTAAAAAAAAAGAATGTTACTCCTTGCAAAATTCTCGACATACCTGCTGCATTTTCTCATGGAGGTAAATATCACAAATATTTCTACATTTTTTCTATATGTTATTCCTGTCTATGAGAGCCACACATTTATCAGAGGAAAAAAAATTAATTGTTCTTTGTTTCACTATTTCATTCAAGGGAAAAGTCCTTTATTTAGAGTATGTCACCCACCACCCAGAAAAATTAACCCTCTTTATATAAAGTCTATTAAAAATCTAATCAGCTCAACAGAATGAACACATATGCAAATAGTCTTTATTGTAATTCATATCAAATAAGTTGATGTTAGAATTCTTTAGGACAAGGTTCTAAATTTTTAAAATCACACTATGGATGCCACAAACTGGATCTGTATTTGCTTTTTGAGGTATCTTCAAGCAGCCCCTGAGAATCTTTCCAGCCTTCAACAGCGTTTTTCTTGTTACAACCTTCTAGTGCTCCTGCTTCAAGAGTAGAAAAATATGTTCTGTTTTTTTACAGCTGGCATAATTGGGAATCTAAAGTTAATTTATCTCTGTAAAAATACATAGAGCAATAAAAATACAAGTCTCTTAAAAAAGCATTGATTAATTCCAGAGAGCCAAACATCTTACAATACACCAGGCTGAGGGATCAAAGCACAGAGGTCTAACAGTACAGAATATTTTAATGAAAGGAAATATTTTACCTCTTATTCTTTTTTCTCTCTTGTTCACCTTAGCATGTTCAGCAGCAGTTGCATCTACAGAGAGCAGCGTGTCAGTCCAGAGTTGTGATAAAGAGAAAGATGTTTGTCAGGGTCAGAGAAAATAAGAGCAAGGTTTAAATTAAGGTCCCTGCAGAGGCAAGTCCACCTGCAGTCTTGTAAAGGAAGCGGGGGAAGAGAGCAGCAATTTCAAAGTGTTTGCAAGATCCTAAGTCTTAAAGATGACTTTTTCTTAAACAGAGTGGACGGTGCTAGGCTTCTCAAAACCAAATGCAGGAGGTGGCGTAAAGGGGTAATTTTCCATATTCATATGCATAACCACATACATGCATAATAGCCAAGCTATCCAAGAATATGAGTCAGCAAGGTTTAGTGAGTGGGACTCTCCCAGACTTCAAGTCTCTATTCTTTAAAACCACGTAAGTAGTACAGCTCAGATTCAAATCTGTAACAATACTGTTTTAAAAGCAAAGATATCAAGACCTGAAGAGCAGCAACACTTGGAAGGATCTCCTTTGTGGCAAATAACCAATTTGAAACTTAAAAAATGACCCAGAATCAGGTGGAAGGGAAGAAAGCGTTAATAAAGTACTCTATAATGGTGAAATCTGTTGTTATTATGTGCAGTTTGTATTTTATAGTATTTATGGGCATTTCAATGACAGGCCAAATAATTTCTAACCTAGCCAAAAGAAATCCCTTGTATTTACCATGAAATGCTTGAAGATAGGAACCATAGCAACCTCTTTTGCATGTCCATGTTTAAAAAAGAATTTAATTAAACAAAGAGGAGAAAAAGCTAAACAAACTACAAGTCTCTTGTTAAATAATCCTTTGTCACCTAGGATCATTTTGTTCACTTTGTATTGAAAACTATGCACTATAGAGTACTTTTCTGGTAAGTTTCCATGTGCTGGAACTAGCAAGAAACTAAAAAAAAAAATTTGCTTGCATAGATTAATATTTAATTAGCAATTGTGCTGCATTACACAATTTGTCCATGATACTCAAATCTAAGATATGTTTCTAGATGCAAACCCAGGTACCCCGACAAACACAACACCCAACCACAGTCGAGGAACATACAAGTTCTGCAAAACACAGCTACTTAAAATCGCTGTTAAAGCTTCGAACCTGATAGTCAAATATTTCTCTTTGCCCCAGTTTCAACTGAAATTAAAGCTCAAATACTTATATTTGTTTAATGTCCCAATTCTTCATCTACAAAAAGAAAATGCCAATTAGGGCAATTTACAAGCCAGTGATGGAAACATATAAACAAGTAGAATTTTCTGGACTCTCACACAGCTCATTGATTTCAGCCAACCCTAACAAATTGCTCAATCACTTTAAAAGATGGCCTATTAAAAACTACATACAGTAGACATTTTATATTCATGCCAAGAAAAGTTATCCAACAAACATTTCCTGCAGCTCAAGTTCTTAATTCTACCTTGCAACTCTCCATTTCACAGAAGCTGCTGGCCACTAAAAAATGTTAGAAAAGCCTCAGAAGAATCTGAACATACAGTTCCTGCCATATGCATAAATTCAATAAAATACAATAAAGAGTAAGCCATAATTTCTTGTTATGAACATAAACATACAGGTATAAGCAGAAACAGGAGAACTTAAAAAAACCCTTCCTGAGAGGAATTAATGTTGTCAGACTACACAAATCCATCTGTATCTGAATAGCTTACTTCAGGGCTATACAAATTGCAGATTTCCTCCTTTTTACTACCTGCTCGTAGATAATGAAAGGAAGTACCAGCTGTCTGCTTACAGTAAGAATGCATATGTGGGCAGAATACTTCTTACGACTTCCAATTCTTAAATCCTGGCACAGGGAAAAACCTTTCAAGAGCAAGAAGTACCCACAGATGTGAATTCCTGGATACCATATTCCCCATAAAAGACAAGCTACAGGTATAAATCCAGAGGAAGAAGGTAAAAATATAAAAAAAAGTTTCTCAAAATCTGAGGCCATCTCATAGTTACTAAGAAGTGTCTGAGTGAAACCTAAACTTTAGCAATAAAGAGAATAAAATAATTAAGTAATTGTGAGACAGTGAAAAGATATATGGGCAGAGCACAGTAAAAAGGCGCATGAAAACAAGTCCAAATGGACTCTCAGATTGAGAAGGAAGAAAATCAACTTGAAGTGTCTCCTGACAGAGATGAGACTTATTTGATTTTTATTTATTTTATAATTGTCATTCCTCCTGGCAAAAATCTTGGGATGCTGACAGCGATCTGTAAGCCTCTATCCCATCCCAAGTACAACTCTCCACCTTTATACCTAGACAAACATGAAGGACCATAACACCAGAGAAAACTGGTAGAAACCAGTAATGTTCCTACACAACAGCTTGAGTGTTCAGGGTTAGAGAACTTTGAATGTGACTTTATCTACCCATAAATATATGTATGTATACCTGCTAAGATGGATATAATTAAATATTCATTCCATCTGTATAACTACTTTTATCTACACATAATTAGTAGTACAGTCTGTAAGCTTAGATTTCCCATAAACTGTAAGAGAACTGCCTTACATCCCAAACCTTTGTCTATATGCTTGTGAAATAATTAGCTTTAAAGAACAACTTGTGGGTTGACCTTGGCTGATGTTCGCCCTGCTCTCTCACTCCACCTCAACAGGGATACAAGGGAGACAATGGTAAGATGAAAGAGTAAAGAACCAGTGGGTTGAGATGAAAACAGGGAGCTATTGTAGTAATTATCAGCACTAGCAAAACAGACTCGACTTGGGGAAAACTAACTTACTGCCAATTAAAACAGGTTTGGATAGTGAGAAACAAAGACAAGTTAAACCAACACCTTCCCTCCACACCAGTCCCCTACCCTCCCTCACTCCCACTCTGCCAAGGCTCGGCTTTACTTCTCTAGTTTCTTACTCCTCTAGCCCTTCCCCAGCACCCAGCAGCAGCCCCAGGGGATGGGGAATGGAATGTGCAGTCACATCACTCCCTAACAGTTGATGGCCCTGCTGCTCCTTCCTCCTCAGGCTTTTCCCCTGCTCAGGCATGGTTCTTCCCATGGGCTGCTCCCACAGGCTCCAGTGTGGGCTGGAGCTTTCAGGAAACACCAAGGGAGCTCTGGTGTGGCACACACTGGCAGGCAAATACTTATTTCTGTATCTACTCTGTCGGTCTCAGATTCAGTCAAAGAGAGAAACGGAAAGTTTCTAACCAGGCAGAAGCCTGGGAATCTGTTAGAAAAGAATGTAAATAAGAGGTTTTATCTCCTTATTGTTCACATTGTTTATAGTTAAGTTCTATCACTGTGCGTCAAGCACTCTGCACCAACGGTATGGGTTGTTTTCACTTCAGGATCAATGGATTTGGCCTGGACGAAGCTCTGCATAAAGAGCGATGCATTTTGAAATAAATCAGAGTTTTACTCTCAGCAGCCTTCTGAGCAGAGTCTCTTCATCCCCGTCCTGCCTCAGCAGTGTCACTACTCCACTGCAGTCTCCTCCAGGGGCCTGGAGAAACATATCCACTTCTTCCTTTTCCTTCAACCTTTGTGCTCCCTCCACTGTGTCTCACTATCTTTGTTTGTTTCTCTTCTACCTGTGTGTTTAGGGTTTTTTAATTCTTAAATATGTTTTCCCAGAGACACCACTGTTCTGGCCAAGGGGTTCAGCTTCATCCTGCAGTAAATCCATGGAGCTGACTTGATCTGTGTCCAGCATGGGGCAGCCCTGGCCTTTCCTCACAGAGGCTGCCCCTAATGCACCTCACCACCAACACCTACCCAACAACAAAATTCCTCTCTGTCAGAAGATATTCAGTGGCTATAAATGATCATAAGTACTTACTTTGCTTTCCAGTGTCTTCCTTAAACCCCGCTAACTTCTTCTGTCACTTTCCTTCACTTAAGACTCAGAAACCACAACCATGTGAGGATCTCATCCCTGGTATCTCACAGCTGACAGGAGGCAGCCTCATTCCAAGCAAAGGCTATGTGGATAAGCATGTTAGCACCATGAGAGATAGGCAGTAAGGCACTATTCTCTACTCACCAGCTTCTACCATCACAGACCAAGAAAATCTCAGTGCTCAAGATCACTGTAGCTGTGACTTTTATAGCATCAGAATCAATGTGTTTTTCCCCAAAAGTGTAGCCCTGTTTTACACAAGAGGCGACAATGAATTTTTCTGTTATTTTAAATAATATTAATTCATTATTACCTTTGACATTTTTAAGTTTCTGTACCAAGAAAGGCAAAAGAGGAGTATGTAACAGCTTTTTAAACTTAAGGGCTACTTTGAAGAAAGCATTCACTACAGAAACTAAATCACAAGTTTTTTTTCAAGATCACACTATATTATTCAATTGAACTAATGCCTCTCAGAAGAGCCAGAAGTGACAAGAATGCAAATAAACATGCAAGAGACAACATGTTTGTTTTTGGGTCTACTCTAAGCATTGATTAGCTTGTTCATAAAGTAAACATTCCAAAAGAGCAATAGGTAAAAAGACAACACTTGTCAGTATGCCAAGTTTGTGTGAATAATTAGAGTATATAGATACTCATATTCTCAGATTCAGGTGATCAACATGGGATACTACAAAGAACCTTATGCTTCAGAAATTAGTATGAACTAACCTTTGTAAAAGTATTTAGGGTAAAGTAGTGAAATAAACTATCAAATGCAAGGCCTCTTATCACAAATTTTGACTTAATGTAACGTTGAAATGCAGAACACCACCAATCAAATTTGAAGATAAAATGCAAATTTCAAGACCAAATGTTGATGAAGAAAAACCCCACTTAGGTTTCAGCTCAGTCAGAAGTTCATCCAGGCTGCAAAAAACATTTATGGAAGAACTAGGGAATGACAGGAGAGAGAAAGCAAAGATTTTTTTTTTCTACTCCTAACCAATTAATGTCCGCATTTTCTAACCTGCCTATTTACAACTGGATTAAAAGCTTCACTGAATGCATACTCCACAGGCATCCTTTAGGTAAGCAAATTTTAACTTTTAGTGCAATACATTTGTCATTTGCTATCTCAACCACCAAGAATTATCTTTTCTTCCTTCCCCTTTAACAAAATCTTCTATTGCTACTACATACCTTATATCTACAGCCTCTTCATGATCCAGTAGAAACACTGCCAGTATTTTCAAACAAATAGCACTGATACTTGCACAACAGATAATATTCCATATTTGTTTTCATCAGAGTCCAATGAATTCAGAGCCAAGCTAAAAATGGAAAGGCAATGTATCTCCAGTTCTGAAAAGCTTTTCAGCAGTGTGAATGAAATAACATTCTGATAAGACACAACTATATCATGCTCATCCTCAAAGTTTTTTAAAACTTTCTGCACAAAATGCTTCTAACCCCCCTAAGTAATTTGCTTGTTAACCCTTTGTGGGGAGTACCTTTAAATAGGATTTTCAGAATCAAGCAATATTTTCTCCCTTTTGTATTTTGCCACTTTGCTCAACCCTTTTAAGGTTTATTCAAACTCAAATGTTAGCACTCAAATATTAAAATCAATTAAATTAAAAAACCACTTATGTTGTGAATTATGAAATATAAAATTTTAAACATGCAAAGCATTGAAAGGGAAAAAATATATCAAGAACCTGGAAGGCTAACTGCAATAGAAAACTATTTCCCTCAAGGTGACTTTTGGATGAAGACTTGCAAACTCAGGGCACTACATTCTTGTGCTGAATCCACATGTCTTGACATGTGTCTCCTCCTTTCCACAGAACTATTTTTCATGATGCCATTACAGGATTAACATATTTGCAACCAGAAAGCAATGATCAACGTGTGACAAAATGTTTTTTGGGAATCACTACAAGTCTTTTATCCAACTGACTTGCATGGCAAATGAAACAAACTTATCTGCAAAGTCAAATTTGGTTATTGCCTGAAACTCCACATCTATCACACTACAGAACATGATGATTCTTAGGTTCATTAAAGCTATTTTTCATATGTTCTCCTCTTGTTTGGCCTACTTCAGGATGCCAATCAAGGGACTTCAAAAGTTAATGGGCTCAACAGAAAGTAATATCAAACTTAATCAAAATTTCCCCACAAAAAAGAAATACTGAAGGATTATTTTCCTTTTCTTAAAAAAGATACAACTGGACTGCTGAGAACATGTAAACATGCACAGATTCTCTGAATGAATACCCTCAAAAGAGGGTATTATATGAAGACAAAAATAAATTAAGTGCTATGCCATCCTCAATAAAAACAGTAGAACAGGAAAAGGCGTTCACCATATTCACTCTAAGAATATAAGCCCAAAGAAGGGGGGGATGTTTATTGTTAAAAATCAAACCAACCCTCTATAATTCCATGAAACACAAGCACACCTCTTCCACTCATCACATACAAGACCAAACAAATGCTTCTTACCCAATGAAGTATAGTTAGAACAATTTTAACCAGAGTTAACTTTCTGGTTAAATGACAACTTGGAGAAAAAATAATCCAGAGAAGCTAAATAAAACAAAGCACCATCTGTAATTTGATTAAATACAGATTATGATTACACTGCCAACAAAGGCAAACTGGTTTAGTCTGACTATTAAGCAGGTAATCAAAGATTCCACTGAGCACTAATGTTACTGCATGAAGTTTTAATGAAGCAGCACAGCATCATGTCTTTTAGATGTTACAACACACAACAGCAACAGCCAGGTCTTCTAAAGCAAAACCATACGAGACTCAGGTAATTTTTGCTCTGTTCAGCTTCACATTACATTCTTTTTTTTTTTTTTTTGCATTCTTCCTACTAATCTTGGGCACTCTAAAACAACAGTAATAGAGCAGAGGAGGTCCAGAAACAGAACCATGCCTGACACTAGATAAGAAGGTTGTTAATAACAAATGTGATGAGGTACATCTAGAAGAATAAGTACTTCAAGTCAGCTCATATGCTTCATTAACAAAATTACTCTCATTATGCCATTATGAGGCTGAATATCTTTTTTCTTAAAACACACATAGCCAGAAACATCTATATCACAAGGGTATTTCTGTTTGCTTTGAAGAAGACTGGAAAATACTATGCTGATCGTGGTTAAAACCAAATAGATCATGACACAATTTAGAAGATACAATCCAATGATAGTTTTGTTATAAGAAAGCAAAAATTACAAATAGGAAAAAACAAAGTATAAACTATAAGAATGCAGCATGCATAAATAAAACCCATTGCTCTACACAAAGTGTTTTATTTCATATTATACCACTAGCAATGTTACTACCAAATACTTTTTTTTTCCTGGGAATAGGGAAAAAAGTGTTTTCTTTATACAGAATGAAAATTTCTTACTAGCGTTCCTTAACAGATCTGTGCAGAAAGAGTTTGGCAGTTGTTTAAAGTGAGTACACTTCAGGAGAAGAAGCTACAGGGTGTCCTAGATAATGTTGACAATAGTCACAATTAAAATATCAAACCAAAAACCAAAACACCAAAAAGAACATCAAATAGTTTTGAAATTTCATGTTCATTTCTGTGGTTTCTTGTGTCATTCCCTCCCAGTACAATATGAACAAGATACTGTTATTAATTTAAATTAATTTACTTCCCAGGGTTCTTTTATGTTTCACAGATTTCAGCATGTGATGGAGCTTTTCTTGAATATCTTCTATGTGGGTGGATTTTATAGAAGGATAAATTTAGTTTGCAAGGCCTGTTGTCACATATCTGTGTTTTTCTGCACCAGAGTAAGGTACATTAAACAATGACAAAGTCATTAATACCTAAATATGGAATTGCTTATTTTGTTCATATGCCATTGTCTTAGCAAGAACTTCATATGGAAAACAGAAGTCATCCCTTCACAAAAAAACTGCGGTCATGTCTTGTAGGTTCAGGAGAAAAGCAGCTTGCCACCACTCTCTTCTACACATAGGAGTTTGAGACCCATTTAATCTCAGCACTCAAGCATTGCTCTGCTGCATTTGGACACTCTCAGGTGTAACTGAAGCTCTGCCCCTTGCATGAGCCTCAATCAGCTTATTCCTGTCAAATAAGCACTGTGTGATGGAAAAGCTTGTCTTAAGCATAACAACAAAAGCTAAGGAGACTTTCAGAACTGCTCATATATCTTACCCCAGAGACCATTCAAATCAATGCACTTAATCTAAGGAACATGATCCAAAACTGGAGATTTCCTGGTCTTCAGCACACAAATCATAAGACTACAGAGTTAAGCAACCTCATCTGCAAAAAGGCACATGACCAGAAGGAAAACAATTGCATTTTTAACTGATACACCAGTTTCAACATACCTTTTATACTGATGGTTCTGTCCATGGGTTTCTTGAGACTGAGGACAGTCTGGATTCCAAGTCTTCTCCTTCTACAGAATGAAGATATTATGTGGAAAATGAGCAGTGAGATTCACTTCTTCCCTACCTCCACACGTTTCTGAGTTAAACTTCAGCCCTGAGTCAGGATTGATAGGTCTGTATGGGCACACAGAGTAAACCACCACTCTTTGAATCACAGGAAAACTTAGGAAGGGATATCTGAAGGCCATCAAGTCCAATAACCACTTGAGGTTAGGCAGGCTAACCTCAAACTTCAGTCTGGCTGCTCAGGGACTCAAAATTTCAAGTATCTCCAAGGCTGGAGGTTCCCCAGGCATTATGCCAAGCTGTACCAGTGCTAAGCCATTTTCTAAGTGAAAGATTTTCAAATATTCCATGTAGCTGGAATTTCTTATTTCAACTTGTGGCCATTGCCACTTACCCTTTTGTTGCTGAACGCCAAGAAAAGTCTGTAACATCTCCACAGTGCCTCCCTGGGTAGTGCTGTTACATCCTTTTCATGCTGGACAAACCCAGCTACCGCAGCCCCTGCTTGTACGTCATGTGCTCCAGCCTCATGTTTTCTGTAGCCTCTACTAAACTTGAGTAGGCATGTCAATATATCCCTTGTTGCAGCAGCTGTCCAAATGACTGCGATGGCACACTGGTGACTCTTAGCAAGTTCAAGATCAGAGAGTCCTCGTTACCAGATCTTAGGTGACACAAATACAAAGGCAGGCAAATACAAAGAGTCTGGCCAGCAGTTCTAGATACTGGTTTTAAATAAAGTAGGAAAGATTAGAGTCTTGAATTCAGTTTCCTAAAGATTGTATGCAGTTTTCATGTATTTTCTTGGCTCAAGAGTCCAGTCTCATTAAAAGCACTGGAGAAGTGATGGGTATATTGGTTAATCCATGATTAGCGAGTTTAAAAAGTTATCACCATGTCATAGGTGAAATACAGCCCTCAGCTTAGACACACAACTGTGCCTTAGCAAGACGATTCCCTCACATTAGTACAGCCTGCTCCAGACTTGCTTGTTCCTGACATACAGTAAAAGTAACTAAATATTTTCTCTTTAATCACACAACTGCAGAGCATTTGTAAAATCAGATTTTAGCTTTCTGCTTACTGGAGCCCAGGTTTACACTGAAATTGGTACTCTTTTGAATCCTGGTACAATGCAACACGGTAACATTACAGGCCATTAATCTACAAAGGATTAAACTACAACATTAATCCACACAGGATGAGAGCTCTAACTCTACACAAGAAACCTGTCCTCTCAGCTTGTGGTCTCATGCAAAGACTACCTGGGTTTCTGCTTACAGGCCCAAGACTCCAGGAGGCTGCCTGCATGAGCCAGGCTCTGAAAGATCCAACTGTGAGACAAGACAGCACGCTTTAAATTAATGTCTGTCTAATTAGGCTCAGTAAGGACCACCTTCTCATGTGGAGAAAGACCTGTTAATTACTTTGCTACCTCTCTTTTGCTGCCATTTCTTGTCCTGAAGGACCAGCTGCTGCCCTTTTCGTCTTTCTCTGCCTTCTGCTCAGAATCTATTTCCTTTAGAAAAGGGAACCAATATCTACCTATCCCTCCCCTCCCACATAACAGTATTCAATTAGGAACATATCCCTTGATATTTTTAAGCCCCAAACTGTGCCATAGATTGAGTAACCATTAAAATTTGATTAATTAAGGTTGCAAAAAGTAGAAGTATAATCTGATACAAAATTAATGCAAAGTGTTCTCAGGATACCACCCTTAATTAACTTTGCTGGAGAATTTTTACTGGCTGAATTCTCATCAGATTCTACCAATACAGTCAAAAATATGTAATTTATCAAGAGAAGATGAGTTTTTGCATACTTCTCAACTTGCAAGAATACACATTCTTGGACCTTCAGCTTGATGATAGCTTAAAGGCTGTTATGTGTTTTTCTTTTAATACATATACTATTCTATCTAATAAAGTCTTACATATATACTATACCTACAAGCTCAGCATAGTATAAGAGGCAGAACAATGATCTCCTTTATAAACTGGCCCACAAGTGAGCCTTTGGAACATATTGGGCAAGCAGGCACTGAAATAAGGTTGTCTTTTTAAAAGAATTTTTGAAGTAGTAAAATTAAAAAAAAATTGTAGAGAAATTGTATCTGTTAACAGCATGGAAAAAAATGACATAATTATGTAGTTTCGTAGAGAGATTTCCTCATTGTGATATTGCAATTATGAACTTTCCAAGCCTTTTTTTTTAAAACTAGGAACTTGTGAAGGAAGCTCGGAAAAAAACCAGTAGCTATATAGTACGAAACAATCACTCAGCCATATGCATTGAGCTCAGAAATGACCTTCATATTTGCTCTTAGAGAGGAAACAAGAAGAAAGGGGAGGAATACAAACACAGCGTGATCTGGAACTGCTAGAGGCTGAAAACAAAGGATTCTACAAAAGCAACTCTCATATGGTGTTCTGGACACAGCACTGCAAAATACATATTTTCTAAATCAAGAGAGCTTGGAGACTTTTTGTTTGGTGTTTGGATATTTTTTAGCGTTTTGGTTTTAAGCTGCTTATCAGACATCTTGAAAGACCTTGTTCATTATAATTGGTGAGCTTTTTCTTTGTATTTCTTCATCCTGTGTTTCATATGCCAATTTCAATAACTGATTTGAAAGACCCAGTCAGCATGCTCTGACTGCAACAGACACAAGAGGTTCTCTTCATGCTACTACATAACATGCATAAGGCACAGCTGTCAGTCTTCCCATTTTCACAGCAGTTAAGATTTCATTATATCTCCTACAAGAGGAGTAGCAAAGATAGTGGGACATTAAAACCACTCCCTTGATTTTTAGACAACATGATGATGTCTGGAAGAATCTTACCCTGTTGTAGATGGAAAAAGGAGCTGTAATGGAGAACACCCTGTACCAAAGTTTAAAATGTAAAAAGACAAATAAAACAAAGTCCTTATTGTCCAGTACAAACAAAGTAGAAAGAACCAAGACACACAAAATAATGACAAGAAATTAATGAGGTGCAAAACATTTAAATGAGGCAAACAAAGTGATGCGCCATATGGAAAGAAACAAAGATGTCCAGTTTCAGTGTTTCAACAGTTTGTCAGTTTTACAGCAAGAAAGAGGCCATTTTAGACGATTTAATATGTAAGTTTGCAATGAACAGATCACAGATGCATTACGTGTAAACAGACAAAATTGCACTAGTCATGCAGGTTTTTTAGATGGTCTGGGAGAACTCTTAATCTACTTTGTGCTGCCTTTGAATTCATCTAACAAACATACTTAGTGAGCCTTAGGGAGAGGTATTTTTTAGATACTGTTGAGAAATTTGCTATACTTACATATTCTGAGTACTGACACTTTTAAACATTTCTTTGGTTTCAGAGTTTTATTTCAAAAGAAAGATTTGCGTCAAGGTTAAGTTATCAGTAGGAAAACAATTCTTTCCAACAGGTACAAAACAGAAGCTGTATGACATCATGCAGCTCTCCAGATATTCACAGCTCTTTCAAGCACTTCTGAATTCTGTTTCTACTCTCTGCTGTATGAAAAACTTCCCTCTTGCTTTTGTTTCTTGGTGGGGCAGGTGAGGGAGGGGGTCGTAGTCAGGGAAGAGACAGAAATGTAAGGGAATACTCACAAATATTGCAAACCATTGCAGAGACAGAGCAAAAAAGGGAAAAACAGGTACTTGCCTTCAAATAGATAGTCACTGGTATTTTCTGAGGAGGCAAGACTTTTCACTCCATCTCTTAGGAATGTTTTCACAGTGGACACAGAAGGAGCTGCTTACACTCTGGGCC
The DNA here is from genome assembly GCA_003676055.1 of Chloebia gouldiae. Taxonomy (NCBI): domain Eukaryota; kingdom Metazoa; phylum Chordata; class Aves; order Passeriformes; family Passeridae; genus Chloebia; species Chloebia gouldiae. The sequence continues at coordinate 40,523,625 of QUSF01000001.1, read as the reverse complement.
AGTACCAATCTAAATGGCACTATGAAGTACTTTTTGGGCAATTATCACACATATAGGATATAGGACAGGTACAAAAAAAGCTGCAGTGTGTAATTCATAGGTATGAACTGAACATATCTGAATGCTGAACAGTGCTGAAACTACCACTGTGTTTGCCTGGCATAGGGGAAATAACTTCCATTTTCATTGAGTAACATAAGCTTAATAGTGTATTTCTTGTAGCCTCCAAAATACACAAAGCCAGCATGTCAGGGTCTCTTTGACAGGATCTTTTTTCGTTAACCATAAGCTATTTGCATTAATGATAATCTTGTCTTTCAATATACTTTACACTTACAGCTTTGCTTTTCCTACTGTTTTGCCTGGGATTTATCAGGTCAACAGACCTTGGTAACTAAGTCATTATATTCACCTTTTTTTCTCAAAGATCTTAGATTAGCTCTCTTTTGACTTCTGTAATTTCCTTGCCATTCCAAAAAAAATTAAATGAAGAGTACATAAGCATGGAAGAAGGAATGGTGAACAGTTTAATTTAAGTTTGAGTGACATTGTCGGGTTTTTTAAAGAAAGTTTATCTAACAATGTGGGACAAATAAATTCCACTCTTTTTGGTAGCTTATATACACACAGTAAGAGAAAGAGGCTATAAAATTGGTCACAGATGCCATCTGAAGATGAGAAGAATACCATACAAGTTCCATAGAAATAAGTGGGTGACATTAAAGGCTTGTAAAAAATCTCCCTTGAATACAAAAACTCTCTTGCCTATGTTTGCTCACAGGAAGCATGAGGAAGGAGTCAAAATTATTTCAGTTATTAGGTGAAGCATCTTTTAAAAAAGACACTTTCAGTAGTGACAACTACAAATAATAATTTGGTTAACTACTTTCTTTTTAAAATGGGTTACTTGAAGGAACACAATTTTACCTCCCTCAAAGCACCTGGCAAAAAGTTTGCATGTTGAGATAAGTCTTGTAACTGTAAATATGTACTTTTTATTCAGCTTCAGATAGATGGGAAAGCATCATGGTGAGGGACTCAGTTGGCACTTTAGAGCTTATTCCAGTCTTTATTTATTCCTCTGGTTTTCAGAGGACCATAAAGGATCCTTCAGGAGTAACTCGTCATTGTCAGAGTTGTGTGCAGATTTCCCAAGTGTAATCAAGCAAAAGGAAGAATTATGTTTTCATCAAGTTTGACATGAAGCTCTGGAAGCAATCCGCAAATACAGAAGAAGAAATACAAAAAGAAAGCAGCAGGTGTTCTGCTTTGGTTAGGTTTTGAACAATCAAGCACTTGAAGGAATAAAACTTGAATTAAACTGGTGAGAGTTGCCCCTTTCAGTTAACAGACATGCCAGCATTCAGCAAGGCCTTGCATGCAACCTTCTTTATTTATAGAACCACATAGATACTGACTTCAACACTGGCTCACTCTCAGATGTCGTTCATGCCACCTTAAATAACCAATGATTCTGATCAAATGTGTCTAAAACCAAGCTCAAGGGTAAGAGCGAAGAGACTCTTTTTTACACTCAGCTGATTGTGAGCAGGTATGTAACAGCCACTTGAACAATTTTACTTTATCCCTAATAGCCTTCTTTTCTATCTCTCTTTATACTTGATCAGTTGTAAATTTAAGACCCTGATTTAATGCTTTCAGTAGCTGAAATGATATGAAAAATCATCTTTTCTGATTCCCATTTTACATTAACTTCCCACAATTAATGCCTCTATCTTTAGCTTGCTTTTCATTTTCAAAGGCTTTTCCTGCATGGAATAAACCCTTATGCTTTGCTATTTAATCCTACTGAATCTTTTCATGCTTCTTTGAATACTTTTTCCTTTAGTGATACATCAGCTGGGTTAGATATAAACAGCCTCCAAGCCAAATATTAGATTTTGACTTTCAGTGAGTGGGCTAGTTGGAGAGAATAGTAGAAACCTGTAAGAAAACCCAACATAAACCTTTGTGCTTGTAAGAGGTCTTTATGCCCAAACTGTAAGATAGAAGCACCTAACTAATACCCAAATACATATACATGCAGAAAAGAAAAAAAGGAGAGGAAAAGTTCAGAGTGGAGATCATGGCTACCTTTACTTTGGGTTACTCAAATTTTGTTCTTAATAATCTTTGTGAAAGGAACTACTACTTCACTCATACCAGGCTCACAGTTAGTTCCACAGAGATGGCACTTCATATGGAAGAAGAGAGAAAAAGTCAGCCACTGAACAAACAAATGACACGTCAACATTACTGTGTGTATAATTAAGTTTTTAGCTTTTATGTTTTTGACTTATCCAGAAGGACATGCACTAGATCCACCCTCCCAGTCTTCTGGTGACATTTAACTGCTATTAGGAGTTTTCCAACATTTCCACACCTATGTCCTTACTTACAAAAGGATCTCTTACAACAATGGAGTCTTGGTGACAAAACAAAAGTCTAGTATTTTGGCCATGGTTATCAGAATGTTAATTACATTATAAATTAGCACTATATAGGGACAATCCTGAAACTTAAGGTGCTAAATTATGACTTATCTTGGATTTTCACATCACTCACAAAAAACCCCACATGTAGAAAGTAAAACTACTGAAAACATCTACACCTGTTACTATGAAAACTGTGATACTGCAAAATATCTTTTCTGAACAAGGCTTTCAAATATGCTCAAAAATAGAGATAAGGTAGAAATTTTACTGAAATTACTACTCCATGAGCAGAGGAGAAATACTTCATAAAAGGGGATGGGAAGTTGAAATTTTTTCAACAGAACAAACAACAGATATGATTACGTGTTCAAGAAGAATGTCAGAGAAACAACATTAACTGAAAGAGTTATCACAGGATGTATAGAAAGCTTCTACTGTTTTCAGCAATTCGAACAGAGAAAAGCCAGACAAATTAGCTAAAAATCTGGCCTGCTTCAACAGCAGCCACATCAAAGGAGAGACAGGTAAATTAAGAGGCTTGTAAAAGGAGAATTTATTTTCTAAACAACATTCAAATCACCTACTGGGAAATTGCATCTAACCCACAACAACTCCAAGAACAAGTTTTGCCTTGTTCAGAAGAACAAGCTGACATAAGTCAAAAATGCACAAAAAGCCTTGACAACAGTTTAACCGTCACAGAACTGTCTTAGTCCTCAGCAGAATTCAGAGACATGGTTTATCTTAGAACAAAGAGTGCCACTCCGATCTCACTGATAGCCATGCAATACAAAAAAAAAAAAAAAAAAAAACCAAAAAAACCAACCACCCAAACTCAGAAACTCCATACTTGCCACCAAAATTCATACAAGAATAGAATTATGAAAGATGACACTGAAGAGCAGCTCTGAGAGTGTAATGAATCACTACCAAGCACAGAGACACAGGCAACTGCTCCTGTCAAGAGGAGCTGCATAAAAGAGCTCACTTGCCAGAACCACACTTGGACACCAAAATGAAGCTCTCAGGTGCTGCCTTAGGCTCAAAATACACAACGTTCAGATTACACAGTCTGGAAAGCAAAGACAACTTAGGATGTTTCTGGCACTTCTTTTTTCTCCCACTGCAGTAGGAAATTAAAGCAACAAACCACCACAGGAAGATAGGCATTTGTTTGGACACTGACCTCAGAAGTTAAAGTTTTCCTTCTATTCTGCCTTGTAGTTGGCTTAAGAAACCATATACAATTATTTAAGGCAAGAGAGCTGTTAGTCTCCAAATAAATGTTCAAGACAGTAGTCAAGAAATATGGTGCTACCAAGAGGGACATAACTTTAAACTCAAAAATTTTACATTAAAAAATTCAACAGAAAAATATACTTGCAAAATGAGTACCAGTCCCTGCCTTAGCCAATCCAAGAATGCTAGAAGGTGATGGAGGAACAGAAATGCAAATTAAGAGTGGACTTGGAAGACCTAGAAAACTTACACAAAATACATTTGCATGGTGTGTTATCCCACTAGAAACATCACTTAACAAGCAGAGCAGCAGTCTGTAATGGATGAATGGTCTTCAAAAATTGCTTCTATGAGGCACAAAAGTGAAAGGGAAGATAATTTTCTGCCTGAAAGGAAACAGCACAGGTCACCGTGCTGCAGCAGTCACCAGAAATCAGTACCTTTTCCTGGAGACTTGCATAAGTAACTCCTTGATCTGCAGCCTTGTTGGCTATACAACTGTGAGAAAAAAACATTTAAATAACAGCAATAACAGCTTTCATCCCTTATTTCCAAATATTGTCAATGAAAATGGAAGTGCTGAAAAGCCTTTTGAGATCTTCCATGATGAAAGGGGTCACATAAATAATACATTTCTCCAGTATCTGAGAAAAGGAGGATAACAAAAATATGTTTCTTCTTGCTATTTGGTCTATACAGCAATTCCCTAAGTGTGCAGAGTGTACAGCTGAAAAGTATCTTCTAGAGTGACAATTAGCTAATGAATTATACCATGCAAAACACTTTCAATTCCTTCCTTAAATGCTAATGAAGTCATTCCCCATTATTAGCCAATATTAAAAGCCTACTGTTACATGAACATGTAACAAATGCTAAGGTATCAGTGAGGAAGTGATATTACATGCTTAAATTTCTTATACAGTATCCATCTTCCTCCGGGTGCAGGCTATCATATTCATCTTCTATAAATACCCATTCAAACGTTATCTGTTGTGAGGATGCTTTGTGCACAAGTTGGGGATGACTGAAGGCTTTGCACCTGTTTTTCACCATGCAGCAGGGTTTTTGCATTTGTAAAACTGAAGAGAACATTGCCATTGCCCCAGTCAGGCCCAATCAAGTAGTACCACCTTAGGTATAGACAGAAAAATTAGACTTTAAAAGGACACGTAGCAGTGGTGGCATTACTTTTGCATACTGTCACTTAAGAGTGAATGACACTAGCATCAATAAAATGCTTACTATCATATAATATTATAGCTGCCATTCAATAAATCAGCACCTGTAGTCCCTGAGGCAAATAAACACATAGGAAAAAGTGGGGGGTGAGGAGGGGGGAAAGTGTTCCATAAAGCCTAAAGCTATTCAGAATAACTTAAGAGAACTCCTTATTCAGGCAAAATACTTTGTTTGGAAAAGGTTTTGGTGATTGTAAACATTATTAGCTTGTATATAAACAAGTATATGATAAATTAGGCTTATTTCACTGACAAAAAGCTGTATTTCCCTTAGGCTTTAAAGGCATACTGTAATAATTTTGATAAGTTATGTCTCTTTCTCAAGTCATACAGCTTCTATATTTATGCAGACTCCATTCACATCTCTTATCACGCTTTGACTCCACGAGACCTTACAAATAACAGTTACTTAAAATGCAGCAGTCTATTTTTGGTTTTGTGTGGTTTGTTTTTGGAGTTTTTTATATAAAGTGTTTCACATTATGCCTGCCTTTTAGAGGCTGAATTATTTTCACATGCTCCAATTCTTATATGCATTAACAAATCCTATTCACTTATTTTGTGTCCCATGCCTGAGCTGAAAAACATTAGCCCAATCCAGTAAATCTGCCATCATCCAACTATTTTAAAACAGGAGTAACACAAAACAAAGGAAGGGTTTATGACTGAATTTCTCTGTAACACTACACACTACAGTTTGTTTTTCCTGCATTTAAAATGCATTTTTGATATCCAGCTATCAACTTTTATGTCTCCTGCCAATGGCACTAGTACCTTATGTCATGCAAACATATTGCTGTATTGATCCTGCAATAAAAAGGAACCTCACAGGGACACAAGAGATCAGTCCATTTGAAACATAATGAGCAACTAGAAAAAAAATGCATAATGAAAAAAATGGGAAAGAAAACTGACATAAATATGAAATTACTGCACTATTAAATAGATTTTCTAAATCCTGCATGTTCAAAATAAATTTTCAGGAAGTATAAAAACAGTGTCAAAGAATAAATCAAATATGAAATAGAGTCCATATGTACAGAAATAGTGCATACAAGAAGACAACTCTGTTTTTGAGGAAAAAGAATGTGACAGAAAATCATGACTTCTGAGAAACTGAAAAGGAAGCAATTGTTTAATATTACGCACATCATGTCAATTAAAAAGGTGCCCAATTAAACCACCAGGCAACAAATTCTGAGGGAAAACAAAGAGACTTTCTTCCTTACACTCCACATGCTGTGAAATCATGCCCAAGGACACTGTGGAGCCTGTGAACAGAAATCAGACCAACCAAACATATGCAGCAAGGACATGATGTCTCCTGCAATTAAACATAATAGTGCAAACATTGCTTTGTGCCCAGAGAACTCCTAATCAATGCTGAGTACCAAACATGGGGAGACTGTATCAAAGGTGATTACTCCACCTAATTTAGTCATTACTTCCCTAAGCATCCTTTACTGGAATCTTGCCAGCCATCTTATTTTAACAACAGACTTACATTCTTAGAATATGCCACAGTTTTTTTTTTTTTTTAATTGAACAAGAAGAGCTTTTTGCCCATCCTGTACAAATGGAACTGGCATCTGACAGTCACCGTTTTAGTGTAAGCAATTATTTCTTTAATTTATTAGCAACACTAAACTCAAACAATCAATGCAATCTGTCATGTACCATAGGAAAGAAGTATTCATATTTCTTTACAAAAAAATCTCAAAAAATTTGGAGCTACTCATACTACTAGTTACGATGAGTTTTCATTAAACTTGAATGAAATATATTTTGATCTTTTGTTCCCCTTTTTTGCTATATATTTTTTTCAGTGTATAATAGTGTTGTCTTGGAATTCACTACCATCATACAGATATCACAAACTTTCTGTGCCTCAAGTGGGCACCTTGGGAAGCTTGAAAGAAGCTGAGTCTGTTTAGCCTGACTGCTCTTTCACATTTACACCTCAGCAAACTGACCCTTAACATCAAGAATTTTTCTTGGTCTACCTGAAGATAGATGATTTCAAAGAAGAAATAGATTTTTAACTTCCACTTTGACGGTGTTAGACAGAAAAAAAAAAAAATCCAAGTATCCAACATAATTGTAGAGAGCTGCAGATCAGAAATATTAGGCAGAATTCTAGAAATTCTTTGAAATTCAAACTGAGAATCCAAATGACTCATGAGATTGAACAAAGAAAACAGAAATTGATGGAACATTTATGTACCAAAACTTAATTAGTTTAGAAATTACTTTTCGATGGCAAAAAGATACATATATATTAGGCAACAGTCTTGGTCAAGGTTAAAGTTTTGGAATTATTGCCTTTTCTTGCCTTGAAGTATGAAAGTGCTGTTGAGCTTGGCCTCAAGGAATTAACTTCAGCTGAGTGCAAGACTTACAAGTGTATATAACCTGTGTGCTCATGATTCTTGCAGCTCTTGGGGTTGACTAGTTACCCAAAAGGCAGCAGGCATTTCCACAGAACACCTTGTGAAGGATTCAGTGACAGCTCACTTGATGAGCATCACAATTTTGAATCTTCTGTGGAGTTTACCTCTCTCCTACCTACTAAAGACTGACAAGTTAAATCAAGATGCTGAACAGGAATCAATTTAAGGCTGCTGCTGAAGTAATAATATCCTTTACCAATATGATCCACAGTATTTTAAGTGAGGTTCCACATGTACTATAAACAGCATTATGGAAGGACCATTAATAAGCATCTGTGCTATTTTAAAACAACAGGTGGTGAGATCGTTTCACCAAAGTTATGTGCTTACCATATGTGTAAGTGGAAATACTGTAGGAGGTAGAAGGCAAATGAGTGAATAGTTAGCAAATATATATATATTATATAATATATATAATTATATGGATATATTAAGATCTATATGATCTCATTAAAGCTGCAGCACATTTCATGGGCTAGCTAACAGCTGCCAAAATAACTTTGATATACCTTTGAATCTTTTGAAATAGTTCCTAGAACAAAAATGTTCAATGTTCAGGACAAAAAAAAAGAAGTCAGAGTAAGAGAAACCAAGACTGTATGTTGGCATTAGACCTAGTTGCCTCAACATCTGATGAACCACTGGGACATGAGTGCAGAAAGGGATACAGAACTGTGCAGAGACCAGGGAGTTGCCATAAAGGCAGGTTAAATTCCTCATGAGTCCTGCAAAGCCAAGGAACAGCAATGTAGCCAATTTCTAAATTAATTTTAATAAAGGTTAGAAACCAAACCAAATTCTGCTAGAGAGAACTACGCCCCAGCTGCCATGGAAATTCTTCTACTGTAGCTCCTCATAGTTTATGTTTTATGCTTAGTTCAACCAGGAAGAAGAGCAGAGATACCCTGGAATCACTTTACAATCATAGAAATGTGACCAGTTCAGAAATGCAGTGTGTCTTCAGTATTTTAGGGAAGACAAAACCCACTATCATATCTTATTGGAGCTACCATAAGAATTAAAGGAAAAATAAAATAAATTTTTTGATCTGGCATTTGACTGGGACATTTGCACCAACTGTCCTATAAGAGTCCATTTTGTGTTACTCTCTCCTCTGATACGATTCTGTTTTGAGACTGGGATAAATCCTAGAAACATACAGTTCTTGTATAATCAGATCCTTTCTTTTATAATGTTGTCTTAATAAAGTAATTTGCTAAGAGTAGACAATACAGGTTCTATCACAGATAGTCTCTTGACACATCATGAAAGCAATACATATAAATAGATCCATGCTTTTGCTGCTGTTTACATGCAGTCCCCTTCAAAGGAAAGGCTTCAACCAGCTTTCTTTTCCAAGAAGCATACATGAACTCTGCATTTCTATCTCCATATTTCATATTAAATACAGGGGCTCATTATCCATGTGGTGAAGCACACTTGACTGTGTCAAATTCAAAATAATATTATCAATACCTGTCTTGTTGCCACCACAAATATACTATAAATGGATAAAACCCTTAGTTCTCTTTAATGATTGCTACCTTTGCAGTTTACTGGGCACTCACATAAAGATCCTCTATTGACAGTCAGTGCAACATGGAATCCATTTGCACAGTAGGAGACAAAGTTTCGGTTTTTGCCTGGCATTTATTTTCAGAGATAATTTTTTTTCTCTCCCAGAAACACAAGCTCTTGCACATGAAGGACATGTATTTGGAAAGTGTGAATATATTTCTTCTTCAAATTAAAAATGGTATGACTCCTGTTGAAATACTCTTGATTGTTTGCACATGCTAAAGCTTTAAATTCATTGTGTAATATCTGTCCCCTTTTACCCTACTCAAGTCTTTTTAAATTGAATTCTTAAATTGGAAAAAAATAATCCAATTGAAAGCCTAGTAACAACATAACATATTATTATTTCATAATAATAGAAAAAATATTTAACTGAAGTTTTTCATCTCAGCCCTTGGAAAGGACCACAAGTAAAATCAAACCTCTGCAAGTTCAAGTGCATTCAAGGTCACTGGGTTTTCCAGTTTGTTCTACTAAGGAAGCAAGCCTTTTGCAAACATACCCCATCTGGTCCCCACTAATAAAATTGGGTAAATGAACCTGCCGGTTCAAAGGCTGACGGCAGCCTAGAAACCTCAAAGATAATTAAGCTCTTGCATATCTGCAGAACAAACCCAGATGAAGTATTCCAAAACAGCAGAACCTCCGAGGAAAAGACAACTAAATCTCAGCTGCTACCCAGTCTGTCTGGCACCAACCAGCTGGCCAACTAGGCTGTTCTTCCAGTCAGCGGGGCTGTTGCCCCAGATCAACCACAATAAAGATGCTTTCCTTTGGCTGGCAGAAGTATGGAAGTTATAGTAACAGAAGGAGCAAGAAGAGTTCTGGGAAAGAAATCCGTAGGAAGTGGATTTACACCAGTTACACCATTGAACTAAACTCACATTGATAATTAGATACACTTTTTCTTCTATGGACACATGCACATTACACCTCTTGCCTTTAGAGTACACAAGACAAAAACAAAAACAATTCAAGCTTGAAGTGGGGTTCTTGGTCAACCACTGTTTCATCTCTGCTACCATATTGTTTTAAAAAAAGTTAATTAAGAGTCTTGAAAAATTAGGTTTGCCCGGAAGCATGAAGAGCTAAATATGCTGTGATAACATTGTGTCAATGTTAGCGAGTAGTCATGCTACCCAGTCTTTGCAGCAACTGACTGGGGGCCATCACTTGATTTCTTCAATCCAGTGAAGAAATTGTCTTTATGTAGAATGGATGGGCTACTATGTGAAGCATCTGAACTCACCTACATGGAATCTTTTTCCAACCAAATGCAACTAGAGAAGCAGTGAGCCAAACATTGCAACTCAGAAACAGTCAGCCATGCTTAATTCTAGAAAGGAAAAACCTATAGAAATGCCCTAACCAATGCTTCAAAGTTTACAGGAATAAAACAAATGTATGGTAGATAAAAGACACAGGTTTGACAATACTTTTTTTTCCCCTAGTTTGAAATACATACATTGCATGTGCCATGACATACTTAAAGCAAAAAGCCTGTACAGGATCATAGTTAATGACTGCGCTTCAGAGAAAAGATTTGTCTCTTGGACTGATTTCTGACTCTGCAGTTCATCACTCGCTCTTTGTTTCAGCCTTGTGAAGCCTCAGTTGCTTTTTAATACACATTTTCTCTCTCTGTAGCTGTCATTGGCCTTCTGCATACCCAGCAACAGTACTGACTGCGTTTAAATATCTTCCCAGAAATAATGACAACAAATAAAGCAACTCCTCCCTGTTACCTCCCTAAGGATGACTTGTGTCACTCTAGCACCATGACGAGAGGCTTCAACCACAACCAAGAATCCCACAACTGTGAGAGCCTCTGTGAACCCTTGGGTAACAGCATCCTTGAAGATTAACATATAGGTAAATAGACATTTAATAAAATAAGCTTCAGCTTCCAGTATCCTGCTTTCTTTTTCATTAAGAACAGATTAATTTCCAATTCTTTACTTCCCAGAGACATAGTAATTTCTTCCATTTCCAAACCACACAGAGCCATTAACTGTTACATACACAGATAACATCTATTCTAATGAGCTGCCTCTGCATGCCAACCTCCTGTATTGCTATACCTGCTTTAAGGCAAGTTTTCTTTTTTAAAGCAGTAAAAAGTAAAAAAAATAAAACTGAAACAATCAACAAAAAACAAAACAAAAATAAAAAAAAAACCCAAAACAAAAACAAAGCAACCCAACAAAAACCACCAGTGTATCAGGCACAGAAATAGGTCAGACAGATTTCTTTCCCTTCTCAATTCCAAAACATCATTCAATTGATGTTAAGAGCTATATATACGTACCACAATGTGCAATGGTATCAGCCAAGCTACAATATGCATACATTCCTGTTTTTTCCGCTTCTACAGGTGATACGATAGAACAGCAACTCACTAATTCTTCCATTAACAAATGCATTTGAATTTTGCTGCTATTTTGGTTGTTGTGAACTAGGCTAGATGATAAAAATTAATAAAGGGGAAAAAAATCACACAAGTCTTGGAAGAAGACGACAGAATCCATTTTGGTGTAAGGGCCGGTTCCCCAACTTCTACACTATTTAGTTTCCTGAGAAGCGACTTCCAAATCCAGGAATATGTATGAGATAACAGCTTTTTTTGCTTCTGTTCCCCTGAAGTCCTTCTGCCCTAAGATGTCTTCCCCGTCACTCGAGGAACGCGCATCGGGAGAGCCCGGGCCGCGCGGGGCGCAGTCCCGCACCTGTCGCAGCCCTCCCGCGCTCGCCCCCGTCCTGCGCTACGCCGCTGACGGGCGCCCCGACACGGGCACGGAGAGCAGCCCGAGCGGGAGCTGGCACCGAGCCACCGCACATCCTGGCCATGCAAGATAAAACGCAACGCCGGGGCGCTTCAGAGCGCGCAGCCTCGCCGCTTTTGGAGGGAACCGCGGCAGAAGGGAGGACAGGGAAGGAGAAGGAAGCTCTGAGCCCCAGCACGGGTGCAGACGCTGCCCGGGCGGCCGGCAGAGCCGGAGCGGGGGGCTCGCAGCGGCAGCGCCGCGCTCCTCCGGCCGGGCAGCGCCGCATCGCTCGCCGCCCGCGCCCGGCAGCTCCCGCTCACCTTTCAGCGACCGGCTCAGCGCATCTTCTTCCCTCCCTCCTTCTCTCCCGCAGCGGCTGCTGGTGGCGGCCCAGAGCCCCCGGCCGCGGCGGGTGCCCGGCGCTGTTCCTCCCTCGGCCGGCCGCAGCTCCCGCTGTCACTTCACCCCCACATCCCGCCGGCGGCGGCGGCAGCTGCTGCTCCTAAATTCACGGCGCTCCGGCGGCATGAAGTCATCCTCCCCGCCCCCTCCGCGGGCCGCCGCACTCCGCTCCCGCCGCGGAGGGGGAGACGGCCCCGCCGCCCGGCGGCCCGAGCCCCGCGGGGCCCCGGCGCTCCACCCGCCCCGGAGGAGCCGCCGCTCCCGCAAGAGCACCCGTGCCCGACTGCCCGGGAGCCTGCGAGGGGCGGTGCCGCCTCCCGGGTGCGGCGGCGGTCCGGGGGACCCTCCCCAGGCACGGCGGCGGGATGGGCCGCTCCGCCCCGCGCGGCCGTGCCCTCCCGGGACGGCGCGGGCAGAGCGCGCTGCCGCCGGCCCGCGGGGCTGCGCGCCCCGCTCCGAGCCCGCTGCCCGGCGCCGCCCGGGGAGCGCGGGGGGGCCGGAGCCAAGGGAGAGCGTCCCCGGGGAGAGCCGCGAGCCAGGGTCTCGCCGTTTGAAGGAAAATTCGCTGTGATCCCTCGTGCTCATGGGTGGGCTCCCTATTCCCACTCTCACCTCCCGTCCTCAGGACGCTCAAGGCTCCTGAGCTCGTGCCCCTAAAAAATGCAGCGATCCCTGGGATGCAGGAGACCTCCTCTGGCAGTGGCTCCTGCTCTGTGCCTGGAAGGGGAGAGCAGAGGACAGGCACTGTTGTGTGCTCAAGGTCACTGGGCAAATTTCCCTCTTACCTAGCATGAACTGATACTTCTGAGACACAGCAGTAGGCAGCATGTCTATTTTTGTTACTTACGGAGTGCTGTGCACATACTAAATGACCAGCAGGCTTGTAAAGAAGGCCGGATTCCTATCACAGTTTACAATCCCATGACCCATCCCATGTGCACGTCAAGCATAGCTATGTTGGTACATAAATGACACCAAGCAGTCTAGTTTGGATTGATAGGGCATGTCACTGGTACATGCCAAATCATTGTAGTCTGAGAGCTCTTCACATCTTAAGAGCAAGGCAGGGTTGTGAGTGGTCAAGAGAAGCCGTACTGGATGAGCTCCCAGGAAAAACACACGGGAGTTTCCCAGTGGCTGCACCCGCTCAGTTGACCCGGTGGTCAAATGGTGCCTCAGCAAGGTTTTGGAGTAGACTCGTGATGGAAATGTTGACAATCTCCATTGTGGTAAGGAACATGAAGAGCTGCTTCAGGGGCCTGGGTATAGGTAGGAAGATTGTATGTAGTGGTAGAGGAAAACAGCAAAGAAAAATCTCATTAGGGAAAAGTTCTTAGTTTCTCAGATAAAACATAAAAACTCTGAATCTAAGTTCCGTTTTGGAAATTCATTGTGTTTATTTTTATGGTGGTTATGGTATGGCTTTTCACCTATGCAGTTCTACAGTTCCTCTATTTTGGGATGCTCCTGTTTACTCCCTGCCTTGAACTTCTTCTGTTGATTGGCATTGCAGACCTGAATGTGCAGCACTTGCAGCATCTCAACATTTATTTAATGTTGAGATGTTAATGTTTAATGTTATTTAATCTCAGTTGTCAGTGTGTTAGGTTAGGTGATTGAACACTCATCTCCACATGCACAGAGGAGTTCAGGGACAGGTGGGGGAGCCAGGTCAGGCAAAGGCAGCCCATGGCCAGCCCCTCCCAGGAAAGCCTCAGCTCCCATGGAGGTGGGGGACACACCCAGCAGTCAACCACAAATTTCTGTGTGGGTGTTAGTGCCTAGGGCCATGCGAGGAGTTGAGGAATGGATAATGGAGAATTTTGGGATTAAGATTTATGAGGTGTTTAGGGCAAGAATCAAAGACGGGGAAAGGAAGTAATCAAGGTGATGTGGGAATGAGCATGTGAGAGAAAATAGTGGAATGAGCATGTGAGAGAAAATAGTGGAATGAGGAGGTAAATAGGGCTGGTCTGATGTAAACAAACTGCTGGTCAGCCTGCTTGTCTGGTGATGCCCTGCACCTGATCAGCACAGTCTCTCTTAGACTAGTCTCCTAGATTGGACTCTATTTCTAAACCTTACTGTGTGAGAGGTCTCCCTGTGCTATATGTGTGCCTCTGCCTGCATGGGTGTAAGTGCCAGCAGCAAGTCACACCTCAGGTTACAGGGACTCATGCCAGAGAGGAGGACAGGATTTCACCATTCATGCCATCTGTGTTTGAATGAGTGTTTCTGTCTATGTTGATCTGTGTGGTTGGCCTTGTGCTTATATATATGTGTATATATATATATATATATTTGTGTGTACATACTTTCTGTGTGTGTATGCCTGTTAGGAATATGTGTTCAGACTTGCTACTGACTAGGCCTAGGGAAACGTTGCTATGGCAGCCTCTGTTCTATTGGGCTGTATGGTTCAGCAACTCTTAACACAATTCACTAAATGATTAGCATACTAGAAAATCCTAGATCTGTGCAAAAGCAGGAATTATTAGCATTTGATTTTTATTATTGCTTTGGTAGCAGTAAATTCCAGAGTCAAGAGAAGCAAATGCTCTGGGCCCAAGAGTTTTAATTAATATTATTCAATATGCATGATTGCAAAAACATGGCAATGAGTGAGACACATAAGCTTTTATTTTAGTAGAAAAAACATATCGATATTCGTCATTTAGAAATGTTCAAAAAGCCTGTTTTAGTCGGAGGATATAATTTTTGATTTAGCAATCATGAGTTCAATCAGTTTAAAATGAATGTCAATATAAATTGATTGAAATGTAAGCATTTCAGCTTTAAAAAGTATGCTGTAGGGAAAATAAAAGGAAATAGATCTCTTGAATATCTGAATATAGGGAAAGTCTGGAAATGTCTTTAAGTGAGAATATTGTATAAGGAAGACTGCTTATTTGCAAAGGGAGTGACTTCAAGCAGGATTACCGAAGTAATAGGAGCAGAAAGTTGTGTCTTAGAGGTTGGAAACAGCAAGGATGAGGTGAGATTTGCCAACATTCAAATTAAATTAAATTGCTAAAATAATTAATAAGCAGCAAAATGTGCATCACATTGTAAAAATGTAAAGAAATCCTGAAATTAAGAAGTTGAGCTCTTTTTTTAGTGAGGAAGGGGTGAAAAATCAAGCCTCTCTTCCTCAAATTGAGTACTGGCTTTCCTGATAATTGCTGACTGGAATAAAAGGTGAAGCAAAAGAAAAATAATGAAGGGGAATAAATGAGTCTATAAATGGATGTTACTGTTTTCACAGGGAGATTAAAATCAAGAGTGTGTTCAAAAGAGTAAATCTTCATCTAAATTTGTGAAGTCAGAGGTGCTGCCCCATTCTTAGAGATTGTCAGGTAGTACCAGTATTTACGATATAAAAAGAGACATAGGAATTTACAGTTACATGGCCTAGTTGGTGACAGCATGCAACACCACAGCCAGTAGTACAAGAACATAAGAAGAGACAAGGACCACTGCACACAGGCTTCTTTAAAGTTTATATTCCTGAAACTAGAGAAAATTGGTTGTACTGAGTATAAAAAAGAACTCCAGTCTCTCACGCACTTTTTTTTTCTGCCTAAATAGCCTACTTGTTATAGACCTGCTTATGTGGCAATTATTTATGTTGTTTTCATGCCTTCCAAAATTCATATTCAGATTCTTTGAGAGTCTCTGCAGTGCAAGCCAATATGCTGTTTCCTGAGGAGCAACAGATTATATTGCAACTATTATAAACAGTTATTATAACAGTTATAACCAGTTTATTTGTCAGTTTGCCATAAGCTTTTTTTTTTCCTTTTAATATTAAACTGAGGACCCTGATGTACTCTTTAATAACAGGGTTTTTCTGGATATCATCATACTGCATTTAAATGAAAGCAAGACAATGAATAAACAGTTCTTATGGATTTTTGCCATTTTTTTAACAGATATGGGCAAAAAAATTACATATATATTCAAAAAAATGACTGAAAAAAATTGTCACATGTCAACAGCAGTGCAGTTTAAGACATTGAGCATTATTTTATGGTTCCCATGGAGAATATAGTAAAGTACAGTAATATTCCTACTGGATATCAAAACAGTCTTACTCATGTTGAAATACAATGTAGGAGTGGACCATAAGAACCCTTAGTTACACCCCTTAATAAGTTAATATTCAGCTGATCCATCAATTTGAAATAATTTGAGATCTCACAAATAAAATTATGCACTAAATAAAAATTGCTATAGGCTTTCTACTGAGAAAAAAATATTTAAAAGTCTTGATATTGAAAGTATGGTTTCTGCAGATATTTTTTAAAGGCTAGTATATTAAGCTGGTTTTCCATGACCACTGTTTTACTTCCTTACTCTTATTTTCTTTTCTTTCTTTGTTCTTTCATTCCATTATGGCTTTATAAGTTGTTAAGCAAATTAGGTAAATTAACACATTTTAAATTTAACCTCAATTGGTTGAGGTGTAATATATATATGCCAAAACCAGTGACTCAAAAGTACTATGATGAAGAAGGATATTGCAAGATGAGCTACAATGTCAGCGATACTCAAATAGACTTCTTTATAAATGAAGTGTTATCAAGAAAATATTTTTAAAGTAGTGATATATTTTTCCAATATTTTCCAAACCGTTTGTAAGGGAATAATTTTTAAAGTACATTCTGGTTGATCATTTAACAACTAACAAAAGAATATGAATTAAAAAGCATTTACTGTATTATTTTCTAATCTTCAGCAATAGACATTTGAAATAATATGATCTGTTTGTACATAGTTTAGAATAACCAAACTCTGGATGCACACGGTCTCTGCCAGTGTATGCTCCCTCCTCTTAATGCTAGTTGCTTATTTTCTTAGACCTAAATTTTCAAGGCAGGGACTGTCAAAGACTCAACTTGTTCAACATTGCTAGGCATGAGTAAAATGCATTGATAATAATTTATGACACTTAACAATACCATGAACTTTTGGCTTCGATGCACAGGACTCAGCTGAACCCTAAGTTACAAGTTACTTCAGCTGACAGTAATGGTAGCTGTGTGTGCACTGGGGCAGAAGCTGGCCCTTAGCCTCCTTGATATCAATAGGACAGATGTGTTCTCCTTTCTTTTCTCTTGGGGCTTCCAGCATTGTCTTATTACAAAGGCATCTGAATTTCTTAATGCTTTAAATTGAAACCTGCTTGGGCTTTCTCATTTTGCACTGTCAGCTTCATTGCTTGCTTATATGTTTTCTAAAGTTGCTAGGAATAATAGTCACATCATAGCATTTTCTACTGCTTAAAAATACATTACTAGAATTTTAATATAAAGCATCCTCCAATTGGAAAAAATAAATTTTAACAATATAACGTTGCTATAATGGATATGCCATAAGGGGAGAAATTAAAACATTAAGCAATCTCAATTTTGGCATTAGCCACAATGCTTTCTGTTTCTTGACTAGTCTGCCTCTGCTTTCTCACATTTTTCAAAGTGGTATGTGAAATCTGTTGTTTTTTTAAAGGAAAAAATACTGTCATGACAATTCTGATACCTACATAGGTCTTCAGTATGTTTATTTAAGTGAATAGCTATCTAGTGACCTGGTGTAAAGCTGTCCCTGCCCGTGGCAGGCAGTATGGATTAGGTGATCTATAAAGGTCCATTCCAACCCAAACAATTCTATGATTTTATGATATTAAAGTGTAGAACTTTACCTTTTGCTTCCATTAGTGTTTGTCAACAGTACAAAAACAAAAATGGAAGAATTCTGACATTTGTTGCTCATACCCTCTTCTAACTCTGTCTTTGCATCCTACTGGATCTTCAACCTAATTTCCATCTGCAGGTTTCTTGCATCAGCCTATTTCCTTGACTACCATTAATAAAAATATTAAATTCTGTAAAGTTTTAATCCTGATTTCAGATTTCTTCTCTTACACCTGGTTGTTTTAGTGGAGGAACCCATTCAAGATGAATTAGTGAGTCCAGGTGCTTATTGTTATGTAAAAGTCTTTAAAAAGAGAATTGTCCAAAATATTGTCTTCTCTTCATTTACTATGCAGCAGAGAGCTTCTTTCAACACGTATATTTAATTAAACAAGAGAAAAATAAGAAAAATATTGCTACCAAAATTTGCAGTGCACACAACAAGGAAGAGAGAAGCAAAGACCATAAGAGCTGCCAAAACTCGGTGCCTTCGCAGATGCAGAAAATTTGACAGCAAAAATGTGTCACAGTGTTTCTGTATATCTTTGATTATTATTCACTGCAAAAACAATAAAAACCAGCCAAGAAACATGAGAAGCCTGTCCATCTGACCAGAGAAAATGTTTTCCTAATAGCAGTTCTAGAACAACCCATTTTGCAGTAATGTCTCATCACACATAAACTTTTCCTAAAGCAATTTCTAAAACTTAATGCCTGTTTTTATTCTGTGTATTAGGTTTGCTTCCCATTTTCCTTTCTGTATCTCTTTCTGTTAAATATTCTTGGGCAAAAAAAAAAAAAACCAGTTCAGAATTAAATAAAAAACCCAACAATTTTGGATGGTAACTAATCTTAGTTTGCTAAATAAAAGAAGCTTGTGGGTTGCTTGTAGTTCTTCAAATGTTGGTGAGTAGGTGGCATTTAAACATATCCAGGGCTCCTGGTTTTCAAAGCATTCATAGTTCTCAGTTGATTCCTTGGGTACCATCTTTTGAAACTTTTGTTAGGTCCCTCCTCCTGCCTTTTCTCATACAAGTGTAATTCTTCCTAACTTTAGTGCAGTCAGGACAAAATTGGACATTTGGAGTTCAAGTTGATTGACAGACATCATTAGAAATATATTTTATCAGTTAAGTCAGCTGCCTGTTTTCTGAGAAATCTTCTCTCAGTTGTACAGATGTATATATTTATACTTTTTTTCTTCCCTACAGACTAAAAAGAAGAAAATTCATTAATAATTGCTTTGCCAAAAGCCATTTGATGGTTTTGCTAAAGCAGTCAGAGTGTTGGGTCTTTCTTCTTAAAAATAATTATTTCCCAAGCCAAGTACTCTAGTGGTTTTGTATCAGTGCTAGTGAATATTCTTTTCCAAAATATAATTGTATAAAAACTAATTGACTTGTAATTTGTTTTTGTTTAATTTTGTTATTTCATTTCTGAGTGTATGTTAGAGAATTCTCTTAACTGCTACTTGTGCCTGCCCACTCACAAGCTTGATGCTATATAGGAATCCCACTTTCAACTCACTCTTCTGCTATGATTGTGGATTTCTTTGAGTCTGTTTATATTCGTAGAGTAAATTGCGTCAGACATGAAAGAGAAGAAACACTAGTCTTTTGGAGACTACTTTCTCAACAATGGGTTAGTGGGACATTGTTTTATGTTATGAGAGTGAAAAAGATATGTTGGAAAAGTAGACCATTTCAGCAAGAGCTGTATGGAAGGTACAAGTGTCACAAAATTCTTCTGCAAGGACCTTTTTTTCCAGTCAATAAAGAAAGGATTACCAAGGAACACTTTGAAAGAGATGTAGCAGGTATTTTAATGAGCTCAGATATTATTTTGATAAACAGGGGAATAAAATGGTACTATCAGTGGAACGTTGACATTTTATAATGTGTGGAATTTCATTGTACTTGTAGAGCTATGATCACTCAGACAGATAAAATTATATGAAATGAGCCTTGGATGCACAGACAGTATCTTCCAGAGGTAATATCAAATTGCATGACAGTGGAGCAGGAGAGCATTTTCCTCCTGAGAAATGCTGTAGGAACTTAATCTTTTATCTCAAGGCAATAAAAGATTAATTAAGTGGATAAATAGCTGACTAGCACAGACTTGTAACTTTCAATTTGTAGGCCAAATATATCTTTTTTTTTTTTTTTTCACTAATCTGGCCTCTGATGCTGATGCCCAAAGTTACAGTTTTATTCACTTCAGTTTTATGAGCAACAACAATTTTTATCATCCTTTGCATATGAAACTACGGATGTAGGAATGCAGAGAAATACATGCTGCAATCAAAGTTATGGGATAGAAAGTTCATTGTTGAAACAATATTATGATTTTGTAGGGCATGTGGCAAAGAAAAAAAAAAGGATTATGGTAAATCATAAAAACATAAGTGAGATTTCTGTTTGCATAGCAAAATAGTAAAAAGAAATCTTAGGCACATTTTGAAGTTGAAAGGTTTTGAAGACAGACCATGGCTGAAATAAAATCTGAAAGGACAACAGAAGAAGAGTAAGGACAGAACTGTGAGAAGGCAAAGATAGGAACTAAGAAAGCTACATTGAAGGCCACCCTAAGAGAAGTGGGAAGAGACCAAGGATGCTGTTTCACACAAATGAAGAAAGAACAATATTCCATGATAAACAGGTTAAAAATCAGTGGGAAATAGAAAGTGCTCCTAGTTCTGAGATTTTGATAGAATGATGGTAGGAAAGAGCAGAAGCCTGATTTTTCTTGCTTTTCCCTTCCTCCCATAAAAATTCCCCTCCTTTGGTTCTTTAATACAGCTACTGCATAATCAATAATACTGTTCATTTTTTTTTGTTTACTCTAGAATATGAGTGGCTATATTGCTCTATATTGCAGAACTTTTCAGCTAAAAGTTGTCCTTAGATAGGGATATAGACTCTCCATTTTTACAGTTATTTTATTTCAAATGTCTCTAAGAGACTTTGGATTATGATCTTCCATTTGATTACTGTAAAAAAAATTTTCTAAGTGAAAGCTACATCCAAAATGTAACATACCTTTATATTATGGGCTTAGCAATGCTTATAAACTGTCAAAGATAATTATCAGACAGTGAGACATTAAAGAATATCCTTTTGCAAACAGACACAGCAACATTTCTGTGACTTAAGTGTCTGATACTGCTTATCTGTGAATGTTCTGCACAGATAATGTCCTTTTGTTAATTTTGCAGCTATGAGAATCTTCATTAAGGTAGCTGATTAATTGTAGTTTTTATCTTAAATGAGACAAAAGTAAAAGACTTGTCTATCAACTTGTTTATTCATAGATTTGTTATTATTGTTGCATCTTCATTGAGAAGGAACTGTTCTGGGCAAACTCTGAGATACTGTCTAAAACTCTGAGTAGGCAATGGGACTAGCAAATCTATGGAAACAAAAGTAGTACTTTCATTCCCTGGTATGCAATAAAGTTCTCAAAGGAACTCTGGACCCCACAATGTTTTAGATGGTGTACATACACATAATGATAAAAATTACATCCATGTCACCTAGATTCTGCCTTGCCTTGACTCTCAGTATTTAAATTTTCCTTAAGTCCAAGTTAGAGTGACTCTCCAGAGAATACTTAATCTCTTTTACTGTCCTTAAAATTCCTTGTATATGTAAAATTAGGGTATGAATATACTGAGGGTATGGATAGATTGAACATGGAAATTCTTGCCTTTTGCCTAAGCCCTGTGCAGTCTACAGTTTGTGCCTGCTTACTTAAGCCCTAGAGGAATCCTGCCTTGCAGCCTGGAGAGCAGTTAACTGGTGCTGACAGCACTGATGTCACTAAGAAGTGTGGCATGGTACTCACCTCCTGCAGCTCTACAAAGGCATTAGTGTATAAATTATGTCTATAGGGGTGTATATCTCAGATATCTCATAGTCTGAATCATTAATTCGCAGAGGATAAGAAGAAAGAGAAAAGGAGTCTTTCATTTCGGCTTTACCAATGGAGAAATGGAGCACATTAAAATTTGAGCAAGGTTTGGAATCTGCTGAATAAGTCTGCTTCAGCTTGTCATTCCAGGAAGGTATGATGTCTGCATGGGAATTTAAAGCTTTTCCTAATGTTTCCTCAAAGCTTCACTGAATAGAAAATAATGACAGTGCCAAAATTTATCATGCGTGCCTGTCCCTGTCAGGCCACTATTGACTTTTTGTTATTCCAGTTCTAAACTGAATATAGCCTCAGGGAAGGAAATATTTATGTAAGAGGGTGACAGTGAAAGAATCTCTGTCCTAATCCTGCACATGAAAAACAGGCCTTGGAACCAGCATGTCTTCAGCTATTTAAATGTAGCCATTCTTCCCCTTCAGATGTTTTTCCCTGCAAGCTACCAGGGAGCTTTTTCATTTTTTTCCTTTTTCACAGAATTACTTTGGATGAGGAAACTAAAATTTAGCAAGTAAAAGAAGTCTTGATAGAATTAATGTTATGCAGTATTTGTGTGCTTGTATAGGTGAAAAATCTATAAAGCATATTTGTGTAGGGAGCATTCCCTGACTAAGTTATTTCTCCTATGTTGCTTGGTTTATCTTCTTCCATTTCTCTCTTTATTTAGTGTTTGGAGAAATAGTCTTTTGAGAAGGGTATTTATATTGATTTTATAGGGAAGACAGCCTCTTTCAATTATGCCAATAACATGAAATAAAGAGATTCAGAGGACTAGTATTTTTTAGACTATGCTGAATTCATTTATCATGTATCATATTTAATAAGCATAATTTCATTGATGTCTGATACCTCAAATTATATTGATTTGAAGCAGCACAACATTTGAGACCTCTCACTGGTTGTAGAATAGGTAGCTGCTGGATGTGGCTATTCAAATTACATTATATGAAAGAACATCATGGAAGAATTAATGTTTAATTACAAAGGTTACTGAAAATCATCCAGTTGACTGTTAAAATTCAGAAATACAGCTTGTGCACTTAATCACACAAAAGCTAAGTTCATCACTTATTCAGCATTCTTTGTGTCTAACAATGCCATGGGAAAACAAAGGCATGTTTTTTCTCCTAGAATGGACTAGGCAGCTCTGTTTCTTGCCTCCCTTGTTTGATTTACAATATATGTATTGTCTGAACACTTTGCATGGATATTTTTTACAGTGGATGCCTTGTTTGTCTCTAGATCCAGTGCTTTAATATTCTGAAGCTTTTATATGCATAGAAATCTAAATTTTATTGGCAACCTTCATATCTAAGCCTCAGGAGAAGAAGCAAAATAATTGTGAAAACCAGACCTTTTGTCTGTGAGAAACTTGCACTGTAAATTCACACACACACATAATGCAGGGTATGAATTTTATGGCTAAAGATTCTTTTCCCCGTGGGACACCTAGGAAAATAAAAAAAGCTGGATTATCCATCTGTTTAAAAGATAAAAAAGTCTAACTGTGGTAAATAAAGTATCAAGAGTAGTCATAATTATGGGGATAACTGAGAGGTTTTTATTAATGATCATATTATAATCAAATGGTAATTAATTGATGATTGAATGAAAAATGGTGATAAAAAATAGCTTAATGTTAATTAAACCATGATGTTAAATTGATAATTATTTAAACATTCATTGAAATGATAGTTTAGATGGTGATTAGACATTGATTTAGACAACGATTTAGACAGTAGTCAAACATTGCTACTTACCACACTTCTAATAATTAAGCTACAGCTGGATATATGTAAAGGACTTCAGCATACATGTGAGGCCTAATGTGATGTATTACTTAGCTTGCTATAGGTATCAGATGCTGGGACCTTGAGCAG
The DNA here is from genome assembly GCA_003676055.1 of Chloebia gouldiae. Lineage (NCBI taxonomy): Eukaryota > Metazoa > Chordata > Aves > Passeriformes > Passeridae > Chloebia > Chloebia gouldiae. Next base: position 40,500,015 of record QUSF01000001.1, on the reverse strand, counting down.
TGGCCTGCTCCCAGAAGGCTGAGATGGCTGCTGTGCCACCAGCAGTGGTGCAGGAGAGCGCAGTGGGCTTGGGTGGGCCACGTGGTGGTTTCAGAGTGATTTATTTAGAGTGATTGACTCCAGGCAGCCCCTTCCCTTGCGTGGCTGTAGCAGTTTTAGCTGGGTCCAGCCCCAGCCTGGGCTCCTGATGAGACATGGCCTGGACTCCTTTGTTCCTGAGAAGATGCAGCCCAGGACAAAACTCACAAAACTCAAGCCCAGGCCCACTGGTTGATGGTGCTTGAACCGTGGTGCTCTTCCCTCCTGCAGGGAGGGTGCCTTCGTCACACCAACTTGTGCTTCAGAGAGCACCGTGAGAAGCAGCAGCAAAGAGAATGAGGAAAGAGGCTGGGGGGTCTTCTCTGGAGTTACTAAAACCTGCCTGGTTGCAATCCTGCTTCAGGTGATTGTGCTTTAGCAGGGAGTGTAAGCAGACAACCTCCAGAGCTCTCTTTCAACTCCAGCCATTCTGTGATACTCTGAGTTTTGACTCCTCTAGAAATACCTATTATGAGCACAGCAAAACACTTTGTATGGACTTTGGGTTTGGTTCCTTCTTTCTTTTTTTTTTCAGTAAGTTGAAAAACTAGAATGGCATACATTAATTGAAACTTTTTAAAGACAAGCAAGTATTTCTTTCATGTAAAAGGAAGAATACAGCTGACCTAACAATGCAAGAATGCTGGGGGTTTTATAAAAGATCAGGTTATAACTCGTCTGAGGTCTCAAACACAAAGAACTAATTTTTATCAAAGTCATTTTAATTTGCCAAGCAAATTAAATTTGTCAACCCACATGAAAACTTACTGAACAAAGTTAAATTCTTGATAGTATCAGTGTGAGAGAATACCAAAAAAAAAAAAAAAAAGGCAAAAAGCAAACCAAAACAAAACCCCAAGCCAATTTCCAATTCAGAAAATAGAATCTGCAACAAAAAGAAGAAGCAAAGGCCAATTTTGGAATCCATGAAAGTGGAAGAAATAGAGTATACACAAAATAATGTCAGAAACAAGAAAAAGTGCCTATTTATCCATAAACCCAACAGCACTCAGCAGGGTCTAAGCCCGTATTGACATTTTAAGATCTTTTCATTGTCAGAAATTTTGTTGAAAATGTAATCCTGGACCCCCCCTTCACTGCTGTAGGAAAGCATATGAGATTGTACTTTTGTAACTTTCTCAAAGATTGAGAAATGTGATATTCATAGTATGGCTGTTGTGACAGCAAATGAATCATGATATTAAAGCAGCTGTTAGAGGCCTATGCATATGCCAAAAAACTAAGGCAAAGTCTGCAGCTGATAGTGATGGCATCTTGGAAAAATTGATTGTTATGTATTGGCTGAAAGGAGCAATGAACTTGTTTGTGGTAAAGTCGATTAAAGGTTGGACTTGTGTATTTTCCAACATAAACAATTGTGTTAAAATTCCTTTCACTATTACATATAACCAAGTGGGCTGGTGGATGATGATATAAAAGAAGAAAAAAAGTTTAAAATCAGATTCCAGGTCTATAAGCAACTTTGCTAAGTTACAATATTGCAGAAACTATGTATCATTGACAAATTCATCCTTCATGGAAGGCTGGACACCTGTGTTTGCAAGGTAAGGAATTACTGTCAGAGCTACTGGGATCTTGCAGAGGTCTCAGGGAATATTCCAGAGAGATGGGGGAAAAGCACAGAGATACAAGGAAAATTGAAGAATATGGAGATTATGTTTAAAAAGGTCATTATGGAAAAAGCTGCCATTTTTTTCAGAGTATTAGGACCTTTTCTCTCAAATCTATTTTTGTCTCGCTCCTATATATACCTTTTAGCATGTGTGAAATTACTATTTAAGTAGTTTCCAATTTTAATGTATTTCAAAACACCACTCCCCAAAAATATTTAGTATATAAATATGTAGTTGAAATCAGTTTGAAATTCTACGTGAATGGAATTAATATTTAGCAAGATTCTGCAGTCTTCCCATGACGGTTAACTTGAAAAAATCTGATATGAAGATAGCAAAATTCCTAATTTTTTAATTTTCATACTCTGTTAACTCTCAATTAAAATGTTCCTTATGCAAGCAATCTATAGTATGTCTTCTTTCAGACTCTAACCTTATAACAATTGTAGTAGTTTTGTGAGAAGTAAACCAATTACTTTATACTGGAGTTTGGAGTTTGGTTGTTTTTGGTTTTTTATTTTTTTTCTGACACATTAATGTTAAGTTTGACAGCTATATTGAGCTACATCAAGTTTAAGAGTATATTGCTAAAATAAATTTCTTTATGTTTTGTTGTTGTTGTTGAAATATGTGTTGCTTAAGGTATATTAAATTAGTGAAAAAATAATTTGCCATCAACTTTCTTTTGGTGCTTAACCATCAATGCATTATGTCATTAAATAAATGGGAATGGTTCTCAGTTCTCAGTCATGGAAAGTTTCTTCCAATCCCTCTTCTTTAGAGAGACTAAAAATTGCAGTTTCTTCTCAAGGGATATATTTACTATTGGAAAGTAACAAAACATTTTATGCTGCTTTCAGCTGTAGAGATAAAGGGATGCACATAATTTTTCTAAGTGTCTAAAACTAGCAAAATGACATGGCTCCCATTATTCTGAAATTTTGGAAGATGAGAAAGAAATATGAAATGCATTATTACATCACAGGATCATTTTATGACTTACAGTGCATTTTGCTCTGTAGAAAATGGACAATTAGCTAGAAGTGAATATTTGTTTTTATTCTCCATTAATTTGCAGACAGAGTAATATCTCACAAAGCCGATGGCTGCCCCAGGAGAGCCCCAGCCCCAGTATCCAGGCATAAAATCCATCATCATGACTCATTGGGAGTAGGTTTCCACCTTTCAGACTAAGAGGGGTCAGTGCCTTGTGATGGGACACGTGATGGAATGCAGAGGAAGAGCATCTTGGGATGAGACAATAGTCACGGGATTCCGAGCAGGAACCAAGGATAAAAAGGGAGGGATTTAGGAGATTTGGGGAGGAGAAAATGTGGAAAGTAGGGGAATAAGGGATTGAAAAAGGCTGGTAAAATATAAATGTCTGGGTGGTTGGTGCATTTGTCCAGTTTTGCCTTTTGCCTTAGTAGTGCAATCTGAAATTCTGAATCCTTTCTAAAATGAGTGTTTTGATCAACTTTCTATAAGAGGCATGTGGTCTTATTTAGATACTGTAAGCTATACATTTCTTTGAGCAATGGATAATTTGTGCACATTTTCTTGATGAGAGACCATGCATTCTGCACCGCAGAATGGCTGAATCCCATTCAAAGATAACATAGACTTACATTAGCTAATGACCTAAAGCAATCATACAAGATTTCTTGGGACATCCTGGAGAGGAAGAATGCTTTCAAATTACTGATGCTAATGTATCTGTTTTACTAAAAACTGTAATAATTCCTTTCTATCACAAGGCTTGTAGTTAGCTCTATTTCTCCTAAAAAGATACACAAGAATATACAGCTGCCAATAACCTAAATACAGTAAGAACTTGTGATTAAGTATTTGATGTCAAAAAGCACCATAATTTACATCAAAAGTAACTGCAAATTAAGTGGTGATGAAAATTAGAAAGATGATAAGACAGTCCTTTAACACTACTGGAAGATGGCTAATGATTTTCAAGAAGGGCAAGGAGGACCACAGAAACTACAGGCCTGTCAGTCTCACTTCAGTGCCTGGTAAAATCATAGAGGAGATTATTCTGGGAGATACTGAAAAACACCTGAAGGACAAAACAGTCATTGATCATAGCCAGCACAACTTCATGAGGGGAAAGTCCTGCTTGTTGAATTTCCTTCTATGACAGGGTTACCCACCCAGCTGATCAAGGAAAGCCAGTAGCTGTAATATTTTTGTACTTCAGCAAAGCTTTTAATAACATCTCTTACAGTGTCTTACTGAACAAAATGTCCAGCCCACAGCTGATAAACACAACATGTGATGGGTGAGCAACTGGCTCACAGGTCAGGCACCAAGGATTACAGTGAAAGTGGTGGCATCAGACTGACCTGACACTGGTGGGGTTCTGTAGGGCTCCATAGTCAGCATTGAGCTCTTCAATGTCTTTGCCAAAATACCAAATACAATACAAATACAGATGCAATACCAAATTAGAAGGAGCTGTCAACACACTTGAGATCAGAGAGGCCCAGCAGTGAGACCATGAAAAATTAAAGATGTGGACCATCACCAGTTGTATGAAGTTCAACAACAGCAAGTGCCAGATTCTGAATCTAGGATGGGGCAACCCTGACTGTGTGTATAGACTGGGGAATGAGATGCTGGAGAGCAGCACTGTGGAAAAGGACCGGCGGTCCTGTCTGATGGCAAGTTGAACATGAGTGAGCAGAGCCCTGGCAGCCAGGAGGGCCAAGTCTCCTGGGGCACACCCGACACAGCATGGCCAGCCAGGCAAGGGAGGGGATTGTCCCACTCTGCTCTGCACTGGGGCGGCCTCACCTCGAGTGCTGGGGGCAGTTTTGTGCTTTTCAGTATAAAAACATTAACATTAAACTATTAGAGATTGTCCAAAGGAGGGCAATGAGGATGGTGAAGGGCCTTGAGGAGAAGCCGCATGAGGAGTAGGTGGGGTCACTTGGTCGGTTCAGCCTAGAGGAGAGTGAAGGGAGATCTCACTGCAGTTACAGCTTCCTCATATGAGGAAGTGGAGGGGCAGGCACTGCTCTCTTCTTTCTGGTGCCCAGTGACAGGACCTGAGGGAATGGCCTGAAGTTGTGTCAGGGGAGGTTTAGTTGGATATTGGAACCCATACAGTGCAGAGTGCCCTGGAACAGGCTCCCCAGGGAAGCTGTCACAGCACCAAGCCTGACAGAGTTCATGAAGTGTTTGGGCTGTGTTGTCAGGCACATGGTGTGACTCTTGGGGACGTTCTGTGCAGGTCCAGGAGGTGGTGTCAATGATCCTGATGGATCCTCCCCACTCAGTATATACTGTTTCTATGATTTTAATACTGTGTAAATAGTATTACCATCAACATTTTGGACACCATATTTAACTATTCATGTGCTAGAAGAGCACAGAAAAGATTTATTTTAGCAAGTATTGGAGAATCAGATTCATAAGTTATAAGAAAGAGGAAATGTATTTTGGGGCAATGTGGTTTTGGAATTTAGAGTCTTTAAGAACAATTAAGCTGGTGCTTAGTTATAATGAAATATAAATTATATTATTCTCAGTACTATATAAACACTTTAAAATCACTTTCCTTGCAAAAGTATTTAATTGCACCATTGCTGTGGCTGAACTCCAGAGTATTTAAACAATGCAGAGTGTATAGTCAGGCTGACTATCTGGGTTCAAAATGCTTCCCCACTTCTTTTCAGAACTTTCAGAAGGTTCCTATGTTTAACAGTCACCCTCCTCCATCTCAAGGCAGATTGCAAACTGTATTTAAAACCACAATGGGCCACTGAGTAATGAGACAGTATAACTGTGTCAGCTCACAGAGTAAAATTCTTTAAAATATCAGTGTAAAGTCTTTCCTGGGTAAGGCAGTAATGTCCAGCCATTGCTGGGTTGGTTTGCCTTCTGGTGTCCTGCTAAAAGCATGTAGCCCTCAGTTGTATGGCTAGATCACATAAAATTATTTTGGTGTTGGGTAACAAGATGAAAACCAAACAATTAGTCTCATGCTCCCTTCCTGCCTCCCTTTCTGCCTCCCTCCCTCCTTGCCTTCCAATGTTCTGGATAACCTTGATAGTCTACCATTGCAAATACAGTGCAGATTTTAATAATATCCCGACTTCATATGAAATGGAAGCTCCAAATACAATATGAATCATACCAACTTGACTGCATTTCATAAGCTGAGTCCTTTTGAAGAGGCAATATCTGCAGTGTCAATAAATGTGACGCTGCCTTCAATCAAGATCTGCTCTGCCTTTCAGATGCTTATGGCACTCTGTCACAAGTTTTCTTTTGTCCTTTCAAGAGATTTTCTGAAGGTCATTTAAGTACTGAAAATCAGAACATCTTTACTAAAGTCTGATTCATATTGTAGTATCTGGTTTCTGTGTAGTAAGAAAAGAATTTCTCTTTTCAACACAATATTAATATTTTAGTAAAATTTATTACTACTCTTCTTTCAAAATAGCAGCTTTGCCATCAGTGGAACTGAATTCACACTTTTTAAGCTACACTAAGAATCAAAGTTCAGAGCAGTTATTGACACTGAAATGAAGGAGTCCCTGTCATCCATTCACCTCCTATTGCTGCCTTCTTGTGGGCAATAGGAGGTGTCAATAGGACCTTTACAGTAGCTTCAGTATGGAGAAAATGATGGAATCCAAGCACTATCCTCGCTGGATACATATGTAGTTTACATTTGTCACAGAGTGCATTCTTCACTCACGGTGTAAAGAAGTATGTACAAAGAGAGCAGTCCATTAATAGCTGCCAAACTTGAGTTTGTTTGAAAAATTACTTTGACTGTCTTGCAAAAAAAAAATGTATTTTTTTCTACTGAAAATTAAAAAAAAAATAGAGAACAGAAAGAAGCCCTTTAATTTAAATGAGTATCTCAATATACGAGCATACAGAATTTAAGTTACATAACATGGGTTCATAGCAAATGGCATGTGCTCTGTCAAGATATGCAAGGTTTGTGGGGATTGTAATGCAGAGAGAGCAAGAGCATCTAGGCTAACAGGAGGGTTATTTTCTGTGGATGACTGACTCTAAGAGTATGCAGAAACACATTTTGAAAAACAAGCTGGAAGCGTAGAGTGTGGGCCTTGCAGAGTAATTCAGGACAATCATGTGTTTGAATTAACTCTGTGAGACAGTGGCTGGAGGGGACTTTTGAATGAGAGCAGAGCAGGAGTGTTGGTTGAATTCAGTGGCAGAATCAATGGGAAATGCAAAATGTGTCCTACTGTTGAAACTGTACATTATTTGATAACTTTTCTTTATGTACATATTTTCAGGCATGTTTTTGCTAGACTATGGCTTTAGCTAAACGATGATGTCACAACATTTTTTCACTAAAGCTGAGGTATTGTTGCTGTGAAAAAAGCCAGTATATATATTACATTCAGTTGTCCTTTCTTGCTTCATGAGGCTCTGTATTCTGTCATGGATGACTATTAAGTTGGTGTGACAAGGTTTTTATCTAGGCAGCCTAGGTTGGCACTTCTCCTTTCCTTTGTACTTTTCAGGATCTTACAAATTTCTTTATTGTTTTTCATTATTTTATAGTTCTGAATTGAGATGGCTAATCTACAATAATTTGGCCTCTCCTTATTCTGCCCTGCTCTCAAGATCTCCGGCATGCTTTTCACTTTTCTCCTTTTTTTTAAGGAATGTCACACATCTTCCCTTTATTTTGCTCAATCACAACTGCCAACAATTCTGAGGTTGCTTCAGGGCAAATCCTTCAAGATTTGCTTGCAGTGTAAGTGTAATATAAGGTGCTTATATTTGCTTTTAAGTCCATTACATACTTCAGGACAAATCTTTGAGGCCCAGTTGACTGAAACCATCTTACTTGTTTTAATACCCTTTAAATTGTTCCTTTTTTATATTCTCATTTGAGCACTTATCCCGTGATTATGGATTTTGACACAGATTGTTACCTTTCTCTCCCAGAGTTTGACTGAGAGGAATTGAAGGTCAAATTAGCTATTCAGAGGACGTAATTCATGTTTATTTTCAGTTTCTGTGTATCAATGGCAGAGTTTGGCTCAGAACAGCCCGAGTGCTGCCGTGGGAAATCGCTGCTGAATTGCCATTTATTACAGCGCACGAAATGACTGCCCTCAAGTGGCAAAGTTCCAGTAATACCACTTGTGCTACGTCTGCGGCTTTATTTGCTCCAAACAATTTTTTATTAGTAGTGAGGATCAGAGGATTTACATTAAAGCATTAATCAGGGTCTGACAGCTTAAGCTTTGGTTTCAAAGATTACCGAAGGGGCATACAGTCCTGAATTGGCAGGTTCTTTGTAAAAGCTGCTGTGTCTCACTCAGGCAGGGCTTAGAGTTTTTCTGTGCTGTTTAGTTTCCTTTTATATAATTTATTAAGGTATTTTAAAACTCATGATGAATTAAATTATTATGAACGTCTAAGACTGACTTGTAAGTGAATATCAATATGCAATTGGTCTTCTAAAAAGGGAACTACTCTTTGTCACTGGAAATTTAGAGCAAGGGGACAACATTAACATTTTATAATCTTTTCAATCAGATTTTTTTTTTCCCTACAAAGTAGGAAGTAAAGGCTTTATGCTGTTAAAAAGAAAATAATCTTCTAACTGTAGCAGTACTTTAGCCCCATTCTCAGAACCATAGCACTTCGTCCAGGGAAATTTGAAACACTGAACAGCAAGTGCACAAAAAGCCATGGAGAAACTTTTAAAGAGTATTCCTCTATGACTTCTACATTCCTTCATTTTGAAACTTTTGTGACCCAGCATTAAGCCATGATCCATGGCTAATAGCAAAGAGAACAGAAAATTCTGGCAGAGCACATTGGGAGTCTGGGCATTACAATTGATGGAGAGAATTCAGGAGAACAGCACTTGTGATAGTGGTACAGTGTGTCCTCATGAGGCAAGATACAGATTGTGCATCCTGATGGACAACTTCACTTTCAACTGCCTTTCTTCTTGCCATTTGGAATGAGGTGTTTTGTTTCAGTGTATGTGGGAGTGAGGTTGGGAGGTAAAGCCATAAGATTTTTATTGTCAGGACTTGTTTAGGATGAGGACTGTATGCTACTAAATATTCTTTATTTAGAGAAATCTAAATGAAGAATCTGAGGTAACATTAGGAATGTATACTCAAAATGCTATAGCCATATCATTCAAGAATTTTCTCTAGTGCAAACATCTGAGCAACATTTTGACCACCTATATAAAGCATGAAATAGGCATTTATTTTCTGTCTATTCAAATGTCAGGTTACAAGTGAAAATAACATTTTCCAGTAACTGAAGTTTTCCTTGTAACTACAACCTAAGCAGACAAATACTGTTCATTTACTGAATCTGCTATCACTGTCTTGTTTTTCTTGGGTACAAATGGTTTTGGGGCACAGTTTTGTATTGTAGTTTCTTTTTCTATCTCCTTTCCCAACAATTGTTTTTTTTTTTTTTTCCTCCTGGACCTTCAGTCATGTCTTGTCAATCTAGAGCACCTGGCACTTTCTAGAGGCCTAAGCTGCCTGAAATTATGTTGCATGAGATGATGGAAGGGCATTTCCCATGTGGAAGTGAAGGGTGACTGTTTGCCTGTAATATCTTGAACACAGCTCTTGAGTTAGCAAATCCTGCACAGTGGTTTGACTGCTTACTGTCTACCCACAATCAGTCTGAGGAAGCTTTTTTAACTGATTAGAAGCCTCCTTCAAAGTTAATTAAAATTATAGATGGAAGAGATTTATACACAGGCAGAAAACATAAAGTAACTGATGTGTGGTTAGCTGTCTCCATTATCTTCCTAGTTAGTTAATCAAAGGCAATACTTCAGACCCTGAAAAACATGCCAGATTCATGTGAAATTAGACAGAAGCTGGAAAATTTGAAGGGAAGTCTTCCCAAATAGATGGAAATTGACTTATGATCACCTGTACCGTTGTATTCAGGGAAATTAATCTACAGCTAATTTTAAATTTTGAACATAATCTTTTCTGCTTCTTAGATAAGTCTACTTGAATGCTAAGGGTCTAGTTATAAATAGGTGTGAAGGACAAAAGGTGGAATTCATAATGGCTTTAGGAATCTAAAAATTACTCAAAGACCCTTTCATAATAAGTAACTACATCAATAATTAATGCTAATAGCTGTATACTGACTTGGACTGGAAACCTTTGTATTCTTTCTGGAAGGTGAAAAAAATCCTGTTGATTCTTATTTCTACACCTTGCAAACCATAAAATATTTGGTTTATTACTTAGTTTGAAGCCAGAGATAAATAATGTCCATTCTGGGTGATGTTATGGATAGTTTTGGGACAGAAATGTGATGTTTCAGAACAAGACAGAAAAAATACATTCATCCATTTTGAACTGTAGGGAAAAAACAAAGGGGTTTTTATATCTTTAGCATCTTAGAATGATTGAAGTACCCTTGGCTGAGATGATTTCATTTCTGTGCTCCTATTGGAGCAGTTCAGCACAATGATAAAAACAGCTTTTCATAGTGATAATTATGTCTTCTTTTTTTTTTTTTTTTTTTTTTTTTTGAGAGTTTGTGCATTTGTCCATGTATCATTATAAAAAATATAATACTGTAATGGTAAAGTGATGGCTGTGTAGACTTGACCACATGGGTTGTAAAAATCAGGATGATATTGCCTTAGAAGTAATGATTCTTAAAAAGCCTGTCTTGTACTGAGTCTTAAAAAGGAACACAAAGTCAAAATAAAGCATTCTAAATCAAACTGGCTTTCTCTAAATTGTCTAGAGACAATCAATATGCATGGAATTTGATCTATGTGGAAAATTATATTTTTATAAAGAACTCAGAGATGCATTTAAGTATCTGTATCATTTTCTCACAATACTCTCTTCAAAAACACACTGGACCAAATGCATTTGCCTTTCTCTCATGAGAATTTCAATTAGAATCCATGAAACTAAGTGCAAAAATAAACTGAACAATCTGGGGTCTAATATATCTTTCTACTGGCATCAAAATGAAAACAGAAAAGCTTTTTAGCCTTTTTTTCACTTACATTTCCTGACTTTGAATTGTTTCATTTCTGAATGTTCATGCTGAATTAATTACAGCCTATTTCATGATATGTCCTTGGAAAGAAAGACTATAAAACGTTAATAAGCTTCTAACATACCAGAGCAGGAGAGTACCTCTACACACATCACAATGCTGGCATCAGTATGCTGCATCTATTTCTGTCTTCTGCATGAGAAAAATGCACTTCACTGACAAATGAAGACCATACTGGTAATATATATATGATAGATTTTTCTAATCTTCTTTCCCAAATTCTGACAATCTTATTTTCTTCAAGTCAGGAAAGCTGTCAAGATCAATATGTTATAAAAAACATCTTACTGGAAAATAAACTATGGCTACCTGTGTATTATTCAGGAATTCTGGTAATGTGATGTATGAAAATGAGGCAGTAATCTTAAGTAATGGTACTTTTCTGAGGTGATCTGAAGAACAAGGAAATAGTCAAATAAAATGGGGAAAAATAGTATGCAGCAAAAGCTATGAAAGAATTCCAAAGGAGTGGATGGGTACACATGAATGCCATACAACTATTTTTTTCTGAAAAATAATTTTGGTTTTCTCTGGTTCTGAAGACAAGATTTGGCTTTACTTTTCTTCCATTAGAATATCTAGGTGTTGCTTTTCACAGTGCTGTGGTATGTTTGCTAATCATGTTATAATATAGGGTTCAGAACTAGAAGTTAAATGGATCTAACTTGATTTATTGAGACATTACTTTTTATAAATGAAAAGACTATTTTTGAGTCCTGTCTTTAGTTGTGCAATAAAGAAGAGCCTTTCCCTACATCAGGTTGCTCAGAGCTCCAACCAACCTGACCTTGAATTCTCACGAGAATGGGGCATCCACAGCTTCTCTGAGCAACCTGTTCCAGTGCTCCACCCTCACACTAAAGAATTTCTTCCTAATTTCTAAACATACTCTCAGTTTAAAGCCATTCCCATCTTCCTGTAACTACATGCCCTTGTAAAAACTCGTCTCCATCCTTCCTGTGGGCTCCCTTCTGGTACTGGAAGGCTGCAATTAGGTCACCCTGAAGCCTTCTCTTTTCTAGGCTTTCAGGCTTTGGTCTCAGCCTGTCCTCATGGGAAGGGTCCCTCCAATCATCTTGGTGTCCCTCATCTGGACTGTCTCCAACTCCACAGGTCACACAGGTTTCCATGTGTCTCCATGTCCTTCCTGTGCTGGGGAGCCCAGAGCTCAATGCAGGGCTCCATGTGAGGTCTCACCAGAGCAGGGCAGACTGACAGGATCCCCTCCATGGCCCTGCCTGCCCCTCCACAGCCCTGCTGGCCACACTGCTTTGGATGCAGCCCAGGAGACATTTGGCTTTCTGGGCTGTGAGTGTACATGGCTGGGTCATGTCCAGCACCCCAGAGTCCCTCTCAGCAGGGCAGCTCTTAATTTCTTTATCCAACAGCCTGTGTTGATACCAGGAGTTGCCCCAATCCAGATGCAAGGGCTGCAAGAACATGAGGCAGCAGAGAATGAGCAAGGCAGGTGCCCATCTCTGTGAACAGAAGTTGACAAATTTGAAGATACTGACTTTCCTCTTTAAAGAAGAACTTCCAAACAGACACGTGTGTGGGCACATGTGTGATTACTAAGAATATTTCTATTTACTAAGAAATACAAAAATTTAGAAGATTAAAAGTTGTTGGATAGTTTTGTGTATTTCTCTTTTGCTGGTCCTGTAGCAGCTTGGGAAATGAAGACAGGCCAAAAAAATGTTTCTATTGAGAAACATCACTTAACGTTTTTACCATTCTATCGTAGATGCCAAAGTCACTTCTATAATGCAGAAGAAGCATTAGACATATGTGATGGGTTTTATAACAACTGCTGCCCCTGAGAAAGGGATCAGCTAACTCAGTCAGAATTTTGCAGAGAAGCAGTACAGAAGTGTCTCCCTGAGGCATCAGATAGGCTAGGATTCACACATTAGACTTAAGTCTCCTCCAGCTTTTGTATTCAGGAAGGAAAAGCTGCTCGAGGTCTCTCTCTCTTTATGACAGCTTAAGGAAATGGCATTCAATTTGTTTTTGTTAGTGGACACATAAAAAATTTGCATTAGAGGTGTGAGTCCTACAACATAAAATAAATCTCTTATAAGTAGTTTGCCGTGTAGTTTGCTCTATATACACCCATTATTCCTAGTCATATTTTTTATTTTACTTCTTAAGAAAGATTCATAAGTCTTCCAGGCTGGAAACCATAGGTAAGAGTTAGAGCCCTCACTCAGGGGGGGAGGTGTTTCAGCTATATCTACATCCTGTGTGAAGACTACGTTTGAGTCCAGTCTCTGTTCTGGAAAACAGATTGCTTCTGCTTGCATGGGCAGACATTTATCTCAACTGGTTGAATCAAGTTTATTAGAATCTTTATTTGGTTACCTGTACAAAGGCATTCACTGCTCTCTGAGACACAGTGGGGATTCATGGCATCTGCATGGGTCGGCAGTGATGATACAGAACCTGTGGGAAGATCCAGGTCTTCTGGGGAGGCACTTTAGATCCAAGGGAGGCATTTGAAGGCATCTCAAAAGGATAAATACATCTGTCTTGCTCTCTAGGTGGTCTTGGTGCCTTAAGTTTTGGCTTTGATATTTTTCAGATTCTGTACTGCTTTAGTGTGTACTTCTGAGCTTCATATTAGGGGATGTTAAGCTCTCTTCACAGGGTAGGTAGACAAAACAATTCCTTTCCTAGCTTGGGACCAAGGACAAATGATCCAAGTTTCAGGCCCAAGAGCATAAACAATGGTGGACTGAATAGAGAAAAGCAAGAAGGATGAGACTTTATAAGCTAAAGCTATAACTGGACAATTAACTCCAATATGCTAATGGACCAGAATTTATAAGTGTGAGACTCAATGGCTGGTTGTACATTTTGTGACCTTTTTAGGTTCATCTTCGGTGTAGCCCTGGCTGGGTTCTTGTACTGCCCAAGGTGGATTGTGGTAGTCTGTTGTTTTGCAATTTGTTCTTCTGTATTATATAGATAATAAATATATATAAATATATATTTATTATATATATAAAACAGTAATATATATAAATATTCCTTGTTATAAGTTTGTAATGATTCATTCCATGTACCCCATTTGGCTTCCCTAATGGTTCAGTCCTGAGCTGTTTACCCCAAGATTCTCTCGCCAAGCGTGCGTCAATCCCCCTGTTAGACTCCTTGTAGCTCACTTGTTCCCTTCTGGAATGTTCCCTGTCCTTCATCCCTTCCTTGAAGCAAGATTGGAATGCAGGTGTTGCTCCTTCCCCTTGTTGGCTTCTATTGGAGAGCCCTTACCCTGCACCCCTCCCCTAATGCCTTCCTATTGGTAAAAGCCTGTGTCCTCCCCTTATTCCCGCCTCTCCTTAAAAGCAGCTTTTTGCACCCAATTATCCTCATTTCTCCCTGGCTCCTCTGAGGAAATAAAGCTTTCCTGGAACTCACACAAGTGGTCCCTCTCTATTCCTTTGCCTGGTTTCTGGTACTGTGCTGTGTTCCCCACGCCAGAGCCGTGTGCTGCAGGGAGCGGCGAGCCCCGGCAGGCTCCGGCGCCCCGGGGAGCTCAGCAGAGATGCGGGGCGGCCGCTCTGGTGAGCGCAGCCCGGCCTGGGGAGGGAGCGGCTGCGGAACATCTTCCTGGGACCGCAGCACGCAGATACAGTGGATCCGTTGAGGCCCTCTAATAAATACCTGCTTCATTCTTTAACTCCGTCTAGTCTCTGTTCTAGGTCAGCCTCCACAAGGCTCAGTCTAGATAGTCTGCAAGGTTGCAAGGTCTTCTTATATTTCAGTTCAAACCTTACATATGGGAACTAGTTCTGGACTAGAAGACTGAAATGTAGTTTTTATAGGTAATTGGGTCCTATGCCATGAGTCCTTAATACCAATAGAACCAGCTATTTAGGGCATGATTTAGAGCGTGATTCTGCTGTTGAAATGTAGGTCCCATTTAGACCTTTGATTCAGCTACAGGTTCCCTGGAGATTTGTATTATATTTGACATCATCATGCAGATGTTTCAGAAATCCTCAAAAGTAGTGTCTCAAAAGCAACTTCCTTTTCAGGGTTCATGGGTTTGAATTGAGACTTTTTTCCATATTGTTGATGGAACCTGAAAAATTACTGTCCCCAAAGTAGGTACTTGCACATAGGCAATGACAGTGAGCAACCTTGTCTTTATTTTGAACTGAATGTTCCTTGTGATCTGTGTGGAATGTACTCCTTATATTGTCTTTTTACTGTCTCTGTTTTTAAACATGAGAACAGGATTTGAAGTAAAAGTAAGGTAAACCTTGTTCTACCTCATTTCATCTGACTTCTTGAAGGTTTTCTGGGGGATTAGGGGATGGGGAAAATATTAGATCCAGTGTCTGGATCAGCTCTAAGGACATGGCAAACTGGTGTCCCCAACAATTCAGGGTGAATGGAAATAACCCAACAAGCCATGCTGCCAGCCCGTGAGTCTGCATAGTGCCTTCCTCATTTTCCTACTTATCTTCACCTTCATACCAAAGGTGCAGATTCCACTGACAAGTTTTCCTTTTTTTTTTTTTTTTTTTTTTTTTTTTTTTTGAGTTGAATTGACTTAAATCTTTTTTCTCCAAGAGATTACTCTGCACACCAGGAAGCTGAGCTGAGGGTGAAAGAACACTTCTGTTGAACTTGAACATATGGATCCATAACATGGTGATGGGAGCTGGGAAGACCTAAATTCTGCTTTCTGCTCTCCACTTCATAAAATTTTTGGTAAACAGGCCCCAATTACAAGGTGAAAACAATCTTTCTCCCTCTTTCCTTTCTGCCATTTCCCTTTCGTTCCTCCCTGCACAGTCCATACTCCATCCTCACATGTGTCCCTACATGGTGGAAGTGCTCCTGGAGAGTGGATCTATATCCCTTCATGGAGGAAGGAGTCTGAGGACACTAGTTCTTATTTTTGGGAGAATGCATTAACTGATGCATATGATATGAAAGTTGAGACCTGTAGTTTCACTCCAGTTCCCTGATCCAAGAAGCCACAACCACTGCTTTATGCTTTGTGCTCATACTAATGCTTTCAAGATGTATTAAACGTTTACTGTGGAGTTCTGTTTGGGTCCCTTGGGTTCATCATATAGTTAGAGGTATTTTCTGACCCCACATGGCACTGATAAATTTAATAGATGCTGAAAGGACTTTAATTTGCAAGAACTGGCAAGAAATTAATTATAATGAAACCATACCAAATTCATATAATCCCCTATACCACTGTTCTTATCCCTCACTCTGTAATTTCTGAAACTCTTGCACATACTGGTAAATACAAAGGACAGAGAAACAAGGTCAGTGTGAATTCCAATGCTTTGGCAAGTAATTTATAATTAATTTGGAATAAAAATAGTGTTTTCTCTGGTTGAATATATGAATTCTTAAATTTATAAATTTCTAAATTTCTAAAACATACATATATGTACTTATGAAGGCTCTTAATTTTAAATACATTTTATAGTGAAGATGCTTGTATGATTTTAGTGCATTTGGGTTCTCTGGCCTCATGATGGCACAGTTGGTTAAAAAATCACTCGTTCCTGCAGTCACGAGTTGTTCCCTGAGTTTTGAGGAGAGGTACAGATGTATACTGGAAAGCAATCCTGCTGCTTCTTTCTCTATACAGAAAAGGATGTTTGTCTGAGTCAGGTGCTTTTTAGTTTAGAGAAAGGCTGTGAAACATTAGTTTGAAAACAGAAGTGCAGTGCCAGCCAAAGAAAGCAGCAGCAAACCCATCTGGTTTTTCAGTTTTCCTCAAGGACACTATTTGAACAAATCTTGGTGAATATACTAGCTAATATTTACACTGGTTCAGCAACCTGTATTTTGATCTATCATTAATTGTAAAATTTTTTAAACAATAAGTATGCAGGATATTTAATGAGCAACAATGATGCTCTGTTAGCAGCCTCATATTTCATAACAGATTGAGTTTTGCAAAAACTTGACTTCATGTCTGCCCTGGAAAAACACAGGGCAAAGCCCAAAAACCCTCACTGATTTTTAAATTTTCTCTTTTGAAAATGGTTTTTAAAGTACCATCGTTAATATGAATTTTAATAAGATTTCCCTTGTTTTGTTTAATTGTGAATTTCACTGTTTGCACAGATAAATGAGTTCTCAAGTTTTTCTTCTTTCCCAACTTACATAAATTCCCAGCTATAATGATGGAAGTTTTTTGGGGATAAATATTGTTAAGGTCCTAATCTTGAGAAAAAAGCCAGGTCAGCTACTCCCCACTGGCATTGTGAGGGAGTAACAATCCTTTGAAAAAGATTCTTTTGTATGATCAAGATTTTAATGTTAAAAAAATCTCCAAAAACAAGTAATGTTTGTGAGATCAGGATTTCAACTGAAAAGAAAATCAAAATTTTTTAAATTTTATTTTCACCTGCATTAGTTTCTATTGATCTTATACCATGCATCTATACAAATTCCAGGAGAAAGGAAGAAATACAGACAGCTGAGATAGAAGAACCAAGGAGTGTTGTTCTTGATGGACAGCTCTGAACTATCTTAAACAGTCCATATGGATCTCACAGAGTTTCACAGACTCTTTTTTCTTTCTTTTTTATGAGTCACTTACTTAAAAGATTTCTGCTTGGTTGCTGCCAGGGAGATGGTTTTATTCTGAGAACTGTAACAAGAAAAGCTGGTATGTTTCTATCCCCAAGGAGAGAAAGAGTTAGTAGGAGGGGAGAATAGGAAGGACATTTTATTAAAAAGACATTAATTTTCAAAAGAAGGAAGCAATCTTATGTTTTTGTAGTAGATGGGAAAGCTGAGATTTGGATTGAGAGTGCCTCAGGGATTTGTTTTTCAGTAGGTTCACAATTTTTTTTTTTTATTTCTCTGCATCATAATGCACATGTAAACTATTTTTTTTTCTGAACCAGGTTGTCTGTGTTCTGACTCAATATGTGTGTATGAAGGTGGATGCATAAAAATAAAAAGTTTTGAGAAAAATCCTTTACATGCCAGACATGACAGTGCATATAGACTTGGAGTTGTTTCACAAAGATATATTTTGCTCAGATCAGTACATTTTTCTTTTCAAAGCAACTAACCAATAAACTGCTTTTTGTTTATTCTTGGTCTTTTCTGCTGGGCATGGAGGAGTCTTTGTTTTCCACTGGAAATTTATATGATGAGAACGATGAATTTCACCAGGGCGTGATTTCATCCTCAGCTGTGCCTGACTGTTATGTGTCATGCCATCAGCCCTGCCTAAAGGATCACGTTCTGCACTTCCCTAGGACATCCACCTCCTTCAGGTCAAGCACAAGAGCAGTGAAATGTATAGAAAGATCCTCCCTGACCTGAGCAGGCTCGTGACCAGGCTGTCCCACTACCTGCTAGACGCCGAGAAAGGCCAAGAACATTGAATTGTGCTGAAGTGCCTGGAGAAGGGCTTTGACTGTGTGCAGTAAATAAACCATGTGGGTCAAATGGAGTGTCAAAGAACTTGTGCTCCCTGAGCACAGCACACCCTGGCGCTGAGTGAGAAAGCACGAGGCTTTTGTTTTAATCAGAATAGGTAGTTATGTACTGGGAAGGACAGTGCTCACATACAGAAAGAGCAGAATTAAGGTTATCTGGTACTTTTGTAGTGAATGTTTCCTTTTGCAAACTTAATGCTTTTTAAATTTCTTTGCCATTTGAAAGCTCTGTAAAGGCCTTAGTTGTCATGTTATCAAAAGTTATTCTGACCTCATTTAAAATACACTGAATATCTTGAGTAGTTATCTTAGACCATCTTGACTTTTAAAAAGGGATGAGCTTTATAAATAAAAGGTTAAATTATTAATGCTGTGTCCTATGAGTCTAGACACTGGTGTTTGAGTAGGACACTGTCATAGCAATAAAATTTCATCAGAATCAGGAGATCTAGGGATCACAGTAGAGATGTTTTTCAGCTCCATTCCTGAGCAGGAGAAAAGTGTTCTGTTAAATATTAAATTGTTAATCTGTGGATATTTTTTAAGGTATTTGATTCACCTGGAAGGATTATCTTTTGTACTTCAAGGACCATCTTTTATGGTATAAGAAACATTGGAAAGTTGTAGAACTGTATCTTAATAACTCAGCTTTTCATGGCTACATATAATTAAGATTTCCACTGGGACTGTGGGGAATGAACCTATATTCCCATAGAATGCTAGGAAATATTAAATGAGATATTTAAATCTCTTGCTCTTCCAAGCAAGAGATACTGAATTTCAGTGAGATAAAGACAAAAGAATTTTTTTTTCCAGGAAAAATACCCTTAAAAATAAATGTATGAGAAACATCATCCAATATAGCATTTGGGAATTGCTTGTTTATAGTTTCCTTTCTGAGTCTAGGTGGCAAAAAAAAAAAAAAAAAAGCCTGATCTCATTTTGTTTTAAAATGAGTATTTTTATATAAAGCAGGTATTCTATTCCATTAAATCCCTAGGCATTTTGCACAAATGACAGCAAAGGTGTGGCTATTGGTCCATTTCCAGGCAAATCTTGTATTGGCTGATATTCTCTCAACTAATATAAAGCCTTTAAAAATAGGATGCAGAATGGAAAAATGTTCAATCAAATCATGTATATAGAATACTCTTCCTAATGCTCACAACTGTCATTACATCTCAGTTATTTGGATTTGCAGACAGGAGGGAATCATCTGAAAGAAACATATTTCAGCACCAGAAATTGAAGGGAAATAAAAACTAAATAATAATAATAGTAATAATAATAATAACAACAATGACTATAATAATAATAAACTCTGGGTTTTGGAAAAGAAGCATCTTTAAATCCATTCTATTTCAGCTTTATTTTCATGTCTTCCCTTTAACTAAATTAATTTCTACATGCTGTTGCAGAGAAATAATGTCACTGAAATCCAGGCAGTCCTTCCTTATCAGTCAACAGCTGTCCCCAGATGCAGCATTTTAATTTTGAAAGGAATATAAGAGCAATACATTTTCACTGACAACCATGCAGCAAACAACCCTCATTCTATAATAACTTGTCTACAGTGTTTCTATTCATAGTGGCTTTCTGCCTATTTCATATAACTGAATTTTATATTCACCTTTTTTACATTGTTTAAAGAGAAGGTTGTCCATTTCTGTTTATAATTTAAAAGTTCATTATTTTTACTGGCTCCTTTTCTCTTCAGTGCTGCTTCTTGTTTGATCTGTTCCTGTTGTCCTACCAGCAGGAATTCCATTGTAACCAGACTGCTGTGCTCAGTGCTCCTGCTGTTTTCCATTTTAATTGCTATTATTATGTTTGCCCCTCTACTATAAGACTTGGTAAATAAAGTAGTCACTGTACACCTTAATCTTTGCAAATATATAAACTGTAATAAAAATCCTGCTTATAAACTTTCATGGATTCATAAGATCTTTTCAGAGCAAACTGTAGGTCTTTTTAAACTCAGAATAATAAGACATATTCAGTTTGTCCCTTCGAATTTACATATCTTTTAACAAAATACTGTAAATCAATTAAAGTTACAGGAGTGTTTTCCAGAGGAAGTTTTCATGCTTATTATTAAAGATTCTTTAACTGTCATTACTTGTCATTCATGCACTGTTATAAATGCAATTGGTGTTTCTAATTCTTTGTATGCCAAACTCTCAGGAAGGCATCTCATTAGCAAAGATAATACTGCTAGCTAAGTCTTTACAGTAGACTGTAAGGAATTTCAGTTAATAATATCTAATTTTGTAAGTTATTATCCCCAATGTTTCTTTATGTTAGAATATGCTTGGAAGAGAAAGACTTTTTTTGCATAGTTCTAACTAAATTTAGTTTTGTTTGTCTGGGCCTGGAATAAAGAATATTATTGAAAACTAGAACCCTCAAGCCCTATCTTGTATCTCCACAGCTAGAGAAAGCATTCAGGGTGAGCCAGAACTGTCACTGTAAAAGCCAGCTGGGAATTTGCCCAAATGTCAGGTCATGATTTGACTTAGCCCAGTGTAGATTGGTACCAGACATAAAATTTGGGTCAAAATTCAATTTCTCTCCAAGGGCCTGATGTGTTTTCAGTCAAGCTTTCCTATTTATATTACAGTCACAGTTTAATGGTGAAATTCATATCAAGAATAACACTAGGAATACAGGCTGTTGGATTATTCATGTCTGTGGAATTTGGGAATTCCTGCTGTCCTGTCACAATGACACCACTGGAAAACCAATGTTCCCGATTGATTTTGTGTAATTAATCTGATCATGGATTTCGTGTTTCAAAGCATTCCAGATTTGGAGGAAAGAGAGTATGCCAGACAAGGTGAAGATTCCTTGTAAATGCAGCTGTCTCATTTTAGAGAACTGAGCCAGGGCTGAAAAAATAGTCTAAGGATCAGAGGCTGATTAATCTAGATTTTTTCTGTCTCTGTGCTGTGCTGAAGCAGCCATAAGACTGCTGTTAAGGTTTTCATTAAGATTTTCAGTTTTGTAGGCTTTAAATAAATGAGGATTTATTTTCACATTCCAAATTCTTTGAAAATATTGTATACAAGGATTATTATTTTGAAAGTACTTGTATTTCTGTGCTTGATTTTTTTTCCTTCTGTTTACAGCCCATGCAGGCAATGATAGATACCTGTGAAATATTTTCCTGAAAACATCATGAGAAATTTGAGGCCCCAAGTGCCCAGCTAATTAGATACTGCTTACATTGTTCCCTGTAATTAAATACACTAGAATGATGTAGTCCTGAAATGCTGGGCTTATGTTTAAAATGATTTATCTCATCCCATTTCAAAAGCTCCTTTTTTCATACCTTTTTCTTTGTGCAATTGTACGTGCAGAATACATGAACGCAGAGACATCTGATTCAAGCAGAGATGCAGGCACTGAATTTAAGGACTATAATAAGCTACCCAATGGAAAAGGATGGATTCTGGTCAATAGCTGGCTGAACATTAGCCAGTGTGTGCCCAGGTAGCCAAGAAGGTCAAATGGCATCCTGACTTGGATCAGCAATGCAGTGGCCAGAAGGATGAGGAGAGTGATCTTCCCTCTGTACTCAGCACTGGTGAGGCCACACCTCAAATCCTGTGTTCAGTTTTCTACAAGAAAGACATTGAGGTGCTGGAATGAATCCAGGGAAGGGCAATGGAGCTGGGGAAGGGTCCAGAGAGTAAATGATGTGAGGAAAGGCTGAGGGAGCTGGAGGTGTTTATCCTGGAGAGAAGGAGGCTCAGAGGTCTTCTCGCTCTCTACAATTACCTGAAAGAAGGTTGCAGCAAGGCCAGTCTTGTCTCACAAGTAGTAAGTGAGGAAATGGCCTAGAATTGTGGCAGTGGAGATATAGATCGGATGTTAGGAGGAATTTCCTCCATGGAAGAATGGACAGGCATTGGAACAGGCTGCCCAGCTGTGTCACCATCTCTGGAGGTGTTTAAAAGGCACAGAGAATTGACACTTAGGACATAGGGTAGTGGTGGCCTTGACAGTGCTGGGTTAATGGTTGGACTCAATGATCTTAGAGTGCCTTTCCAACCTAAATGATTTTTTTATTGTCTATGCATAAATATGGCTGATCAGTCATTCATATGAGTGCTTCTCCATTAATTTAAATATTTTAATAATCCTATGTGCAGATTAAACACATATTACAGGCAATGAACTCTCCAGTTGGGCTGCAACTGAAATGGAGGTTTACTCTGTTATTCACTGCTTTGGTATGTATATTGTTTTACAAGACCAGTATATGGAAGTCACTGTGTATAGGCAAGTAATATTGTCAGTGAAACTGTAGGTAATTGCAGAGTGAACAACCATCTTAAGTTCAGTTTTTGCAGAATGGGTGATCTCTTTATGGTACAATATACAAAGTTGTACTGACCAAAAAGAACAGTTTCTCTCAAATAACAAGAGTGTAAATGTTTTCTATATTTTAATTCACTGATGAGCTGTGTAATTCAATGAGTCAGCCATCTAGTTTTTATTAACTTATGTTGTGAAATTAACCACTCATTCTTTATTCTTTTTGTAAATTTTTCTTCTCCTTCTGACTAGGAGGTTGAACTGGAGGATTAAGGACAATCAGATCAAGGCAGTGAAATTAAACCTCTATTAGGCTTTCACCTCATTTTGCTCCAATTGCAGGACCTCTCATGGACCTGGATGCTTCCCAGGAAAGTATAGGTGTTTTCCTGTGTCTTTAAGGATCCATTATCTTTGGGAGTCAAGCAGCATTTCTGAAATGTAATTTCAATACAAAAAGGAGACTCTAATGTGAAAAAGATTTTTGCACATGTAATTGAAGAAAATGGGTATTTCTTGAACACAGAGCTGCAAAGAGCCTGGATAAAGTAGTAATAATTCAGAATCATTCTAGATGCATAATGACTATAGTGAAGATACTTTGTTTTACATCTGTAAGAGAAGAGTAGATATGTATAGCAATCTCTCATCCTGAGAGACAATTAATGTACACTAGGTATATGCACATATGTGTAGAGAAATATGGCTGCATTCTGCTTCAGCCTTCTAGTGCTTTTTTTTTTTTTTTTTTTTAGGGGATAGAGATGCTCTCATAGCATCTCCAAATGTCTGTATGGTGTCAAGTGTAGCTTTCTACCACCCAGAAATACAAATGTTCATTTCAAGCTGTAACCTGACTGCATGGAGCTAAATGATCTTTAAAACAGAATAGACTCACAGACCTTAAATAATTCCTTTTTTCTTTGTCAGCATTCACACAATGAACTTAATACAAGTAATGGCATCAGATATGTACAGCATGCTCTGAGTACAGTCACATGCTGTAACCATGTCATGCCTGTGTTCATTTATATTGTTTTAACAAAGGCCATTGCCCCTTTATTCATTTTATACCTGGCTGCATATTCTCACTTAGTCAAAGGAAGCTTGAGGCTTGAATCATTTATAAAGCATGTATTCATGCTTTTGGTCAGTTACCTTAGATTTCACCGGCTGCCTGTAGTAGCCTGCAATGTATTGCAGTTCAGGAGTTTGTGGTGAATTTATTATACTTGACAATATTCCCAAGCATATTTGGTAGAATGGTCTGAATATTAATGCATCTCCTGAGTCAGTACAATGCCTCACTGTTCTGTTGTTACTGCTTTCTTTGAAATTCAGTCAACAGCATGCAATACCAAAACAACAAAAATATGTGCACTTATCTTCAGGCCATTAAAATCCTACAGCTGTGTTTACCTTCCTTTTTGTGCAAGGAATGAGTAAAAAGCTTTCAATCAAATGCATGTAGAAAAGAGGAAGGACAGGGGAACTCCCTAGCAGGGATTAGAAGCTGCTGCCTTCCTGGCACTTGCTGCAGAACAGAAACATCCTGTATAATGTTAGCTGCCCTTTTCATTGCTGTTGAAGCAGTGACAGAGTTTCTAGCACCCCCTGCTTAATGGCTAAGGGGCCCATGGGTACAATTCTGCAATCTAATCATTCCAGGTGATTTGCCGTATGGATGGTTGGGTTAAGGCAAAGTGGTCCAGAGACCTGAATTCATTTCAACCCCGACTTATCGTCACAACTGGAATGAGATTCATGTTTTAATCTTAAACTTTGTCCATATATATTAATGACTTCACTCCTACCTCCCACGTCATGTGCAAAAAAAATGATAATTTGTTGTTTTAATTTCAATTTGGTTGGTGAAAGGAAACAGGGAATCTAATGTATGTATGAGAAGGGAGAGAGACAGCTCTCTAGACTGATTGGCTCTTTGAGTTAATTAATACCTATATAATCTTGCAAAACTATGTGCTTCCCATGCTTCTATTTTTTAAGAGCTGTGACTGTCATTCTTGCAGGAACCTTACATGTCACCTTCAGAACATGAACTATTTTCATCTAGACATGGGTTTTTTTATTACCTTGCCTTTTCAGAAAGGAAAGCAGACTGATTCAAACACACATTTTAAAAGCTGAAACAAACAAATTACATCCCTTCCCCCCACGTTCTTACTAGAGTGATCTATTGTAGTAAAATTTTATTTATAAAAAATTATTCAGTCTTTCTGTCTCTCTTTAATTTCTCCACCCCAAATTAACAGAAAGACCTAACTTCTTACCAAGCAATTTTTGGAAGATAAAAAAGATCACTCATTTCTCTTTTCATTTTCAAATCCCAAGAGGAAATTTTCAAGGATACTAAGGGCTGTTAAGCACCCAATTCCCACTGAGCATCAGAGAGAATTGGACGACTGGCTGCCCTTTGTGTCTTTGATTTATTTCCCTCTTTGGTCTTTACTAACAACAATTTTTTCTCATTTGGAACACACTGATTGAAAACATCCAAGGTCAAATTCATTTTGCAGAATTCTACTGAAGTCAACAAAGACACGCACCATGATGGAGTTGAGTCTATAGCTGTACTTTTAGCCTCTCATTAGTACCAAATCTTCAGGTTTTTTATCTCCATTGGAACCACTTGGAGAAAGAGAGGAAAAGACAACTTAATAAATGCTTAAAACTGAAGAGGAATGAAAATTAAATTGAAATAGTTTTTTTTTGCAAATTTTGTTTTTAAAAGTATTATCAGGAAAAATATTTTTAGTTTTGCAGGTTTATGTTCCTGACATAAATGCTTCCCTGGAAAACTTTACAAGAAAAAAGATGGGCTTCTTGCTTAACTAGGTTTGTTTTTAGCTCTCTTTTTCTACATATCTTCCAGTGGTTTTTAAGAGTTCATCTCATATCACTTTACAAGTCTGCAATCTAGCTGTCTATATTTGAATTACTTTTCCTAGGCTACATTTACAGTCTTAAGAAAGACAAAGGCACTGTGGGGCATAATTAATCTGACCTATCCTAAATAAGATGTGAGGAATAACACCCTATGTGTACTTGTTTTTCTGCACTAGCAAGAAGGGTAATCCAGCTGGCTAGATCAGATTTGCACTGTAGGAGTCTACATTTGATCAGATGAATCCTCCCCTGCTGTCATCCATTTCTTCTTCCTTCCAAGGCTAACCTTGTTCAGTCTGGTGTGATTGTAGTTTGTTTGTAAGATAAATTACATTTGTGAATCTTCACATGTTCTACTTTTTCTGATGTTTGTACATTAAAAAGACAAATTCCAAACTCGTGAATATGATGGAACAGAGCACGTGAAATTTGGCATATTTCTCTGCTTGACATATTATTTTGGCCTTTGTCACAGAAATATACAAGCACTTTGGCTATCCCTATTCATTTATATACTTAATTAAAAATAATTTATTTTTATTCAAGTGTAGTAGCTTTGTTCTGATGTAGTATAGAATTATCTAGGTAAAACTAAAATACATTTTTATTCCTATCCAGAATATACTGAGAGCTTAATGGAAGGATTATGGTTCAGAAACTTGTAGCATTTGTCATGGTGACGAGTACAAGTTCCAGGTGACTGGAGACTGGTGGGTCGCATCTGACTCCTGAGATCTCCCTGAATGACTACTTCAGAAATGCTGTTATGTGGGATTTGTTACTTCCTGGGGCAGAGTTTCCAAATTCCCCAGTGAGGTTATTGAAGGTGCTGTCCATCATTATTAGCCACTTCAAGCAAAACTCCGTATTTTCTGATAGTGTGCCATAATGAAATCACACTGCAGCTGATAAAATTTCAGTTTAATTCTCCATGATCTATTGTTGCTGTGCTTTGTTATGGTTAAAGTGTTTTCATACTTAATCCTTGCCTTGGTATTCTAAAATACAGTTTTGCTTAGTTAGAGCCATTCTCCTTTGATCATATCATTATGGTAGGTGCAGAGAGGGTAGGGAAATGGGTTTGTCTGCAGCTCAGATATGATCAAGTTTAGAAAGCTTAGTTTTAATGACTTGAGCCTCACTTAAAAAACTGGACAATCAGTACTTAAACCACTGTGTGTGCTCACTGACTGTAATATCTGAGCTACAGCTGCAAATGAGAACTACTCATTTATTTAGTTTTTGAGACTATCACTACATGGCAGGAAAAATGGAAGATTTATGTGACTACTCTGCTGTTTACATGTCTGTTTTAGATCTACAATTACTGTTGAGCTGAAATTCAACAAAGCCACAAGGACTACTGAAACGGTCTGAATTTCTTTGTGGATCAAGAATATATATCTTGAACAATTCAATTTTAGATACTATCTCAATCAGTTATTAGAATATGTTTCTTAGGTAGAATGGTGGGAATCAAAGATTGCTTCACTAAACTGTACCGCTTTAAGGTGCTTTTTCAGATTGCCTCATCAATAACACAAATGTAATCAATTTTACTTACATTGTTCCTGATGGCTCTTTGTTTAGTATTAAAGACCTTCACTTGAGAAGATACCACAACTTCCTCAACCCACCTCTTGTGATGCTTAATTTTCTTTTACTATCATACAAGCTTTTTGTCTTTTTACCTAACCCAAATCTTTTCTACCCTTTGAATCCAATCCACTACAATCTGAGAAAACAGATCATTCTGATCTTTGATATTTTTGGGATCATGTTCTCATACTCTCACTTTTACTTTCTCCTTGGTGTGAACTACTAGATGTATTCATTCTTTCTTCTGAGGTATTATTTCTAGACAGCTGAAGATTCTTATGGTTTTTCAACTTCTGCTTTGTCCACACTTTCCTTCAAGTACAGGGAAACTAGCTAATATTTTCCGGTATGGTGCTTATAATTTTTTGCTGCAGGATGATGCTGTTGACACTTGCTGAATGTTTTACCCACAGTCAAGGCCTAATGCTTATTTTTTTATTTATTTTAAGCATGGATGAACAGCCAACATACAGAATGATTATGTGAACACATAATGTTTGTTTGCAGTCTATATGTAGTACAAGACAGATGCTTTGTACATAATCTCATAGTACCAGGCCTTTTAGTATTCTTATGGTAGTCTTAAAACCTGTATTATTTTTCCATAGAACTTCTGATTAGGTATTGTTCTGGCATCAGGGACAGTTTGTGAAGTTGATTCTTTCTGACACTGTTATTATTGACCGATTTTCAGGTCAGACCTCCACCTCCGGTTTCTCAAGGTGAGTTTTAATTCCTGGCTGTTCTCCCTATCTTGTTATCTGAAAATGCAATTATCTGCACATTAAATAAGTACCCTCTTTATTCTCTCATCCAGGTCAATGGATACCTGATCTGGAGCAGACTCCCATGGATACTCACGCAGTATGTTCTCTTTTGACAATGTACCATTGATAACCAGCATACAGCTACACTGTGGAGTACAAAGGAAAATGAGACCAATGAATTAGAAACAATTAATAATTAATATTTTGAGAGGTTGTGTTGCAAGTTAGTTACTTATCATCATTCTTAGTGTAATTTTTTTCCTTTTTTTTGTTTACCAAAAACCGCCCAAACCTACCCAACAAAAATCCCAAATGAAAAAACTAAACTGCTTGTTCTTTGAAAAGAGGTGTTAGGAAGAGATTAATCGCAGTTATGACATATATTTCTGTTTAAGGTTGTTGGCAACCTTCAAGTAGGTTAATTTATAAGTCTGTCAGCAGAACTTATCATTTTGGGGAAGACAGTACTCCTTGTTTAATATATAAAGCAAAGGACTCACAGAAATTCTGAATTAGTACTGGAATGGTGTATAATGAAGATTCTGATGATACTGGTAGACCTCTTGTCTTAATGGAAGAACAATACTACTAAGAGTGTCTCTGGGACACACCACCAACCAAGCATAAGACACTTTGGTTTGTATTGTGAGCTTTTAATTTTTAACTGGAATTCTGGTTTGGTTCATGGCTTACCTGAGGATCTTCATGTGATTTTTTGCACAGACTCAAAAAAAGTGCACACACACCCACACAGAGGGCCCAAATTCTGCCTTTTACTGTGTATTGCATAAAACCGCATTCAAGTCTTCGTTGGGTTACACAATCGTAAAATAAAAGCTGAAATTGACCTTTCAATCTATAAATAAATATCTTAGTCTACAAATAAATAAAATATTAAATAATATATATGAAAAACTTTTAGATTAAGCTGAGCAAAGAGCCCTCTCTCTCCTATTGCTTATAGAAACCAGAGTGCAGATGTTCAGCCCTGACTGCTTATTTGCAATGTTACTGTTCAGGTCATGGGTGACCATCTGTTTCCTTTCACTTTATGACACAGCACTTGCCCTCCATGAATCTTTCTGAGTTTCCTTCTGATATGATGGCAAAAGAGGAATGAAAGAAACACTTATTTGGACTAAAGTCAGAGGATCTTGAATGAATAATATTATTGTAGTAAAACAGTGTGATTCTTCTCTTTAGTTACCAAGCATCCCTAACAGTGTCGTTAATTACTCCTCAAACGAGAGCAAGAGAAAGATACAGAGCCCTGTAGTAATGTGACTTTAACCCCTTTAGCCCCTTAGGGCTCTGTTTCTGCCCATTGACTAGATTGGCCCCCTTTGGAAAATGATAAATAGAAGAGTTAGTATCTAAATTAGCTGCCATGGTATGACCCCCCCGCACTGCATCCTAGGAACTGGACTAATACTCTAATACCTAGAGGGAGCAAATGTTTGTCTAAACTTTGTAGCAGTAAAACATTAGCTCTTTCAGAAAGCTGAACTGACATTCAGTACAGTTTCATGAATCAGAGGTCTTTTCTGTAACACAGATGGGCATTTTTTAGATTAATTCTAACCCTATATTATGAATAGTTCTCTTCATCAGTGGCCCTGGGTTTATTTCTACAGGGAAATAGTATCTTTTCTTTTTTGAACAAGATACTTCTAAGCAAAAGGGGAGAGAACAATGAAACAATGTTGAAAAGAAAAAACAAAATTCAAAGTTAACCACAAATTTCCATAATGAGGAAACAAACCACAATGTTCTCTGAGATGGTGCCAGCCAGTCCCTCACTGCTTTTCAATATAAAATAGAGGGCAAAATAAGAAAAGTTAAGGGACTTTCAAATGATTTACATGTCCTGTTGATTTTAAGTCCCAAATTCTTTTGTCAAATATGTATATGGAATAGTGTTGCATGCAATTGTGCACGCTTGAATGAAATGTCAACAAGATTATGTCCAATGTATATGTTGTGCAGGGAAGCTAAATCTTATGCCAGTATTCTGACTTTCGGGAGCTTGCTTAAAACCCAAACACATAAACAGTCTGGAAATATGGGTTCTATTTTTTGTGTCATCATAACTGTGTTGCAAATTGTTTGCTTATAGTACAGCCTCTGTGCTCAAAAGCTTGGAACATTTAATGTTTTGAGTCAGATTTAAATCAGTTTAATTATGACTGTATATACATGAGAAGAATTTAACCTATTCTTTCCCACAAATACTTGTTCTAATTACAATTTCAAATATTAAATATACAATTTAAGTAAGTGGTTGAAAACTCTCATATGTCTTCTAGCTTGCCACAAGCTGTCTAGGGTTGTTATTTGACTATAAACTGAGTGAATGTACTCAGAATTGAAACCATTTCACTCCAAACAAAATCTTTCTTTATATAAGCCTTACCATTTTTACTTTGACTCCAGAATCCATAGACTTTTTAAATCTAATTTTGCCAATCTTCACAAGCAGTAGATCTAGGTAAGTGTCAAAATGGACCCTATATAACAGTGGGCTCTGTCAGCACTAATTGGGACTTGATATACATCAGTGAGGATTTCTGGTATCTACGGTCTGAAGAAAGGTCCAGCAGAGGCTTCTCTATTTCTATACCCAGGTTTTGGCTGCCACATACAACAATTCATTTATAAATAAAAAAATGGAGAAGAATCAACAATTACTTTGTTTTCCTGAGCACTAAAATATTCCTTTAATGGAAAAATGTATGAATACAAATAATCCATGGATGCACAGAAAATATACTTTTCAGCTGAGATTTGACTCTCACGAGATCCACAGTCAACCCCAAAATGTTGATAAATATTTAACCCCAACAGGAATAGTTGATCAATATTTTCATTGAAAGAACTAAGTTGAAAGAAGCTGATATTTTTTGGAGGGTTCTACATTTTTCATTGAAAAATTCTGGAACTTTTTAAAACTCCTTTTGTATAGCCCTGAATGTCACTAATTCTGCTCTACTTTTGAACTCATTTACCTAGCAACATTCTTCTTATTTGCAGAAAACTGTAGAAAACATGGTATCTGCTAATTAACTTGTGTCTCAAATAGAAAATTGTCTTGATTTGGTTTCATTTGTAGTATTTCCATGTAAGTTTTGCTTTCACTGAGCCAAGAAATCAATATTAGTATTACGCAATTGCTTACCAAATCACTTTTGAACTCTAATGCTAAGTGCAGTGAAGAACAGAAAACCTTCTGTAGTTTTCCAATCTATGTCTACAACTTAGAGTTGGGGAGGAGGGTCTCAGCACCTTGCAAAATAGGGTACTGAATTTTATTAAGTCAGTATTTTCCTACAGATTTATGTCACTATAAATAAGTTAAGTGAACTGAGTTATTACTCAAAACACTGAAACAGAAAGTCGATGCATTTGTGGGAAAGTAGTATATTTTCTTCTTTGATCTCAGAACATTTGATATAGAATGTTTGCATTTGACTGGACTTTGTATAAAAGTGCAAAACAACCACCTATTGCTTCCCATGGGAAATTAGTCAGCAGTCCAATAGTTCTAATGCTCAGGGTGCTTTTTTCACTTAATCTTTCTATTTCTTTATTTCATTTTATTAATTCTCATTGCACAGGTACTGTTTTAAATTATTCTTATATCCCTTTGATATTAATGCTGCTGCATTTTCAGCTCTCTAGCCTGCTGCCCAGAAGCATCACATTATATTCTTCTTTTGCAGTAGAAGAAATAAGTTGTCAAAATGTAAGAGTTCAGTTTAGGCTGCCTGTGCAACTTTGTGTTAGATAGGTAGAATAGGTGGGTAGAATAAAGCACTTATAGACATGTTCACATATATTTTTACTACATGTACAGTTGCACTGTCAGGGTCCACTTAAACACATGATCACAAGAGTTTTTAGCAAGAATTTAGAATTTAAGGTTAGGAAAATCTTATTCTGATGTCCTGGGGTGTATGAGATACCATAGATACACCTGACATACATTGTCAGGCAGCGGTGTATGTCAGACCCTGGAGATGAACAGCTAATTAGAATCCTTGAGATCATATCTAACTTTATGGGTGCAAGGGGAAGTTGATCCTTCTGGCTGCATTTGCATGAGAGCCTAATAATTCATCTGTTTGCCAAAGAACCTCTTTGATCTAGCTCCTCACTGTAAGAGGATTTTCATGTCCAGCTTTTGTGTTCTAGGAGGGCATCTGTACCGGCAGTCCCTGGAGTGATTTGACCATGACTTAGCTTCTCTTCCTATTATCACTGAGATACATTACAACCAGAAAGGGAAAGGCGGTCAGACCAGATAGTAGGAGCCTTGCCTTGTAAATAGTTGTTTGGGCATTTGGCCAGAAAGGATAATATGGGGTCAAGTCCTGCACAGTCTCTTTTTTCTCATTTTTGTCAAAGGCCAAATGCTTAAACTACCCTGGGAGCAAACTGGTGTCTAAAAGCAGGAAATTATGTCAGGCCCTCAGAACCTGGAAATCTGAACAATGATCATGAAGCAGGTGTTTAAAGCAGGAAAGTCATTTTAGGCACACTGAAACTCTCTGATAGAGTGAGATCACACATCCTTATGTTCCATTTACTCTCTGCCTTGAATCCCAGTCTACAGACTTAATTTTTGCTCTAGACAATGTAGGACAAAGTTGGATGTCTGACTCAGCTTTATGAATTTCATTTTTTGAGTATGCTGAGTGCATGACTTTTAAGCATTGCAGCACTGAACATTATTATGTCAAAAGCCTTTTGCTGAGTGATTACCATGGTGAAAAATACTCTAAAATTATGTTTCCAGAGTGATAGAGAAGTATTTTCATTATTTGGCTTGATGCATAGCTCCAAGTCTCTCATTTCCTGCTCATTATTTGCACCTTCTGCATGTAGGGATCTGTGGTACAGGCTGATAGCAAACTGTTTCCCAGGCTATAGTCACAACTGTCCGGGTTATTCATACCCATCCTGTGTCCTGTCTTCAACTTTTCCCCAGTTTTCTTCTTAAATAATTTTTAGGTCTTTCCAGTATCTATTTTTGTTTTTGTTCTCCTTTTCTCTGATTCCCTCTTGATTTTATCCAACTATTTTGTGTTTTGTGTTTTATGCTTGTAAGCCAATCTACTTTCTTCAGTACATTTCAAGGTCTGAAGTCATGTCTCCAAAAAATTTTTCAATGATGACCCCGCTTTGTCTTCTCTTTAGTTTTCTTCCTACGTTTGCAACAGTTGGATTATGTACATCCTGTACCAAGAACAGCCTATTTTATGATGTTTGTCTCTAACTCATGAGAGTAATTCAGCACATCTCTTCCACTCTTCTGATATACATTCACACATTTTCAAACTGCAGGTGTTCCATTCAATGTCATAAGCAATACATGAACAAGGGCTGATGTGTGAACTTCCCTACCTCTGAAATAAAACCCTTTCTTTTTGTTTGAGTGTCATAATATAGGAGAGAAGGGTTTTGACATATGAAGGGTTTTGAGTGTTTCCATAAAATTCTGTCTACCTCCCCTCCACTTCGAAAAGATGAGCACTGCTGTATGTACTGCAGATGATTCCCCTGAGAATGATTCCTCTCACCTTGTAATCAGAAATGCTGATGTCTTATGTTCCTAGTCCTCTAAAAGATACTGTCTAGAATCTGACCAGTGAAATTAGGTCCAAATGATTGAAATTTATCCAAGTTACAAATATATATATGAGTACAGTATAATTACACAGACTTACAACAAGAAGGTAGCTTTAGTACTGCATAGATCCTAACCACAGTTTTGCTTTTTGTGCTTCCTTATAAACAAATTCCTCTAAATCCCTACATCAACAGGGAGGAACTCATTAAATGGAACCTATTATTTTCTAGGCAAGAATATTAATATTATAAATATGCATACAAAATTTGTGATTCCCTATTGCCAAAGCATAATGCATGGTCTTGTTTAAGTGTACATTGAAAAATTCAGCTGGAGTATGCATGCACATGTGTGTACTTGAATAATGAAAAATTCATACTTCCAGTGATGTGTCTATCCATATTGATTCTATGAGCATGAGCAATGTGTTTGTGGAGAGCTTTTGGCTAAGGAAGTGGTTTGCTTTTCCATTGTCCAGTGTTTTCTAACAGCCCATTGGGAACATTTTAGGGACTTGGAGACATGAATAAAGTCTTTAGTTTTCTTTGGGAGTCTGTCATCTGGGCAGGGTTGGTAGGCCAAAAATGATGATGGTCTTCACTTTTCTTATGCATTGCTTCCTAGATATCCAGTTTCAGAACTGAGTTGTTTTTTGCTTCAACTGGAAAATGCAGTCTGGAGGTAATTGGGACCTACCACTTTCGTAGTCAACAGTATATTCCAGAATTAAGGTTTTATTCTTGCTCATCAGGAAATACATATTGCAATACATATAATACATATTGCAATATATATAATATTCTCATCCAAACCACCTGCCTTTTTTTAAATCTTTTTTTTCAAATCTGACTGAGCACATCCTTCTCAATTTTTGTTTCCAATGTTGTATTTTGAATTAGACTCATTCAAACTCCTGAGCAAACAACCTTGAAAAGCCCTATGTCAATAACTCTACACATATAAAACAATATGCAGTTTACAGAAACCATTTTGTTCTTCCCTGGCTAGCAGAGTTCCAGAAGGCAGTGTGCTGCCATCCAGGTATCTACAGCACTGTTTATAGAACTAGTAAGTGGGCCCCCACAGCATCCCAAAGCTCCAGCAGCTACAGCCCTACTATGTCCTTTTTAGGTTCATATTGGCTTTTCTCACTGTGGTACCTGCTTAGATCACAGCAGCAGCACACAGTTGTGCATGGGCAGGCTGAATTAATCTCTCCATTAAAATCAATGCAATTACTCCTCAGGAGATGAACAGGAAGCAGAATGACAGGCAATAGAGGGGTCTAGAGCTTTGTACACCTGATGTATTTTATATGAGCATTTGGTAGAAAATTAATTACCTTCATAAATGAAACACAGCTAACCTAGGTAGTAGTCAGGGGTAGAAAATATTGTCTGGAATTCAGTGGAAACCATCCAATCCCTGCAGGAAAACAGAGATTACTGCATGGTAAGAAGCCCCAGTTTTCAACTTTCTTAGCACTATTCCAGCTCTTGAACAAATAAAAATTCAGTTGTGTTGGAAATTCCGGAAAGAGCAAAGAAATAATAATAAAAAAAAGAAATCACTCGAAGAACTAGAAACAACCTCATACACAAACTAATGGCTCACCTCTTCTTTCCAATCAACTCCTTAAATGAGATTTTATCACTGAAAATAGTTCACCTAAAAATCATAAAATAAGAAAAACCTTATTGAAAAGTTCACCCACACACCCCCTAGCTAACAATTGGCTATTTATTTTCTTCCAGTTGCTTTATAAATTCCCATAGGAACAGAGATCCCTTTTTGATTTCAGGCAGGAAATATCATTCTGTCAATATGCTTGTCTAACATACACTAAGTAATTTTTTTTCCAAAAAGGTGGCATTTTAACATCGAATTTCATTTACACAAAGACCACAATATTAAGAAAACTTAATGTAATATTTTTTCTTGTATGAGTAAGAATCCAGATACAAGTCTGGAATGATTTTTCAGCAGTGTTAAAGGTAATAATGGTTAACTTCCTAAGTGCTGATGTTTAAGTTTTGGCCTTTTCCACTTGTGCTTGTTCAGCTTCTCGAGTAGCTGTGAGCAGTTTTATTTTTCTGCTTGATATTGTTAGTTTAGTGAAGACTCAATCCAACAAAGTTCATAAGTAAATCTTAAAGCAGTAAAAAGATCCAACAAACTATTTACTTCCATGTATTCCTTTCCCTGTTATTTTGGCAGCAGGACCATGTCCTTATTGGGTATCTTGTTTGTCAGCTTCATTGTTCCATCCAATGAAGTCTGTGAAAACTGCAAATTCAAAAAAAGACCAACATTTAGCGTGTTCCTAAGGAAAAGTTGGACATGGAGCAGACATGCTGTGGTGGTCTGTGTCAGGATGCAGGATTGTGTACTTCTTTTTATGGCCAATGCAATCTCTTCCCTATCCTCCTTATCAAACTATGCTTCGGTCACCATTTCCCAAGTACTTAAAAGACGTTATTAGAACAGAGGAACTTATGAAAATGTAAGATGTTATATACTATATATCTGAGAGACAAATAGTAGAAGAAATACTAGAGACTGGCATAACCTTTGGTAAGGAAAGAGAGCAGTTTCTCTGTTGTGATTTTGGGAATTATTCACATGGATACTGGTTATGTGAAACACATATTCACTTGGTCAGTTTAATTTGCAATGCCTTAATTTGCATTCTTAGCTTGGTGACCTTAAGTCACTTATGCATTATGAAATACATCTGCCACCAACAGTGCACTTTCTTTGGAAAAAATGTCACTATTTCTTTAGTCCCACTTTCTAGCTATAAAAGAAAGTAAACTCAAAGTTAAAACCCCTATATTTAAGTATCTTCACACGACTGACTGTGCGTGCACTGGGTGTCTAAGCTGCCACTATAGTCAGTGAGATATAGCCAAGGTCACCAGCTGACCGTGAAGGTTCCTTCAGATGACATTAAATGAGGTATCAGCATCCTGTCAGCTGCTTGGTGCTGGACACTCCATTGGATAGGAGCTCTGTTCAGCAGCTCTCGGCCCCAAAGGAGAGACCTAGCATCTCAGGATCTGGACTCCAGCTTGAAAAGAGTGAGCAGTGGGCCAGGCTCTCTAACATTCCCTTTCAGAAACATGTGAGTCTTAAATTGTTATTTAAAGAGGAATAGAAGGAAGATTTTGTGCCATTTTTGTAACATATATATTTGGTCTACTAGCAGAAAGGATTTTTCCCACCTTTCTGACCACCATTATGGTTTGTGCGGTTTATATTTTCCATGATTTTCTGAAGCACAAGGTGTTGCAACAAAGGGCTCAAGGTCTTACTGGCTTTTGAGAAACTCTAGGAGGTCTGACTGATATGTGTCATTTAGGACCAAACTGATCTTTAGATTGATCTAAGAATGTTTGCAAGGTCAAGTTTACGCAGACCTTTTGGATTTTGCCTCTCACTTTAACTGTGGGCCAGAATAAACTCAATAAAATTACTGGCCAGTTCCACTGAGCAGATTTTTATATGACTGTGCTGCCTCAGGACATGAGTGAAGTTTCTGACCAATAAGGCCATGACCGCTGCATATTTACAATATCTTAATTGTTGAAATGATTTCTGTGTGGATCATAGCATATGTTACTGAAACATGCTGCAATTAAAATACTCTATGTATAGCAGACAGCTCTCAGTACTTCCTGAAACTCAGTTTCATCAATATATGAATTTAAATGAACAAAATATCAAGTATTCAAAATTGTTGTTTGCTTTTCAAACTCTTGGGTCATAAGTATTTTCTGTTTCCTATTTGATTTACTGTCTTCACACCTAAAGCAGCAAAATCTTGGAAAATTTACATTTGGGTACAAAATATTAAGTACTTGTATAGTGCTTTTGTTACAGAATCATGCTTGTTGTGGTGATAGATTTTTTTTTTTATTATTAAACTCCAGCATCGTTTGAACAATATTCTCATACCCAGATTCATGGTGAAGAAGAAGCTGTTAAAACATTTGGCACAGAAAGGTTTTGTGACAGAGAAAAACCCACATATAGCAGCTTTAAATTTAAAATATTTATTTACACTGGAAACCAAAACAAAAGCAAACTTATTTAGGTCAAGAAGATGTTTTTCTCTAGGACTTGTCATCTTAGTTAGATGAGAGACCAGGTTGTAAATGATGCTACCTTCAAGAGCAGTTAGCTGAAAAATATTTTATTTGTTAATGAAGCCTCACAGTGCTATGCAGTACTACATGATGCAGTGCATGAGCATTCATTTGTGAATTGTAACATTTAAAAGCATTATAAAAAGATCAACTGCCTTCCTTTGTTCTCTCTTGACTGGTAATTTTGTACTGTCTGCTGAAATGGCAGCATTGGTGGCTGATTACAATGCCAATGTCAAAGAAAGAGATGTCAAAGGCATCCTGTTAAAAATACTACCTTTATTACATATCTTTTTGGTTGTGTATATTGCAGATTATTTCTGAACATTTAAAAAATTGCATGGCATGGTCCAGAAATTGTGCTTTTTACACTTAGTGAGTTTCCCCTCCCCAGCTAATTTCTTCTCATATAGAATTATTTAACTATTTCAGTGCTAATAACAATAATAATAGCCATTTGATTCACAAAAACAATGTTATTCCTGTCTCTCAGCAAAAGGTGGTTTATCTTGAGCTTAAACTATAAGCGACTACATTGGTATATTGCTATTTTTCTCTTACCTCTTCTATTAGAAAGACACTATTGAAATGACCTCGGAATTTCAGGGGTCACATTTAACACTACCAACCTTGAAAAGATTAAAACAAGAGAAATGTTGCCAAATGTTTCTTCCTTACTTAATGTGATTTTGTTGTCCTCAGTAAATTTGTGCTTGTTATGGATGTTCAGCTGAGTTCACCTGTTCTCCAGTGGTAAATAGAGTGAACAGCATTTAAAAAAAAACCAAACAAAACAAAACCACTGAAACATTCACAGATGAGGACAGAAAGAGTGAAAAGAAGGAGGAAGGAAGGAAGGAAGGAAGGAAGGAAGGAAGGAAGGAAGGAAGG
>QUSF01000001.1:40350837-40461503 GCA_003676055.1 Chloebia gouldiae | reverse complement strand
GGAAGGAAGGAAGGAAGGAAGGAAGGAAGGAAGGAAGGAAGGAAGGAGGGAGAAAGAAAGACAATTTTTTCCCTGTACTTAATTTGTTAGATCATTCTTATATTTTGAAGAAACAATTTTAAAAGAAGTCATTATAACTATGGCCGTAAATCTTTTGGAGGTGTTTTATCCTACATGTTATAGATGTGCTTGGAGATGATCAGTGTACAAACCCAAGAGTAAGTGTGTGCATGTGCAGGGGTGAGAATAAACAAACATGTAGAGAGGACAATATAAACCACTTCCACATTGCTATAGCAGAGGAAAATCTTGTGTCTTGACCTGTTTTGTCTAATGAACTGTGCTGTGTAGCAGTTTAAAAAATTACGTGTTTAAAGAAAATGAAGACTTTCCTTGGGTTTGCTGAATGCCACATCAGAAGTAATTAATGGCTGATACTGTCCTCATGATAATATTTTCAATCATTTCCATGGACCATCAGTGCCAAAAAAACCAAAACAAATGCCCCACCCCAGCTACAAACAAATACATGCTAACACTATTTTAAATGTAGTTTGGGAGTTTCATCAGAAATTATCTATCGCAGGAAAACACAAATAAATTTCTACCCTCTTCATATTAAAATTTATTTTTCTTAGAGGTGATGAGGCCAAGTTATGAGGCCAAACACACAAAAAAAAATGATCATGTCTCCATGGACACCCACAGCTCTATTTCCATATATATAAATTTATGTTATTGATACAAATATCTTCTTTGAGAAAGAAAAGAAAAAAATAATCCTATACCCAAGCAATAAAAAAAAGAGAAAAAAGTTAAGAAATGCATTTTGTCTAATCATTCCTATGCAGAAATATTTTAGACATTAAGTAATAATCACATTGTTTAAAGCTTATTCAGGACAAAAGTAAATGCAGTTTCTGTAGGTCTATATTTTTAAAGTTATATTGATCCCTCTATGAAAAATGCACATTTCACTTATGTGCACATTTAGTTAACTACCAATTTCAGTAAGAATGGGTTTTCTACCTATGTCCATTGAAACCAATGATAAAATCCTTGCTGAGTGTATTGAGATTAGCTTTTCTGTCATCATCACTACTTTGACCCAAGTAATGATGTCATCTTTTGTCACTGAAAAGAAAGAGCATATGCAGTTACATCCAATGTGTTCACATTTATATTTTGAAATGCTGGCTGCTGAAAGCTCTGCTGAGGTCTAAACAGAAACGTTTATTTCTCCCTTTCCCCATACGCACACACACAATTTCCTACACCTCTTATTTACCACCCAGAGAGAAGGATCACATTTCCACTCGTTCTCTGCTCAGAGTATTTCAGAATCTTTTTGAAAAACTCTTGACCTCACACAAATGTACGATTACTGCAGAAAGCTTCTTTAGTTTTCCTCTGATACCTACTTCTGGGTAAACTCATACAGAACCATAATTAGGATAAATAAAAAACATTGTCTTTGGAGAGCTATTATTTTTCTTCAGATATCCTAGTGAATGATTATTAACAATAGTTTTAAGCAAACTTCCCTCCTTCCATGCTTTGCAGGAGCTCTGACCCTCTCTACTGCATCTGAAACACCTTGCTTCTTCGTAGTAGCCAAGCTGTTTTGGACAATGTAAGCACGGTCCGAATGTGCTGCATTGTAAGTGCAGTAAGTTTTATAAGAGTGTGAGTCTTTTGGGGGTACTCATCTTATAAGTACTAGCTATTCTGAAAGTTCATCTGGAGGAGGTAGCTGATGGCAGGACCACCAACACTGCAAATGCCTGATATTGCTCCAAATTCCCCTTAAATTCAGGGTAAAAGTTATCTACAAATCCAGGTAGACCACTGGTCTGGAGAGCATACCAGTTTCTGAAGCAACAGTACACGAGGGTAATGTAGCTAATCAACACAATCTAGTTATGTTCAGTGGTCCAGCCCTTGTTTTAGGAACTGTTTAAAATGTTACGCATAACCACTGAACTGGTAGGCTGAGGTACATCTTTTACAAACTGGATGCTGTATTGTACAATAAATGAACAGAAACACCCAAGATAGTTTCTTCCAGATTCCAACATAATGTCCCTTTAAGCATATGCATATTTTCTTCAGTCCCTCATGTGCTCTACAGAAGTATTCCAGATTCCTTTTCCTCCTGAGCTTATGCCTTCAGGATTTTTTGGGAGAAACGTATTCAACTTAATAGCAATTTTCCTTTGTATTGCTCACGATGAAAAATTTCTTTTGAGACAAGGCCTGAAGAACAGTTCCTTCTAAAGAGGATCAGGCCTAGCATTTTTGTTTTTAAAAATGGCTGTAGCTTCCTATTCTCAGCAGGTCCAAGGCTTCGGGCTACCCTCAGAGAAGTTAGTGACCCCTTTTTCAACATGGTCACCTCACTTATAGTCAGTGCTCTCCATGGAGTGAGCTTGACAGCCCTGGTGTAGGTGGAATTTCCACTAAGCTTCTCAAAGCCCATATACCTCCAGGATGCTGAATGACAGCACACTCATCTGCCTACACACAGAACTGAGGCATTACAGCATTGGACAACTCTGATTGATTGAATAGACCCTGAGGGCAGGACCCTATTACCAAGCCAATGCTCAGAACTGATTAACCCCTTAGCCAGTGTCAAATACAGTACATTGCTGTAAGAAGACTATAAATCATAGGATAACTGTAGGGTCAGGCCTATTGTGGCCCTCTTATATGTCTTGCCTAAAGCCTACTGTTGATTTTTCTAAACAGTGTATGTTACTGCTATTCTGGCAGAAGGATAACAGTGCAGGAGCTTCCCATCCAGATTCTTATTAATCGCAACATTGTGTAGGTTGTTTGCTTTTTCCCTTGATTCTCTTGATCACAGAGGGAAATGCTCTATATGAGAGACAAGGTGTAGTTATGGTGCAATACCAGTCATGCTCACACACTGTCTTGTAGAATGGAGACCAGGGTTCTGTGTTTGTTTCTGTTGGTATATCTCCTCAGAATGGGAATCAGAAAGTTGGGCTAATTTAGCTAGGAGGCACCTGAAGTTAGTGACAGCTGGCAGTAGATAATGTCAGTGAAAAACATCCTCTTAAAAGAACACATTTGTGCCTGTATTCAAGGATTAGGAAGCTTGCTCAGATGTCCTGCTTGGACTACATGGGCCGTTATCACCTCTTGAAAGCAGGTGTTAACTTTGAGAGAAAAGCAGGATGTGCAGATGTGAAAACAGGAGACGCACTCTGTAACTATGCTAGTGCTAGTGCTGGTGATATTTCTCTTTTATAAGACAGTCCAATGGCTAAGGTATACCCTGATTGCTGGGAGAAAGATGCTCCCACATTCACAGCCATATTTGCCATAATACATCACTAACATAGAGGAGGAATGAACTGCAGCAAGGACCAGGATCCATGTTGGCTCCCTTTCTGCAAATGTGTGCCATGCTTCTGCTTGTTTTTTCTCTTTCTGTCCCAGAATCTTGAATTCTCTACTCTTCGTGATAGAGCAGCTCTGTAAAAAACAGCCTATAATGCATCCTCTTCTGAATAGCATAGAATATAGCTCAGCTGAGAGTACTGCTTAGGGCATCATCCTCTTGGGAGGCAGAAGATGTAATGAGAATACCCCCAGACTGAGGAGACGGCTGATTCTGAGCCATCCACTTCCTGGATGAATGCTTAAAGACAAGTGCCTGCATTATCACCTCCTCATAAAGGAAAATGAAAATGGCCCCTCATCTAACTACACCTGTCTTTATCAAGGGAGACATAAAGGGCAAATTTTTAAAAAATAGGTTAGGTCCAGGTCCTCAAAAGACATTTAGGCATTTGATTTTCTTTGATTGTAGAGGAAATTAGCTTCCAAAGTGCCTTTGAGGATCTGGACCTTGGAGATTTAACATACTCAATGTCATTTATCAAATATGGAATCAGTAGGAGTCGGGCATCTAACAAGAACCCCACAGTCTATATGTTTCTAAATTATGTATGCACTTTGAAAATGCTAAGCCCTTTATCATGCAGGAAATCAGGACTGATGACTGATGATCTTTTCTCATCTTAACATCCCTTGTAAAGCTTGCTTAGATCATGTGAGTACTATGATGGACACATCACAGTCATATATATGTCATGCATCCTGAGATTTTTTTTATATCTATATACACTTCTGATGGACAGTCAATTCTCTTCCAATATGGCATGTCTTATGATAGGCTGCTTTTTAATTATTTAAATTATTTCTGCATTTTTTGATGCTTAGATCTTTCAACTGTATATTTAATTAAAAAAAAATCTGCCTATCTTTACCTTGATTGATGTTTTCTAAAAGTGAACTTTTTGAGTATTGATTTATCCTAGCAGAACCAATTCTATGAATAATATGTATAAATCTTATTGAAATAAAAGGTTTGTGCTATTTACCTTCAGTGTTAGCTTCCTAAGGCTGATACATAACTTCCCATTCTTGCTTTTTTTTGGTTGTTTCCTGTTTGTTTGGTTTGTGGTTTGTTTGTTTGTTTGTTTGACTAACAACAATAGAAACTCCCTGTTCTGGTCTTTTAACAATATAGCTTTTAAAACAATCTCCAGTTTTTAAATGCTTTATGGTAAACATTTGCCATCTCTGTCACTTAGGCAGTTCAGGCAGAAAGCTGTAATTAAGTGCTGAGTTTTTCCAAAAAGGTTAGGGTTGTTTTTTTTTTCTTTTATATTTTATATTTTAACTAAATTGCTGTTCGAATTTCTTGGTACCTGGGAAGTTTTTGTGATCCTTTGCTCCAAACATTGTCAATGTAACACAGATAACCTTCACCACCTGCTCAATGTTAGTCTACCTTTTAATGGTTATTTAAGAGAATTCAG
Source organism: Chloebia gouldiae (assembly GCA_003676055.1). NCBI lineage: Eukaryota > Metazoa > Chordata > Aves > Passeriformes > Passeridae > Chloebia > Chloebia gouldiae. The sequence goes on along the minus strand of QUSF01000001.1, from coordinate 40,456,647 downwards.
CATCTTAGAAACTCTCAGAGACTCCACATCTGATATTGAAAGCAAGATCATATCTTCATTATTCTACTCATATTTTTTTCTTATTATTTCTTTTTCTTTAGGATTGTTTCCTTCTCTAGTGATAAGGTGGTTTGCCACCTTGAGGGCAAGACTAGGTAAGTTCCCTATTGTTAGCATGTGATTCACCTACTTGGTCTCAGGTCCCTTTCAGACATAATAAGCATTATAAACTGCCTTTATATCTTTTCTTATATTCAGCCATTTTGAGATGGATCTTCTTCATGCAGGAATTCTATTCTTAAGTTTCTATAGTGCATCCACTGCTTTATAGTAAATTTATTTTACAATTAAATGTATGTCCTGGCACGTAAGTTTAAATTAAGGCAGAGGATGAACTATTTATGAAATAGGAAGTAATGACTAAGAGGAGGATTATTTCATTTAAATATCATCAGAGCACAAAAGGAGCACAAAAAAACCCCAAAACTGAGGATATAAAAGTGATATAATTTATTTACAGGTATTAGTATAGATAAATAAGCACGGTCAATACTTAGCTATATATTAGTAGGAGCAAAAGTAACTGATGCCTGTAAGTGTGATTTCTGTAAAGGGAATATAACATAAACTAAAATTTGTAGCTAAAAGTCAAATAGGATCCCAGAAATTTGAATTTAGCATAGGTACAATATTAGTGAACTAGAATTGCACAATGGTGAATGTTGCTGTGAAATGTATTTTATTTGAGAACAAAATGAGGAAAAGCACATCCACTGAATACAGGTTTCTCAGAGTTATGGAGAGAGAGGAAAAAAAATCTTTGACAATTATGGCTCACAGAAATTATTTTACTTTAAACATACTTGGAGGGAATGAGGCTAGCAATTATTTTTAAAATAAAATATATGAACTAAATAAAGGAGAAATAATCTTAAATCTTTCTGTAAGTCCTTATAGAAATACAACAAAAAGAGAGAATATAAGAATGGTTACCAATGTTGAATAATTCTCTTCTTGATTCCAATTAGGTATTTAGCCAATGGATTCTTAAGACATAGAGCATAACGCAGCACAGGAATCACATAATAGAAAAATTAGAAAACTCTGCTTACATTTCTAAATCTTTATTCAGCATTTACTCACCTCTAAATAATTTTTCTGTAAGAATTTTATGCAACTGTGACATGAGCACGTGAACATGGCCTTTGGTTTTCCTCTAGGAAGGAAAGAGGAGAGAATGGTTCAGCTACAACCTGCAAAACTGCGGACTGCTAGAATTGTTCAGCTACAACTTGCAGGTTCACTATTGAATGTTCCCCGGCAGCACCGAGCTGTGTGATGCAATCGATGTGCTGGAGGGAGGGGGAGCCATCCAGAGGGACCCTGACAGGCTGGAGAGGTGGGCCCCTGCAAACCTCATGTAGTTCAACAAAGCAAAGCACAAGGTCCTGCAGGCATGGCGATCCCAGACACACCTACAGGTTGGATAGAGAAGTGATTAAGAGCAGCCCTGTGGAGAAGGACTTATGGATGAAGAAAGGAGGGATTTATGGAGGATGAAAAATTCAACATGAGCCAGCAACGAGCACTCACAGCCCAGCAAGCCAATCGAATCCTGGGCTGCATCAAAAGGAGTATTGCCAGCAGGGCAAAGGAGGTGATTTTCTCCCTCTACTTTACTCTTGTGAGACCCAGCCCAGAGTACTACATTCAGTTCAGGTACCCCCAGCATGAAATTGTTGAAACAAGTCCAGAGGAGGGCCATGAAGTTGACAAGAGGACATTTCCCCTGTGAAGACAAGGCTGAGCCGGTGAGGGTGTTCAGCCTACGGAAGAGAAGGTTGCATGGAGGCCTCAACATTCCAGTATCTGGAGGGAGCTTACAGGGGAGCCAGAAAGGGAAGTCTTGGTTAGGAATGTCAATAAGAAGAGAAAGAACAATGGGTACAAGTTGAAAAAGTGGAAATTTAGGATAGATATTAGAAAGAAATTTTTTATGAAGCTTGATGAGACACTGGACTGGGTTTCCCAGGGAGGTTGTGGGTACACCAACCCTCATATAGTTCAAAGCCAGGCTGGATAAAGCCTTGAGCCACCTGGTGGAGTAGAAAGGTTCCCACACCTGTCAGAGGTGGTTGGGACTAGATGATGATTAAAGTTCATCCCTACTCCATAGCATTCTAAGGTTCTATAATTATATGCTGCAATTTGTTGTTCATTAGGATGCCCTGACATTTTTATAAGGCAGATCATTTAAAGTATAGTTTAATTGAGAAACATAATAATTAATATTAAATTTTAGAATTATATGTGTAAATGGATTTAGAATTACAAGGAAGAAGAAATGTTCATACTTATAATTTTTAAAAGGATCTGTCGATAGTATGAAATATTTTTATTTCCAGAATCCAAAATTGGGAAAAAGGAACTAAGCAAAATATATGAGAAATACATAATAAAAAATGATTTTTGGGTAAGGACAATAGAGACAGTAAAAAATTGTTTGTTCTTGTATTCCAAAATAATAATGGAAATTAAAAGATTTAATCTTCCTTTTTGAGGAAAAAAAAAATAATGAAAAAAAAGTAGTTTAGAAAATTAGGAGAAGATGACCTTAGAAATAGTTAAAAATTATTGACGTTCAATTATCCTTTGAAAGACCTTTGTTAAGAAAGAGGCGTACAAAATGAAACCTGTATAACTAGCAAATTATGACATTTTTAAATATACATTGATAAAGGCTAGGCAAAAAACTACTTGGAAAAGTGGAAAATGTGCAAATTTTTCTGGCCAACCGCTAGGAAGGCAATTAGGAAATTAATTTTCTTTTCCACAGACAATTATTTTTGGTGAGACATGGAAATCTGAGTAATTATCTAAACACTATAGACAAAAGGAAACAAATTCAGAAGCAAAAAAAATGTTTTCTGAAGATTCTCTCTATATCCCAGAGCAGTACTGGGAAAATATGGAGAGAAAAGAGCTCACTGTGAATTAGCTTACTCAGCCATCCCAGAGGGCAGGTCCTCTCTTACTTCTCAAGTCAACTCCATATAAGAAGTCAGACTAGTGGAAAGCAAACAACAACAACAACAACAACAACAACAACAAAATCCCTTTTAACCATTGTTTCATTACCTGCCATGCAGAAAAACTGGCTTAGGGAGAGGAACAAATTACTTCCTTTACTCAAAAATATGAGTGAATCAGAAATATTTTGACTTTCTGAATAGGTTTTTGTTTGTCTACTTGTTTGTTTGTTTTTCTGTGTGCTCCAGAAGCAGCACTTTCCTCACCAGAAGCAGAATAAGGGTGGAATGTGAGTCTCAGGAACCTGAAGATCTAGAGCAGCAGGAAGATTTTTAATATAGTCACTTGTTAGATAAAAATGGTAACATTTTACTGCATGTAAATTGAATGGATGGAAGAAAAGCAGTGAAGGCTGGATTTCTAGTTAAACCTCTGATACCATGATTCATAAAATGTTATCCAAATTATTCCATAGCCTGAAAAGTGACTGCAGAACTATAGATAAAAAACCATAAACTTCCACCAACAGAAAAGGGAAGAGGTTAAGGAAAGACAATAGGAACTGCTTTTAAATTCTACTTATTTTAACATATTCTAGCTCATAGGGGTGTACAGGTCTTGAGTGTGGAGGAATTGATGCTTGAAGATTAACTAGCTCTCTTCAATCCCCTTCTCTTCTAGAGCCCTAGCCCGTGGGATTCCTCTAAGTAGATCCCTTAAAAGGCCAAAGTTAGCTGTCCTGAAGTCCATTGTTATAATCCCATTCCCTGTCTTGCTTCCTTCATTGTCTTGTTCCACTGCAGCCAAGACTGCCCCCAAATGCTCAAAACCCTAGCCAGTCCTTCAGTGTTTGTTAGGACAGGGTCCAGCAGCATACCTGTCCTCCACCACAGATGTCAAAAGGTTATCATCAGTGCTCTGCAGGCGCCTCCTGAACTCCTGAGCCATGCTGTCTTTCCAAGAGATACCAGAGTGGTTGATTTCCTCCAGAGAACCAGGCCCTTTGGTCATGGGGCTACTTTCAGCTGCCTGTAGGCAGCCTAATCAACTTCTTTTTCCTGACCAGGTGACAATTTTCCTGACCTGTAGCAAGCTCCCACAACGGTGTCACCCATATTTGCCTGCCCCTTAATTTTTACTCATAGGCTGTCAACTAATTTGTCATCCTCTCCGAGACAGACACATTCCAGTTCCACCCTAACATAAAACAGCTCCACCACCTCAGTTTGTTGGCCTCATTCCTAAAAGGAACATAGCTATCCATGACAGCATCCAAGTCATGTGAACTATCCCACCATGTCTCTGCAGTTGCAAGGAGATCATGGCCCTGTGACGGCACAAAAATCTCTAATCCTCCAATCCTTCCTGTATTCCCCATGCTGCATGTATTTGTGTGCAGGCATTTCAGAGAGGTAATTGTGCATGCAAGTTTCCCAGGAGGGGTTCAAGAGGATCTGCCACAACCACACACACCCTTGAGGCTTTTGGCTTTCTGGTTCTCATCCTGGGCAGCAGCCAAGGGCTGTTTGCTGCTGCTCAGCATGGCCAGGCTTATCCCCAGGCTGGATGCCTTGGCCTGGGCATTGCCCCTCTGGACCCTGCATTCTGAGTCCTTCAGTTTAAAGCCTGGCAAGTCAGCCAGCCTGCTGCCAAAGATTCTCTTGCCTCTTCTAGAGAGGTAGATCCCCCTCCTCCCTAATAGTCTAGAGGTATCAATGTATATATCATAGTTATAAAAACCGAACCCCTCACAACAGCACCAGCCACAAAGACAGAATTTGATTGGCATTATCTGTCTGATTGCACCCTTTTGTCTAACTGCTAAAATAGAAGAGGAGATCTCTATATATGAAAACTATATATATCATCTAAATATGCAAGATAAAATACTATATGAAACATTTCATTTAAATTATATTTAAAATAATTAAATTATATTTAAAATATATTCAATACATTATGTACTAAATAATGCCTTATGGTGTCATACATGCACTCACGTATAACCTTTCTCTTTGGCCCATTGTTTGAATGATAGACATGTGGAATTGTGCAGCCTTTGCCATCTGGCACAACAGAAATACACAAGGATGGTTTAAGAAATGTCTTGAACCTCAAGTATTCCCAGTTTCTATCATACTGGTCTGGCTTTACACCATTCCTAGGAGAGAAGTGGAGAACCAGCTGCCAAGTACCCCTTGGTGCAAGAGGATATGATGCATAGGTGAGAAAGTGTGTTCTTCATAAACAAACCAGCAGCTATTCTATGAAATCTTGAAAAACATTAGTAAGGGCAGAATAGATCATTTATTTTAAGATTCAGAATACTGAGAGTAATTTAAAACAGTATAAAATAGGAAAGAACTAATTTAAAAATAATTTGAAACACATGTATATGTGTGTGATAAATAATTGGTTTGCGTAAAATATGGAAAATATGTGCAATTGTAAGGAAATAACACTCATAACTCATGAGATTTCAACTAGCCAAAATAGTATTATAAGGCCAGCAAACCACTCACAAGGGGAAAGTGCAAAATTCCAGTAACAGTTAAATGAACTAGTTTATTCATTTATGACTCAAAAAACCCCTTCTACTAAATATAACGTACTACATTGTGGTAGTCAAATAACTCAGTGTACTATGGAAAAAAAAAATTATCCACCGTGTAGGTTAATTTTTTCTAATCTTTTTTCCCCTCCAAAAGAAAGAAAAGAAAATGCTAGAGAAAGAAGGAAAGAATAGAAACATATTAAAAGGAAAATTTAATATTCCTTATCAAAGACAAAATATGATTTGTAAACAAGAGCCCCAAAGCAACAAAAGCTATAGATTTGTTCATCCTACTACCCTTTAGAGGATTTTATAAGTCTCTCATTTGTGAGTCAGCCAGAATTTGCTAATAAAATATTACTGCTGACATATCAAAATAAACATTTTATTTAATTCAGAATTTCTCTGAATTATGCAAATGACTGACAGTGTATTTCTCCATTTCTTTAAAAAACAGTAGTTAGACTGTGATTCAGGATGTATTAATTCCATAACCACCATTATGCAAGTGTATCACCTGCATTTGGAGACAGTCTACATTTCCAAATAAAAGATACAATTCGTAGCTCCCTGTCTAAACCCTGAAGAGCTGGGGTCTGAAAAAAATAACATTGTCAGGCAAGATGATTTAATTTATCTGGATAGATATTTCTTCTAATTAATTTTTTAAAATTTTTTTTTATTCACTACTTAAGTGTTGGTTTAACATCAGAGAGTGAGTGTTCTGGAGCCAGGGTCTAACCTCAGTGTTAGCAGCAAGCTCCATTTTAACTCTGTATGTTATATGGCACAAAAATAATTAAAATCTTAATAAAAAAAGAGTGGCTGAGAAAATAGCTGTCCTTCTAGATGAATGATGAGGTCAATGTTCTCAAAAAAAATCCTTTAGTGTTTTACTTTGTGCCAGCCTCACATTACTGTAATTCCACTAAAAATAAACATTACAGTTAAATTTGGACAAATGAATTCAAAGCCCCTGTTTTGATAGCATCAAAAATATTATGTGTAATTTTTTTCTGGGAAGAAGGATAAACCTTTATTGTGCACTGAAGTGTAGCAATTTTCAATCCTTTTTTAATTACAGGATATATGCAGTAGAAAAATGTTTTATTTTGGACAGGAAAATTCTCCTTCAAGTATAGTGGATTCAGTCGTGGATAAGCATTCATGCATTGTAAAAAGAACTGGAAAAAAGAATGTCTTCCTCCAATTAGGCAGCTTGATCAATGTATGCATTAAAGACACATTTCCTAATGTATTATGAATTCAGATGGGTGAGATGGCTTAAACTGCTTTTAAAAATAGCCCAGAATCTTCTGTAATTTTCCCCTACTCATCTCCTCTATATGCCAGTGTTAGCATAATCTAAAATTCTTCAGCTTTCTACTACTAAAAGAAAGCCATAAAAGAGGTGGTTTAATGCAAAAAAAATATTTTCTAACTCAAATTGCATGCAAAATACTGGGGAAAAAAAGGTGTCTAAAGCAATGTTTATAGTCATGTTTTCTTCTGCAGTCAACTCTTTCACCTAGGTTTAGTGCAAAGATTAAACCTAGCAGTGGAGATGTAAAGAAAGGATTACTGCTCAGTCTCAGGGAAGACTGTAATTATTAAAGAAGAGCAGGCGCCAACCTGCAGGCCCTTGGATCTTCTGCAGTATGATACGATGATTGATAACCTGACCTACTCTTCTTGGATCACTTGGCAGGTAGAAATATAGCATCTGCTGTACTGTTAATGCAATAAATTATACCCCTTTCAAACATTATTTCAATAAATTAAATGCATAGATCTGTAATAGTTTGCATAAACTATGTAAATAAGTGCCATGACTTACGTGTTGTGATTTGGGCATAAATTCAGTCTTACTTCCTTTAAAGGCAGAAGTTCAGTATGGATATTTAAGATGGCTTGAGCAATCATATTAATCTTTCTACTTCATATTTCACATTTTTATGAGAACTTTATTACTAAATAATATATCTCCATGTTCCCTTTTGTAGCTGTGCTCTCCATTACTTGCCTAAACTACTTGCTGTCATTAGTTATAGCAGTTTTATGCCTCATATACTACACAGCCTCTGATGGCTGTCTCCCTAATAAATTCTTCATCACCTTCAACATGACCATCTGCATTGCAGCTTCATTAATATCCTTTCATTCCAATTTCCAGGTGGGCAATGTCTTGCTTAGTTAAAGCTTTTTGTAAATTATTAATTATTGCAACCAAGAATCCTCCTCCCTGGGCTCTCACTGGTATCATGAAATAGTGATTTCATGGGTATTAAAGAAGTGTTGCTCAGTGCTGCCTTTATCTGTTAGGTTAATGAGGATCATTCTGCTCGAACACAATGGATCAAAATCTGGCCTTTGGTGTGCACAGATATTTCCCATTGATTTCACTGAGCTCATTGCATCTGAATCTCAGGCTTTGTAGCCTTTTAAAGTAGCATGGACAGTCAAAACTCAGATAGAAAAGTTTACCCTGGTAAATCAGGTGAAGCAGAAACTGAACAACTCTGAGACTTGAAAGAATCTGGACCAGTGCAATCAAAAGTTGAAAAAATCTTAAGACAACTGGGCAGGAGATCCTGGGTGATCTCAGTTTCCTGGCTGCATAGAAGGTTAAATACAGCCCTTCAGCAGATGGGCTCTATGTTTTTGAGTCATTAGGGAGACACTCTGCTGACTATAACATAGAGTCAAGTCAAATATGAGAACCAAAATGCTGAATTTTACACCTTTGAAGAGTCTTTGAAATAAAGAAAAAGTCACTAGATTATTTTTGTATTGATGAATCAAATCATGCTTTTACCTTATGCATAAAAATGCTTGGTCTGGTATTGCTGGATATTTTTCACTTTATCATTCATTTTCATACCTGTACAGGAAATTGTTAAAGTTTGGAAAAGTTGAAAGCAATACTGAGTTTTTAATGCAAAGTTCCAGGCAGTCTTCTCAGGAAAGCTGATGCAATGAACCCTACGTATATTATGTCTACATTCCTCCTCCTGACTTGTAGATTTTGTAATACAATTCTTCTGCAAACCCATTTTAAAAAAGTTGGATATACTCTTAAAAAAAACCAAAGACTTCCTTTGTTCTGTGGTTTGCACTACTATCCCTATTTTCAGTGCATTTAAACTTCATTTTTTTCCTTCAAATTCTCTTCTTTTTGTCGTCTTTCCTTTTGCAGTCACTGATTTTGTGTCTCCAGTTTGAGAATCATTTGGGGAGCCATTTATACTCAAATTTCAGGACTCAGGCCTATGTCCAAAACAGACATTTTTTCTTGATATGCCATCTCAAACATCTCAGAGTGACGCTGGCTGATACCTGAGACCAGAGAGCAAAACAGAAGTTATGCACAAGCCTCAAAACTGTCTTCTGAAATAAAGCGCATAAGGAACAAAGAAATGTGTCTTGATGAGCCAATCACAAACCCTCTTTGCCTTGGAAATGAAAAGGAAGAGAGAGTTACACCTTGCTTGGGTCTGAAGAGAAATTGTTCCTAAGGTGATAAGAGCAGGAGATTTTTTCTGAATTAAATGTGAACGAGTGCCTTTGTAATCCAAAATGACTTTGTCCTTGAAACAGGTCACTGAAACATCATAGTAGGACAGAAGGAGCTTTTGAGCTAGCAGGCACCTGCCCAGCTCTACTGTCAAAATCTCATATTATTTCTAAAGTAAAAGTATAGTTTTATTTGACCATTAATTAAAGTCTACTTCAACAAGGTGGCTGATCTTGCCAAGTCAGACACTAGCAGATAAGCATAAGTTTTACTATACTGAATGTATCCATTTCCCTTGCCTAATTTATGTAATGAAGTACCCCAATTCTGTATGCACCCAAGACCAAACCTGCCCTTCTTAAGTGTTCTTTGTTTTTCCTTCTGGTTTTTACTCTTTTTCTATAGTGCTAATCCAAGGTTTAGACAGACTGTGGGGCCCACCTACTGTGGAAACATTTTCCCCAGTATAATTGTTAGCGGAGGCTCCAGCCATTTGAAAGAAATGAAAACAAAACCTTATTATCCAATAAAGGATCGTTAAAAATTCAGCAGCTAACAGTTTTTGGCTGACAAAATTGTTGAACACACCAAGAAGCAGAAAGCAAAATTGGCTATTTTCTGATCACAGACCTAATTAAAAATGAACGGCTTAACTGCACCATTATGTGCCAATGACTGCAACCTGCATGGTATTTTCATTTCTGAATCTCCTTATATAAAGAATTTCCTGTGAGATTTTGTTACTCTCTAAATACCTCTGTATGGTATTGACTACAGCTGAGGATCAGGTTTTGTTAAAAGAAAATGTCTGGCTTTAATGGTGTGGAAGTTGACTGTATATATATATATATATATATATATATATATATATATATATTTTATTGGGTCATGTACTAAGACTGGATATCCCAAAGCACAAGTCTTGTGGATTTGGGTTGGGGTTTTTTTGGCTTTCTTTTTTCTTTTTTTAAATTCATTTTTACAGCCTACAGCAGCCAGTTGAAAATTAGACAATAAAGGTTATGTGAAAATTGCAGGACTATAAGACTTCCTGCAGTCTACCTCAGGAACTGAAATGCTGCCTTGGCAGACTCAGTGGTGTCTCTGTGACCATATTCACTGTAAAACAGGGCAGAATTGGGTTTTATGGGCTAGATTCCTTCTTATGTTTACTCCTCACAAATCAGCATGATTTTTTAAGAATAAATTTGAACCAGTCTCTTTAGTGCTTCCGCACTGGAGTCTACATTTACTTGAGTTTTGTGACCCGTTGCCACATTTCTTTCCCTGTGTGAGCCTGAGAAAAAGGTCTTGCAGAATAAAGCTTCATTAGATCACAGAGATATCATAAATAATTTAATAGAGTTTATCATAATTGAAGGGTTCTTCTCACAAGGGGATTAAGCTGACCTGGGGGCAGAATTAATTCCCACCTCTGGAGTCAACTACCAAATAAAGTTGAAGGTCATTAGAAAGTCCCTGTTCTGGTAGTGCATCCTGCTGGACTCTCACCTACTCTGGCCAGGCTTTCCAACTTCACTCAGTGTTCAACCATGCCTAGAAGAAGGACTTGTGACACATAGGAATTCAAGGTGTTAGGAAAAGCTGCATTATTTTCATGGTATTTGATCTGGCGTTCTGTTTCTGAAAAAAAAAAAAAAAAAACACCCAATCTTAAATAGACTTCCAAATACATTGAAACAATTTTTAGCTTATTTCACAATAGATGTTCCATAATTTATGTAATTAAAGAATTCGAGCAACTAAAGCAAAAATCACAGAACTTATAAAAAGATGAATGAGAAGTACTCTTTCACCAAATTTCAAAGATAAGCATTGTTGAGCTTCTCCTCTTGCTCATTTAGGTGTAATCTATGATAAAACCCCTTAAAGTCTACACGCTTATTTCTGTAACAAAAATAAATTACAGAATTTGATTATTTCTGACCCAATAATGAAGCTTCTTAATGTACTAATATGGCATTACACTTATGTACCTCAAAAATGCCACCTCTTGCTTTATTGTAGTGTCACCAAATCACAACACAAATGGCAAACCCATATATTTTTACCTGATACAGTATATAGAAAGGCCTAGTTTGGAGCTGCTCTGATACAGAAATAATCCAAAAATTGATGTAATCCCACTCTTTTTGCATCAGGCAACTAATACAGGCAATGACAGTTATGCAAGTAACTTTTTTACATGTTCAAATCCCATGTATAGATGTCATTGCATTCAGGGCAGCATTTCTTTTTACAGATGTTACACAGCAATTGTTCCTCACTTTCTTTTTCCACAGTGAAGGATTCAAGTTTGTTGTGTGACTATTCTTTACAGTTTAATAGCCAAAAAAAAAAAAATGAAGCAATGAAATAGGACAGGTACCATTGTTCATGCATATGCAAGGTGGCATGAAACCAAATAAATTTCTGATCCCCTGTTTTATTAAGAGCCCCCAGCTTCATGTCTTTTATGACAAATTAAATTGCAGTATACTTTGACTTTGGTCAAACTCTTGCTGAGATCTGGTGATAGTTATTTGTTTCCTTTGAACAACTAAACAGAAAATTTTCTTTTGACCCTAGTCTAAAGAACTGCGTTGCTAAAAAATGTGGAGTAAAGAGGGGATAGAAATCTATTGGTTAAAGATCTTGTATCACCAGCTCAGGTGGCTTGGATGTCACCCTTATGGTCTTCTGATGTTACTTCAGAAAGATTGTACTGTCAGCAGGAAAATGGGTCTTTTTGAAAAGATTTTCTCCTTTACCAAAGCATCTTATGAGATGTTAAGCTCATTAGGAAACCAGAAGAAAATCCAGCTGAACTTTTAAGTCTTTTTAAACTTTTTTCTTTCTCTGTTTTTTTCAACTTTTGGTCATTAAGATTGTGAAAAGGGGCTTAGCTTTTTCAGCAGCTCCAGGGAAAGATGGGGAGGGGGAAAATGTTGAGTTCTTATGACTACAGTTGTTAATATACAGTGGTGATACTATTCAAGCTGCGATACTCAAAGGCCTGTCAGCACTTCCATTTGAAACACAGTCTTTTTAATGTTTATTTTTCCAAAAAGGAGTCCAGTGTTGAATTTTAGCATGCAAGAATGCATCCTGGGAGAAAATTTTCTTTGTCACCTTTCAAATTGCTGGTTTGCATTGTACATGTTAGAAATAATTCAAAGTGTCCCAGCCTGACATGTATTTTTGCATTTGTATCCAGCTGTCAGCCATTTGTTTGTGTATGCATTCATATGTAGAGGTCTGTGACAATGTGTTTATGTGCATATGCAAGTGGACTACCCTTATGCTTAAATGTTAATCTAGGCCTGAACTTTCCACAGGTTAGCAGCACCTTGCAGGATGAAGTCTTTACACCTGCTTAATCAACAGGATGGAGATCCAGCTGTTCTCTTGCTGGGTCAAGCAAGCGGTCTGTGTTTTGCACAGAAGTCCCAGTCTAAAGATTAAGTTTTGCCTTTTGTGGTGTAAAATGCACTATGCTGGTAGAGAGAGCAAGAATATTTTCATTAAAAGACTGCATTGGTATGATAAAGGATCAAGATTCCTTTTCTTTGAGAAGAAGGGAAAGAATGGATCAATCCCTATATTTTCAGGTGAGGCAATGAAAGGGGAGAAGAATACTTAACATTGCTGTCATTTTTTGCAGAGCAATTTAATTTACTGACTTTTCACTTACTAACAAATACACTTACTAACACTACACAAGAAAGCTATTTTTCCCATTTTAAAAAAGAAAATACCGAGACAAGATAAAGAATATGTTGTGCCAAACAGAGAGCTAGAATCTTGTAATTTGTCATCTTACCTTCTTCCATATTTATTGTGTGATTTCTACTGACCTTGGCAATTTAAACAGTTGTTAATGCTGTAAATTGATGAAATATTGGAGAGTGTTCCAACTGCATTTTGAGAAAAAATATTCCTTGAATATTAGGAGGTGTAAGGGAATGCAGAGGATGTGTCGCTGGCTTTTCAAGAGCAAGAGCCTTTATGAAAGACCTTACACTCCTACAATTTTTAATTCTTAAAAAATTATAGAAGATGCAAATAATTATATAAGACTTGCTACAGAAATCAGTTTTCTGTTTGTTCAGGGTAGCTGATCATTGTCAGGGAGTAATGTTATTCAGAGCCCACTGAGACTTGCCATGTCATTTTCTTTCTTTGCAGTTCCTGTTGTTTCCTTGGCTCTTTATGGCAAGAGAGAAAGGAAGTCCATCTTGTGAGAGCGTAATAGTTAATTTAAGAATTAACCTTATCACTCATTACTTTCATTAGCAGCTTCAGGAAAGCACACATATCTGAGACCATGTAGTTCCAAATAAGATTCCTTGGGAATTCAAGCAAGATTAGGGCCAATGTGTTTTCTCAAGAAATAGGTGGTTAAGAGATTCTCTAGGGAGCAGAAAATGATATCAGTAATGGATGCAGATTCTTTCCAGAAAGTGGTATCTTTGAAGCAGGAAAGGGACAGGGCTGCTCTGTAACCCTGGTGAGTGGTGAAGCACGCAGAACCATACCAGCAGCTTACTGCTGAGGGATTTGCAGATGTGGGATTGAAAGGAGGGTGGCCCAAGGGCGAGGTAATACATATTGTTTCAACAATAAAGATTGTTTTCCCCATAGTTTCACAAACCATGGAGACAGGATCTGTGCAAGGTAGCTCTCTGGGATTTTGTTTTCTGGTGCAAGGCACAAGAGTACCAGAGTTAGAAAAGAAAATGTAGTATGTGTTATTTCTATCACAATGAAAATGCCAAGAACTGAAGGATAGCTGCTTGCCTTATTATGGCTGGTTAATTTTTATTATATTTGAGCCTGTTTGTTCATTTTGAATCTTTTAAATATATCCTGTAATTCATTTAACCCTTTGTCCTTATGAGTGAATGTCTTGTAAAATTAGATCTTTTGTATTTTCATTATTTTTCTATGGCAACTAAAATAAAATCTCACAAATCTATAGTTTTTATTATAATATCATTGTATATAAAGTCAAAAGAGGTCCTAGGTCTTTGAATCTGATCTTGCATAAACACTGCAACTGGCTCACTTTAATAATTTACTCCTGTCTGCAGTTTAAATATAGATTTGGCCAAACTTATGCTTCAAAAATCCATTAAATCTTGATCTGAGGAACTTTAGAAACATCAGTGTCTTATTTCCAAATTTGGTGTTACTGTTACTAATTCTCACTGTTAAATACAAATGATATGTTTAATGATACTATTTTTTTTGACGTAGCTTTCCAAAGACACACTCACAGAGCTAGAAATCTGATGAAGATGAATTTTTTGTTCAGTCTTTATGACACTGGTCTCTGGATTTGATATAAAAGATGCCATGTCATTTTTATGCTGAGGGTAAAAAATATTTTATATCAATGCAGAAGTGAGACCAGATGAATTAAGCCAAAATTTGTGATTCAAACTATCATTCAACTCATGATAGATTTAAAGATATTCCTAGCCACAAGTCTCACTTATACTTCTATTAGCAAAGGTTTTAAATGCATGCTAAAATACTAATAGGAATACTTCTTAGGGGTTTATCAGTGCCTTCAACAACAGAAATATATATGATATAAATGTACTTCAGGCGAGATGAAAAGATGTATGCCTTTCTTCTGAGTAATACAATTGCACTTAATATCAACCTTAAAAGAAAATATTTAGGCAACAGATTTTTCTAGTTTACTTATTACTTGATAGAATTGTGTTAGAGTTTATCTGATATCAGTGTGATGGTATAAAGGGAAATTAATTTTAAATCTTTTGACTAGGAGTACAGGTAACAAATAGTTGTCCAATGCTGTTTTCCTTTCCAGTACCATGATGGCCACTTTTCAACCCATCAGTATTGTTGCTGATAATCTAATTCTCCCGTTACACCCTCTTTCCTATATTGCCCATGTATAAAGGAAAAAATAAGGTAGATATATATACGTATTTACTCTCTAGAGAGAGTATATCTCTTGGGCAGAGAACATGTGAAAACTCTTGAGCACCAATGTTTTACATATAGGTCTGGCAGCAATAATTGGATCTTTTATTCTAGCAGTTGCTGTTGCAAAAGAGGAAAGAATTGTCTGCATTCCTATAGCAGCTTGAAAACTTGCTCCTCTATCTGCAAGTGACCCGTGGTGTGAGGTAATGGGAAGAGAGCCAAACTTTAAACAGTTTTTATTTGGATTCAGTTGAATGCCAGGTGAAGATTCAGGCTTTTTTTTTTTTTTTTTTTTTTTTTTTTTTTTTTGTCCCAAATATTTCTCTCAGCTCAAGATGAGAAGCAAAATCTCATATTCCATTGTTCCTTTTTCTACTCCACAGCGGCATATTTTAAAGATGGAAATTCAGCTATCTGTATTTCCCTACTTTTGTCAGTTTGGGTCACAGCCTTAATGTTACTTAAACAGTTTCTTTAAAGTAATGGAGCCCTTAATATAGACTTAATAAAGCAATGTAAGGCGGTATGGATTTCCTTCTGTCTAAGGTTCAGAGGCCTTTATCTGAATAATACATTAGATACTTTTATTCACTGGTGAGGCTTCGTAACAGGAAAAACTTTGAAGGCAACGTCTATCCTGTCATTAAATTGATAATAGACATGTTCTTTACTTTTTATCCCTTTTGTAGCACATCTTTTACCTCTGACAGGTTTCTCTAGGAATTAAACGGGGACCATAGGATACTTTTACCAGCATATAACAATGTGGTCTCCTAACTTGTTGCAATCATAAATAACTGTGGTGAGGAAAACCTTATCAAAAGGTTCTTTGATACTTGCATGTTACTTGTATTGTTATTATACATACAATGTTGTAATGAAAAGTAGAATACACTTTTAGTATTCTTTTTCAGTGTGACAGGGATACATAAACTAGGTTCATTTTAAGGTTTCATTTAAAACTTCTTCCATGAAGTAGATGTTGACATTACATGAATTCAGATTCAGTGGTATCTATATAACTAATATTTTTTTTCTTGAGTTGAATATCTGTATGTCTTAATTTGAAAAAAAAAGTCTTTTAAAAGTGCTAATATGCTAAAAAAAACCAAACAAAAAACCCAACCATTTAAAAAATATGTATAGCAAAATCCCAAATGCAATTGTTCACCCAGAATGCCATATTCTATTTCATGTTTTCTTTTGTCTGTGTTTATAGTCCCAGGGTTAAAGCTCTTACAAATATCCACCAGATTTCTTATCAATTGTTAACAATCCCTGTTAGTCAGTTTATGCTGTTGAAGAAAATGAAAAACTATTTTTATTTCCTTCTTTATGTTCATAACTCATTTTTCCTATTTAATCTATGTTCAGCTTTTTTACTTCTCATTAAAACCTCTAGCAAGGGTGTTTCAAATGACAATTGCCAAAAATGCATTAAATTCTGGACAAAGTTGTAAATGATATTTTTGATAACCATTTTCCAAATTCTCCAGTGGTATAGAAAATAATGTCTTCAACTCCCGTAAACTGTTTCGTGTTTGCCATAAAATCTGACCCTGAAAGGCCTAAACAAAGTGAGTATATTGTTCTTCTGGATGTATTTTAGCCCTCTGATGTGCATCAAAGTAAAAAAGAACTGAATAGAAGAGTGTAGGAACTAGTCCAAATTTTCTGTTCAATCTATCCCAGGAGACAAAGGAGATGAGAGAAGAAATGTGGATATTTCCAGGTTTCACCTGTGATAGAAACAAGTTCCTGCATGGCTTTCAGTGAGGAAATGAAATTTTGCACAAATCTCTCTCTGTGAAATGTCTGATTCATGTTTTTTGACATTCAGATGATAAAGTCTTTGCTATATTAGTGAAAAGCCAGCATAGCTTGACAAAAAATGTATGGAAATATACTTGATTTGCAATAGGGTATTTTATGTCATAAATATTTTTTGTCATTTATAGATGCATATTTTCATCTGAACTGTGATAAGAAATATTTTGATCTAAGTCATACACTACTGCAAATCCAGATTAGAATGCACTGTGTTTGTGAGAGCTGACATATCTATTAAAAAAAATAACAATTCTTATTTATATTTTAAAAATAACATAACTTGAAATAATTTATGGCTACAAATTATCAAAAATGAAGTTCTTTTCATAATGAGCAGTAACTCCAGTTATTTGTAACACTGAGCTGAAAAAAACAAGCACAGTTATTCAAGTAATGTATATCAGCTGTCTTAATTTTCTTCTATTTCAGTTACATAATGACATTAGTGAAATTATTAGCTGGAAATGATCAGATTATATTCAGCCCAACATACATAATTTTTATTTTTCTATTTGTATTTATTTGTAGCTTTTCTTGGTGGACTCAATATTTTTTTATCAATTGCAGCTTCATACTGAAATGTATAAGGGAATGATTGACTTATTAAGGAAATTAATATCTCTTATTGCTTCTAGCTAAATGCTTTGCAAAATCCTGACACATTACTTTGGCATTCCTGTAGATGTCACATTCGTATAAAAATTCTTCAACCGGAGAGATCCATGAGGAACAGCTATGAAAAAAACTGAGAAGTGAAGAAATAACTCAAAATCTTGGAAAACACATTAGTCTGTAAATCTCTAACTTAACATCTGGAATGAATAATTTCTTTCTGCTTTTAAAAATTATCTTTGAACTTTAAATAAAATTATTTTATTGGATATATCATGCTAGGATAATTTAATAAATTTATATTTTAGTTTTGATCAGTCCCCTACTTTTAACTTACTCAATTTATAATTCAAAAAGAAGTGTATCTAGAACTGATGCTAACACTACACTTAGCAACTTTTTTCCAAGGAAATTATCAGTGAAGGAAACCGGAGGTGAAATGGGCTATTATTGATTCCAAAGGTAATGATCTTGATTATTTACTTTAGTCTTACATTTAAGCCAGCTAACTTAATAATGTCAGCAGTTTTGCAGCATATTCATAAACATAAATTGGGATGGGAATATTCACAGTCTTTTATATATTGTGTGAATTGACTTCTCAAGTATCTAGAAAACATTATTAACCTTTAGTATTTCATCTGCAAACCTAAAGCTAAGAAAAAATATCGGACTGACTACAACAGAGCAGTTTTGAAATGAGAGGATTAGTTAAGACAAAAAGGGAACTTGTAATGCATGAAGCTATTGCATCCTTGTAGTTCTCTCTACCTTGTGAATCAGAGGAAGCTGAACTCATCAGAGATATGAAAATGAGATACAGAAAAACAATGAAGCTATACTGGAGTTTATCAGTGAACTGCTCAGTGCTTTCTGATGAATGAGACTATTAATCTGGGAGTTCATGACAAAAGGCCCTTCCTTTGTTGACCACAGGACTTTGGTTGAAAGTTCATATTCAGATAAAAAAAAAAAAAGTTGGCCAGCTGATGCTTGGTTTGTCAGTAGGGAATAACTTTTGATGGTGGTGTGGATAAGATCTGGCTGACACCCAGTCCCTATGGGAAAGAATATATTTATCCAAACAGAACACTGAGCTTTCTGGAAGAATCATTTAGACAAAGCCTTTTAAACATGCCCCACTAAGGGGCTCTCTACTCCCTCACTCTGCACTGAACTCCAGAGTCCCAGTGAACATTGCAATGCTTTGATGACATGTCAGAGGGGGCAATTTTGCAGCCACTCGGGACCAGGAGTTCTCAATACAGTTGAACAGAAAACCATTAAAACACACAGAGAAATATTGTGGAAACACTGAAAGTCCAGAATTTGACTGTTTGCATACTGCAACAGTTGAAGTGAAGATAATACCAAAACCAAGGTGAACCATGTTCCTTCATTGCCATATCAAGGGTTATATTTGACTTTTCTGGTATTCTGCTAAGGTTTTTTCAGCTATATAATCAGCAAAGGGATGTGTCTGTTCTCAGTCTTAATGGGGTTCTGGGAGAGAAAAAGAAGGGACTTCCCAGATTTTTCCCTTATTTAATGACCAACCATTTGCTTTAAGTGATGACAGTGTCTAATGGATCTAATTGGAAATATGAGATAATTAAAACACAACAGGAGTCAATACCTGCTTTTCTGTTTCTAATGCATAATAAATAATAACTCATCAGTGGAAGTTTCTGCACTGTGAAGTCTCTTCTGAGAGTGTCTTGTGACTAAAACTTTACAGATTCTACTCAATATAAAGAATAGAGCGTAGTTAAGAATCTTAGGTAATATGAAGCATGTGGGCTCATTTAAATGTCATGCTCATTTAAATGGCTAAAGATAGTAACTTAACTTTTTATCTTGAAGGAAAACTAAATAAAAAAATCAAAAATAATGATTACTTCAAAACTTTGACCTATCTGCATTTTTATCTGTTGTTGTTAGCTTGCTAAACTTTTCTTAGTGTGTTATAAAACCTGTGTTGAAAATACCTTTACACTAGAGAAAGAATGCTTTTTGCTGAATTTCTAGTAATGTAGGCATTTATTAGAAACTCAACTGGAGAAGCAGTAGTCAACAATTTAGGTTAGTGACTCTTAAGTTAAAACTAATGGGAGTTAATTACATCCACTTTATTAATAAGTCAATAAGAACTCTGTAAAACTTTGTTATTTAAAGAATAAATTTTTCCTTTTGTTTTATTCTCCTGTGGACCACAGGTCTTTGCTTTGTGTGGCTTTCTGTTTATCAAAGACATTTGAGATAGGGATAATACCACAAAAAAAAAATCACTGTCACTTTAGGACAGATAATTTCTTATTGCTACAACTTTAGCAGCATTTTTTCCTGTTTTATTTGCTTTTTTAGGAAGGGAAATAAAACACTTTCTTTTTTTCTTTTTCTGGTCCCCTATTCTTTAGAGTTATTTAGTGATCAGAGGAAGTGATTTATGGGGAATGCAAGATTACCTGTTAAACCCATAACTAGGTGGGATATGAAGCCACAGTTTTTAGAATTCTTTTGCTATTGAATACCTCATTTTTTAATTGTAATGTATATGGCTTTTAGGCCATACTCACACATTGTTTTTACTTCCAGATTTCACTCTTCGACCTGGGGCAAATCACTTAACCTCTCTGTGCTCCCACTTACTCATCGACAAAATGGGCAAAATAGAATTAACCTAATAAAGATTCACATTTGTCTTGTGCATTATCGTTAATGGGGATGTGAATCATAATGGTGAAATGCTTTGATGTCCCCAGATGATGCTGTAATCATGAAACTATTATTCTGTATTTGGGCAAAATAGCTGAAAATGTATCTGCATAAATTATGCAGAAATAAACTATACATCTAAATAATTGCACGCAGTTGTTAAGCTGCTAGTGGCCCATGGAGAGATTTGTGAAGCTGTTCCGATGTGTAGCTCCCTCACAGCTTAGTTCTTGCTGAGCCCGGCTGTTCCACCTAACAGTTTTATATTAATAGGGCCTAAATCAGATGTAAGCTTCTTTTGTTCCTTGTGATTGATTTTCTTTAGCAGCACAAAAAAGTTTTCAGTTTATCCCACTTGGAAATAAACCTATGGTGAGGTAAAGGGCCATAAGGAAAGGTCAGTGTGATTTGAGGAGGAGACAGCTGCAAGAAGGATCATGTGAACATCCTGAGAGGTGTTTGGCACTTGCTGAGGGGCTGGGAAGGACGTGGTGACCTGCCCCAGTTCCGGGCTGTTCCGGTCCTCCTTCACACACTGCTGCTGTGCAGAGCCTTCCCCACCTCCGCTTTATTCCCATGCAGACACACACAAAGGAGGGAGGGATGGGAGACAGCCAGCCTTTCAACTTACCCGCTTGAGATGAGAAAGGGGCAGCAGCCAACCATCATTAAAAGGATTAGGGCTCAGGTATTACTAACCTACAATCATACTATGACAATGGAGAGATATTTTTCTTCTCTTCCCCTACCAGGGCAATAATTGATATTCTCCCTTTTTGTTTAGGCAAATACCATTTTCCCATCTTGGCAAAACAAGTAATTTAGCAGTATATAGATAGAAGGTTAATATTAGTAAATTAATAAATATCCAGATTATCTTAAAGCTTTCCTATGTCTATAGTTCATTGCCTTTGCTTTTACTTAAGAAACTTGTTTTCTCTAACTAACCAAGATAATAACCAAACTGAGGCCATTGGTAGAAGGTAAACAATATGCAATTAGCACCTTGGCTTGAGCAATTTTGTTTTCATGTGAGTTACCTGCAAACTGCTGGCAGTTTTCAGTGGATAGTTATGGAATGAGATGATAGGCATGAAAGAGAAAGTTATTATGTCAATCCTCTGGATTCGGGGTAACAGCAGCAATAGTTCCAGTCTTGAGAGATGCCTGTCTGTTCCTAGTCAGTACTGGAGTCCTCAATTTCTTCAGGCAATCTATTCTTAATTATTCACTATTCAGCCCTTAGAAAAATTGTCTAAATATTTAATATCTGATTATTTATTTTTGGTTATGTCACTCATTATGTTTAAGTACTGTCTAGCAAAGAAAAAATGCTTCAATAGAAGCCTTGGCTTTGTCCAGGTAGCATGTAAAAGAAATGTAGGGAAAGGTTAATACATGTAATACGTGATAAGAAAGAAGATCTTTACACAGCACTGCCTTCATCAGGAGTCTAATACTTCAGCTTCTAACCACCTTTCTGAATTGGACCATAATTATGAACAAAATCAATTTCCCTTAGTCATGATTTTAAAATCACATTGAGTAGATAGTCTAAAATCTTTGTAGAAGAATTTTCTAATTTATGACATGTACTTGATGGAAAGTTTTCAGTGAGCTACTGAAAGAGGAAAGACGTCAGGGTGATGACATCCAAAGTACTTTTTTCTGTTGGAATGAATTGATAAACAAAACCTTGGGGCCTTTGCTTAATCCTGTCAGTATAAATGTATCAGTTCCCTCCTTAAGGGCCATCCTTTCTGAAGTGAAAAATGAAGTGAATTGTGAAGGGTCAGAGAATGCTATGGTAGCATTCCAACTCACTGCAGGAAAGTACCTTAAAAGTGGAGGGAGAGTGGGAAGTGATACAAAATGCCACAAATATCACAAAGAAGCAAAATATACTTCTGAGTAAACACCTTTTTCTTGTTTTACAAGAATAAGGTACATTGTCCTAGTGTCAAGATGTTTCACAGATCATCTCTCACTTTTAATTCAATAAATCCATCTCTTCCTCCTTCTGCTCCAGTGACCTAAAGGTACCACCTGTACAGAATTCTCCACTTGGCTTTGTGAAAATAGTTGCTCTGTGCTGATATTTTTCACTTTTGGACTCTGTAATCTTCAACAGAGAGCTTTACAGATAGTAAATAAAACTGACAGGAGCAAAATCTGTTGGCCTCCCTTTCTACATGAGCACCACTTCCAAACCTAGCTATTGCCATTTTGCTTTCCTGATCTTTGATTTCCTGTCACCAATCATTCCTGCAATAGCTAAGCATCATGAGCTTATGTTACATGTTTCTAATCTATTATATACTTTGGAGAAGTAATCTTTGATGTATATGTTTGTCAGCTATGCTGTCAGAGATGCAGCCTCCTTCCAGGCCTTGCTTCACTTGCTGATGTGCCCTGTGTTTCTCCTCTCAATGCTGGGACCTTTGCCACATTCTAAATTCCTTACATCCCCAGGTACACAAAGGGCAATGCTTTTTTATTAAGAATCTAGTAGAGGTATTGTGAGACTCTCTAATACCATTTGGTTTGCATCTGGTGTCACTTTGTGTCTCAGGAGTGTGAATTCCTATCAGGTGAGGGAATCCTTCAGGTTCTCCTTCAAAATAATGACCTACGTAAGTAAGGTCTTATCCTTGTGTTCACTATTAGCTGAAATGTCTGTGTGTAGTTCAACTTTTGTTTTCATTTAAAAAGACTCTGGACAATAGTGCCACTAAAAGATTAGATTAAAATGATTGCTGCTTTACGTTTCTGAAAGCTGTACATAAACCAGTATTCTTTATGCCCTCCACAATACTATCTTAAGCATTTTTCTGTGTTAATACCTTGTGTGACTTGCTGAACCATTAGAAATGTTTTACCCTGAGTGCTTGTGAGGTCCTCTGATATTGAAAAGCAAAATTTGTGTTCAGACACTCAGTAATTATAAAATCTATTTCTGAAGTAATGCCTAGAGCACAGATACCTTCACACTATTATTTGGTTGTTCTCTCTTATTCTGTAACAAAAGCAAAAGTCCTTCTGTGATGCATTTAATTGATGACTCTTTTTGGTATATAAAGTATTTTTGCATGTTCTATCTGAAGTAAAAACTACCTCAGCCAAATCTGCAAAGAAAATGTTAATTGCTAATTGATAGTGCCATGTGGCATGTCAAATTTATTGTTTTTTTTTTTTTAACCAACCCTTTAAAACATTGAAAGAAAGTGTCTGAGAGCACGTATCAAGTTAAAAACAGTTTTTACATGATGAAAAATTATTCCTGCTTAAAAGAATAGCTGGTTTCCCTATCCCTCTGGATATATTTTTTTATTATACTTTTAAAATTATATGGAATCTCAAATATCTAAACTTCTATAATTTTTCTTAGAAAGCCTACTATTATTTTGGTGATACATTTTCCAACTTTCACTAATAAATTATGCAAATTGCTGATGCCTCCAAGTTTACTTAAGGAAATTTATTCAGTGATGATTTAAAGACACTTTTGGAGAAGTGAGAAAATTAGAACTTATTTCTAAAAGGAAAGAACTCCTCTTTCCTTTTATATTTGTCCCCACACTGTTTCCAATTCAAAGATGCTTTTTTTGTTTTCCACTCCAAAACAGTATCTCTTTCACAAATCTGTCTCATTGTCTGTTGAACACATCTGCATTTTTATGCACAAGCAATGGATCACAGTCCTTCTGAGGACCAGTACATTTTATGATGCCATGAAGGTCTCAGAAACTACAATTCTGCCTTAACTGAGTCCTGGACTGTCCATGCTACATAATGCTATATCTATTTACAGTAATGGACTAAAAAAATGTTTTTTAGTAGTGAGTTGAGAGAAGGACCTCAGGCAGTACCATCCAGACTTTTCTCTTTCTAAGCTGTAACATTAGTAAGACAGAAGTAGATAGATTACTGCTATTCCTTCCACGTGCAATAGCTAAAATCTCCCCTTGGATGCAAATTCCAGTTGTTGATAATATCTAGTTGGAAGTGAATCATACCACAAATAGAAAGAAAAAAAAATTGGAGTGAGGTAGCCCATGTGCTGAAAATGATATCCAATCTTAGGGGATGCATACTCAGATGGAAGAATTAATTTCTTATTTTATCTTTTAAACATTTATCTTTTGACTATGCTGTTCTGTTTTGTTGCATTCTGCATTCTATTCTGTTCAAGGAATGCAAATAGCTTCCTCTTTCTGGGAATATGGCCTTCACAGTGTTGCCCCATATAATAATTGTTATGTCTTTTTTTCAAGTTATTGCAGTCTTTTGTGCAATGCTTTTATAGTTGATGTGTTGAGAAGGGGAGCAAGGTGTAGACATCCAGTGTCTTTCCAGACATAATGGTTTCAAACAGGATTGCAGTACAGTTTGTCTAGGAAACTCTTGTGGCATTGAAAGCCAAAGGTCTAAAACTCTAATTTCTTCCTCTGATGGGCTCAAGAACTGTGTAAGTGATTGTGTGTTGAGGTATGTGAATTGTTTTCAAATGGCTTAAGTCAGCTGTGGAAGAAGGGGTAAACCTTTATAGCTATTTTCCTTTAGTATATTTGAATGTAATTGTAAATGTACAAACCTCAGGTGTTTGAGAGAAACGCTTTCATTAGGGGAAGTCCTATTAAATATACCCTCTTTTTTATCCTCATTACTTTTCAGTGTGTTTTTATCCAAAGGAGGATAATTTGTATCTTTTACAGAAAAAAAAACAGTCCTGCAAAGGACAGTAAAAGAAAAACTGGATGTCACTAAAGAAGGTAGATGAGGTAATTAGGTCTGGAATAAAAAAATGCCTGTGTTGGGTATTGCTTTAGTGCTTTCACCAGTTAGTCTCCCTCTGCCTCCTGAATTCAGGCAAGGCAGTGATGTCCATACTTGCTTAATTATAAAGCTTCATTATTTCCTATACCACAAAGTCTGCTTTTTGTTCTTATAAACACTTGGCCTAATACATTTTTTGTAAATGCCAAGAACAATGCCAATTAGCCCGTGGATAATTGTGATGAATTGCAGGAGAAAGAAGTCAGGAAGTTTGTACACCTCTTGCTTTTCCTGGTGCATATCAGTGCTGAGTTGCCCAATGCTGCCATCCTGATAAGTAATCTAGCAAACTCCCTGTAAATGACCAAAAGGAGGACATCCAATTATCTTGCAGAGCAAGAGGAATGAAGTAAGCATGCTTATACATCTAGCCCAAATTTTGCAGCCTGGAGATGTACAGTATATATAATCAAGCTGTTTTCTACCTTTCTGGCTGGCGTTTTCTGAATGGAAAGTTTTAAATGCATGCTCTTCCAAGCAGGACAACCACAAAGCAGTTCATTTCTGCAGCAAGTATTTTTGGAAATAGAGCCCTTCCCTTTCACATTCCTTGTGCTAATGTTCTTTAAACACCAGTTTGAAAGCACATTGCCGCTGTCTCTTTCTCTTAATTAAACTTCCAGCATTTCTAGACAATGTCCTAGTCTTCCCTGTGTGCCCCACATTCTTGTATCAGACATTTGTACCCTTACTGGAACAATCTGCTTGCTCCAGAATTATCTGGCAGTCCTGCCTCAGTCTATTTATTCCATCACATGATTGTTTTAGTGTTGTTTGAAGCACTGTTTTGGAGCCAGACATAATCATATTATACAGTTCCTCACCTTATTAACTGACAGAGAACTGTTCCCCATTAGACAATTGATCCTGGGCAGATGAAGCCATTAAAAACAGTACTAATTAGCTGGAGAGTGGAGACAGTAATACAGGCTGCATCACTTCCTTTCATGCTTAGGGAAGTTCATGTTCCAGACAAATAATAATTGATATGTAGTCTTCCTTAATTGTGGTTGTTAACAGCCAGTATTATAATGACAGCCTGACAATCTCTGTCTAGCCTAGTGTATGTTTATTTCTGAATCCAAGAACCACTGAATAACATTTTTGGTTTAACTTGAACTTCACAGAATGTACTTTAAATGTCAATGTAATGAGAGTTGGGCAGATAACTCTAACTTAGGAGTTATTCCTTACATGTCTCCAGGTGTCAGCTGTTTGTCTTGGAAGACTGGATGTCCATAATTACATGGAGTTATGGCATGATACATTAGAATAAAATAAACAGATGGTTTGAATGAGAATTAAAAAAAAAAAATAGTGCATTAGATCCATAACCAGGAATGCTAAGCATCCAAGTAAATTTCAGTGTACTAACTGTAGCCTATAGAGTAAGAAAATCATAGAGACTTTAAACAAAATAATGCTTTGATTTCCTCTCTATATTTTAGTTTGAAAAAACATGTCAACTATTATTCTCTATCTTAATTTATTATATTTCTTTCTGAGCTTAAAAGAACTAAATTTAAAGGTGTTTTTTCTTTTCCTTCAGATATTCTCACCAAACACTCAGCTCTTCCACAATTCAACAAGCTAAAAAAAATCACAGTAAACCAGAAAATTTAATTTCAGGAAAGAAAATTAACATCTGAAACAGTAAACATTAGACATATTTAAATGATTTGATAATTTTTTTTATATTAAGAACATGCAGGCATTTTAAAACTGATATGAGCTTCAAAGCTTTTTTTTTACTTTCCACCTGTGTTTTTAAAAAGAAAATGAACAGAAAAAATCCCACTCAAACCCAAAAAATACCAAACCCCACAACCCTAGTCCAAGTCCAATTACATGTAATCAAAGTAGTATGTGAAAGAGATTAAAAGATGAAAAATATTGAAATTCTAAATGTTACAGCTCTCAAAATAGCTAACTAAATATATTTTTTTCTTACCATTTCCTCTGTTGTCCATCTACATACTGCTCTTCTGTTGCCAAAACTTCCTGTATATTTGGGTTTGAAGGAAAAATTTGTGGTTTTAGAATAGTACTATGAGTTAGTTGATTTGGCTTTTATTGCTGACTGTGAAATCTTGCATAAGTCATTGACAGCCAAACCCTCCTTGCTTTATTTTTTTGAGTAGTCAGGCCTATTAAAACCCCTTGATGAAATTCTGGCCACACTGAACTCAGTGGCAAGATTCCAATTAATTCTATGGGAACAAGAATTTTCTGACAGGATTTCAGACTGATACATATTGGGCGGTGTTCTTGCCCATGGGAGGCCATTGAAATGAAATAATCTTTAAGCTCCCTTCCAAACCAAAGCATTCAGTGATATATATAAATAAGCAGATAAACATGGTCCCATATTGCTCCTCCAGATGAAGTTTATCATTCACATTGATGGTATTAACAAACAAGGAAAGTGACAATTCATCACAGACTGCAGATTTCAAGAGAAAGGGACTGTTAGCATCCTGACATGTCCTAGGCTGTCCTTCTTCATAAAGTCTTGATGATTCAGGCACCTGCAGGGAAGGGGCATTTTTTTTTTTGTTATACAAACAACACATGTTTGGATTTTAGCTCTTCTACAGTAATGTGGGTTTCTTACCTCTTGAGTGAATTCATCACTTTTGTGAAAACCTTGATACTTTAATTTTTATTTTTTTTTCCCAGTCTTATTCAAATTGTTTATCAGCTTTCTGGATGTAGGGATAGAACATCCCCTTGACAAGTTTTCTGATGACATGAAACTGGGGGAGTGCCTGATACACCTGAAGGCTGTGCTAACAGTCAGCAGGACCTCAGCACACGGAGAATTGGGCAGAAGGAAACTGAATGAGGTTCAGCAAGGGCAGGTGTTTGGTACTGCACCAGGAGAGGAATGACCCCAAGAACCAGCACAGGCTGGGGGCTGACCGACCAGAGAGCAGCTCTGTGAAGGCCTGAGAGCCTTGGGTGACAACGTGACCATGAGCTGGTGGTGTATTCTTGTGGCCAGGAGAGCCAGTGGTATCCTGGGGTGCCTCAGGAAGAGTGTGGCCAGCAGGCCAAGGGAGGTGACAGCCCTAGAGAGGCCACATCTGGAGTGCTGTGGCCACTTCTGGGCTCCTCAGTACAAGGAACACAAGGAGCTACTGGAGAGGGTCTGGCAGAGGCCACAGGGGTGATGAGGGGTCTGGAGCTTCTCCTGTGAGGAGAGGCTGTGGGAGCTGAGTCTGTTTAGTCTGGAGAAGAGAAGGCTTAGAATGGATCTCCCAGTCGCAAATAAATACCTCCAAGGCAGGTGCCAAGAGGATAGTGCCAGATTCTTTTAAGTGGACACTCAGAGACAGAACAAGGAGTAATAGTCATAAACTAAATCACAAGCAGTTTCACCTCAACATGAAGATGAACTTTACATTGAACATGGCAGAGCACTGGAACAGGCTGTTCAGGGAGGTTGTGGAATCTCCTTCTCTGGAGACATTTAAAACCCACCTGGATTTTCTCCTGTGTAACCTGTTCCTGGTTGTTGCAGTGTGGTTTGATTTAGTCAGTTGTTTTTATTAATGTTAGTTAGCCTTTATGCTCCCCCATTTGTCCCCTCACAGTTGGTTTAATCCAAGTTGTTTACCCCAAATTTCCCACCACTTGTCTACCCAGTTATCTGTCAATTTTCTCACCTCTCCCTGTTTTCTCCTTATTTGGTTCCATCAATCTGAGTTTGTTTATAGCCTTTTGGTTGTCAATCCTATGACCATCCCCAGTTTCTTCCAGAAAGTTTTGTATCAATCACTCCAGTTTAGCTTTTCTATTTGTCCCCTGACCTTGTACCTACTCCTGCTACATTATCATAGGTTGCTCTGTCCCTCTCTGGCTTATCCCCATTGGGCAAGACAGGTTTGCACCCCTGTCTGCCCACCCCCTATTTGAGTTGCTGTAATCATTGATTTCTTCGGCATTTGTCACTGCACCCACCCAGAGGCACCTTTCTTGCCATACCTGGGCAAAAAAAGGACTCTTTGGGCTGGCATACAAGTGTCCTTCTCTCATCCCTTCACCTCCTCTCAGCGTGCAGAGCTACCCAAGCTGTGCACCCTCGAGCAGCGCTCAGCACCATCGGGGCAGGGATTCTCCCAAGGTGCCACTCGCGGGGTGGCCACGCGGCCTCACGCGGGCGGTGCCAGCCAGGCCCTTCCACCCGCCCGGGGCCGTGGCAGGCAGACTCCACACCTCGTGACCCTGCATTGGCAGCAGGGTTGAACTAGATGGTCTCCAGAGGTCCCTTCCAACCCTAAGAATTCTGTGATTCTGTTATTTTTTACCTATTATTTTTTTTTTCTGCTCTTTCTTACATAGTTATACTCTTTGGGAAAAATTTGGTGTGGGTCAAAAAACCCCTTTTTATTCAACAAAAATTGCCATGATTTTGCCTTAAGTATACAAATCACATTGAAGTCACTGGTGTGGCTGCGATTTCAGTGGGTTTTGGATTAGGTGCATATCAACTTAAGGCGCTGTTGTCAGAAATAGCTCAGCAGTAAAAAGGGAAAGAAAATAATTTATGGTAGTCTCCTAAATTAGGGAATAGTTTGGACTATTGACTAAATAGGGAGAATGATGTCAAATACAATAACTCAAAAATGCTAATGAGTAAAGTTGTGTAAGACATGAAATCCCTTTTTACGAAAAGGACTGGAGAAGGATGCAAAAGCAAGAGATGATGGTTAGTGAAGCTCAGGTAGCAGAGCAGTGGACCTGACATGTTGAACAGTTACCTGTGCTCATATTTGCTTATTAGGAACTCCTGCTGCGGTTTTGCAATAGTCAAATCTTAAAGGACCTATTTAAAAATTAATGGAGCCCAGGAAGAATATTTGACTGTAGTAAGGGTTTGTAACACATAAATATTTTTATATGTATATCTACACCTATGTTCACACAAACAAGAGCAAAACTAGATGTACAATTTTCTGTGAAATATTAATATTAATAATTAAAAATCTACAAAGTCTTTGGTAGATTTTACCAATCAGATGCTGGAGGTTATGGTAGTATCACCAAGGTCACAGAAACAACACTGGCATGTACCTCTAAAAATTGGTGTATTAGCAGAACTTAACCATTAGAAGAAGACTGGTTGTTTTAATACGTATTCACTGTCTTTCCACCAACCCTTACAATTGTACTTCCTCTGATGAGAAGACCTGAGAGAAAAAGACCCAGAAAACTCTGAGATTTTACAGCTTAAAAAAATGGTGGAGAAATGACTCAATATAATTAAAATGTTTTCCCAGTGACAAGGGTCACAAAATCTTCAGATTTCTGTCAGATATATGGTCACACTCTCTGTGTTGAACTTCTAGGTTTAATTATTTCTTTGGAGGAAGCTCATGGATTTGACTTTCTCCCAAGATTTTCTCACATGTGGTTCTGTGTTGTCTCTTTTTCCTCTTTCACAGTCTTAAGCTTTTCATTGTATAATAGTCTCCTTTCTGACCCAAAATCAACTGAAAGGAATGAACAAAGACAGTTCTGTAAAAAAAGACATTTATTAAAAAGGTGGTCATTGGATATAGGCCTTTTGCTCTCCCTGTGCTAATGCTGTTGATGGTGTTTTCAAGTTGTCTATCAAGCTGGTTTAAATCTTTTAACATGCTACTTCTCACTCTCAGTCCCCCACTATTTCTCCTAGTTGTCATTCAAATTGTTCCACTAAGAGAACAAATAAATGCATGCCATGAAAACTAGCAAGATGATATAATGAATGAGTTACAATAAATGCCCCCAGCATAAAACAATTATGTACCTGCTATTGTCAAAAACATTCAACATTCCCTTTGTTGAAAAGGAAACAGCTATAAATTATTCACTGGGGCACTGTAACTCCTTTCTTTTTTTCTTTCTTTTTTTTTTAGTTGCTTCCAATTAATTCTTCCCTGAATATCCCTAGGTATTTAGCTGAGGGTAGAAATTTACATGCAGAGAATTTTAGCTGTTTCTTGGGATTGTCAAACTGAGTATCTAAAATAATAATAGTAATAATAATAATAATAATAATAATAATAATAATAATAATAATAATAATACAATATTTTACTGTGTATAATCAGAGCTTAGTAACAAAAAATGTGTCATTCAATATCAGTATAGGTCATTTTTGTCTAGGAGTAAATATAACGTGTCTTTTAACCCAGAGCTTCTCTCTTTCCTGAGCCTGCACTGCCCTCAAGTCTCATTTTCATTTCTGAATTTTCTTCTTCCTGTAATATTTACCCCAGCATCATGCTATCTTTATATTCTTAATGATATTTTTTTGTGGGTTTTAAAAAGGTATAGATTTCCTGTGGATTTTCAATAAACAATGCTTTTAAAGAGATTTACTGAAGGTACAGATTGTACAGTTCTGAAAACAAAAAAAGAGCAGTTTTGATATATACCATATTTACACCACCCAAAGTGAGAAGCTTTCTGACAGTCTGCCTTCATGCATTTAGCACCAGAGCTATGTCAAGATTCAAGGTTGGTATTCTGACCTCCCTCAAGAAGCTGTGGGATGACGTCCAAATAGGGTGCTTGTTCCATTTTATTTTCAAGCACATAGAACATCTCAGTAGGGCATCTGAATTAATTAAAAAAAGGATGAAATATTTTATTCAGGAATTGAGTGGGCTCAGTTTATTTTTAGCATGATTTCATTTTGTTCTAAAGCTGGGCCAAGCAAGTGCTTATATTTTGCATGGCACTAAAACGTGCCTCCAAGATAGTCTCTGGATTTCCTCTCCTGTTGAAGGTCTCATCCTTGTGCCTTGTGCCTATACCTAATAACTTGTCTAGGTAGAAACAGTGATACCCAGCTGAATTTACAGAATTTTAACTTTTTGTGTGTGAAAGGAATGTCTCCAAGGTGGTCCATGCAACCTGACACAAGTGCTGTGGGTGCCCTGGCTACCTCTCCCAGCCAAAGGAGATTTGTCTGCAGGGTCTGGTGTATGCGATGGTGGATTTTACAGTGCAGCTGTAATTGTTAGACTGGACTGTCTGTGGTATCCCAGGACTTAAATGAGGAATGGCCTAGGTTAAATGCATCTGGAATGCAGGAACCAAACCATTTAGCTAAGAGCACTGTAGTGGCAGACAAAAACTGTAATTACTTCCTATCAGAGTGCAGTGTTCAGTCATGCTCTTCTCGTTCACAATCAGCATCTGAAGATGTAAGAGGCACTCGTAATGGAAGAGAAAAGTCAGTGTGAGAGACCCTACAGTCATGAGGCAACAATCCAAAATCCAAGAAGGTGAAACACAAAATGGTGATGATTTTTGCTTTCCTATGGTTTTAAGAGAATTATATCTTGTCTGTTTAAATAATATAAATAAGCAATAAATAAGCAAACTGCTTATTTGCTATATATTGGTTTGATGTATGCTGG
The DNA here is from genome assembly GCA_003676055.1 of Chloebia gouldiae. Lineage (NCBI taxonomy): Eukaryota > Metazoa > Chordata > Aves > Passeriformes > Passeridae > Chloebia > Chloebia gouldiae. Next base: position 40,424,180 of record QUSF01000001.1, on the reverse strand, counting down.
TTTGGCAAATTGGTGTCACTAATGGTTCACTAGAAGGAAATCCCATCCTTAGAATTACCAAAATACTTATTAATTTAAGGAATTTTGTCCATTAAAAAGTGCAGCTTAACAAAGAATATTTTTTTTTAAATGAGATTTGTATCCAAAGCAAAGGAAATGAAAAGTTAAATGGAAAATCAGCCTACTGTTCTGTTGCAAATTATGTCTATGTTCCCTTGTGAAATTATCCTGAAAAATCAAAATGTTAGGAAATGGGAAAATATATTGTTGATGTTTTCAATTCTCCCCCCTCTTCAAGAATATTTGACTTCACAGTTAACACCTGAGTGTTTAACCTCACATATTTCAGCAAATCAAGTATTACATGAAAATTATTGGTTTAGTCCTACTCATTAATACTGCTGACCACCAAAATACAGAGTAACACAGTCATTAAAAATTTGGAATCAATTATTTGAATGCTATTATGTGTAAGCATAATTTTCTATGAATACTAAAATAAGTGGGTTTTAGGAAGACCAGAAGGTATTTGAAAGGTCAAGTAGTCTAATGCATTGTCTTAAACACAAAATGAATTTTGGGAGTTCAATTTTGAACACTTTTATCAGAAAATGAACATGACACAAACAGAGATGTACTTCTTATGCACCTTCTTAGACTAAGGTATGGCTTTAAAAAATCAGCATTTACAGAAATGAAATACTGCTAGACTTCTATTTGCTGGAGCCCATACTCAGTATTTTAAGAAGTAGATACTTTAGGCAGAAAGTGAATTAATCAAATTCACTTTCTAAGACGTTTCTCAGATTGCTCACTAGTTGTGCACAGCCTACCAAGAAAATTAAAATTAGAACAGGGGTAGATTTCCTCAGACATTGGGTGGGGTTGAGCTGAATATTTTGTGCATGCAAGAGAGCTCTGGCAGCTTTACATGCATTAATTTGAAATCTGGTGCCCTATTTAGTCATGCGTTGGCTCCTTGGCCCTTGGCTTCTTTATTTCTTCATAAGGATGCCTACATGTGAGTTTTGTAACCATTAAATGTAATTAATAGCAGAACATTGCTAGAAAGTCAGACATAATTGATTTCTTATTTTTTCTGTGCTAAAGATCAAGGGGCTATATCCTTCTTCCGCCATTATGCATGCAGAGCTATAGGAGAATGGACCCTCTGGGACAAGTCTAATATCCGGTACACTGCTGTCTACCAGAGCCTTATTATAAAAAGCTTTCTACTCTAGCCAAGCTGTGAAAAAGCTCATGCTGTAGTGGCTGCAAATTGAGCAACTTTGATTATGCAGTCCCCATCAAGAGTAAGGTTATAAGTTAGCAAATTGAATTCCTGAGAAGAACTATTAATCAAATAAATCTGAATACTAACGGTTTTCAAGGAGATTACAACACATTTTAGGACACTAAGAAAAGATGATGTGTTTGATGAAGAGTTTGCTCTTGACTGTATCTTTTACTTATAAAAATTAGAGCTTAGTGAGTTTTTTCATGACGATTAAATCAAGTGAATTTCAGAAGTACCAGAAGTATTTAGGAGCTCAAATGAGTGAACAGTTTGTGCCATAAACATGAGATATTTTAACACATCCAAAAAAAGGAAAAATTAAATTATTCTTTTTTAAAATATCAGAAAAAAACCCCTATTTGCTTTCTTCATAAAAATGATTTTTTTAACTTTAGCTTTGAACTCAATGTAAATAAAAAGTCATGTACCTTATTTAGGGGACTCCAAGATGCAGAAAAATCCTTCTGTAGTCAATATGTTTACAAGGTCCTATTACAAAATGTTGACTGAAGAGCTAGTATCTTCTAAATGGTATTTTAAAGAACATGTTATTATGACATTGATACATCTTGATCTATTCATAACGGTTAATATATTTTTTTCAAACCTGCCTGTAACTAAAGAGAAGTCACTCTTCCTTTTACACTTATATGAAAGAAAATTTTACTCCATGCTTTTTTGTAGTCAAAATTTAATTTTTTGCTTGTTCTAATAGGAAAGTAACACAGATTATGTTGGTCAGCATAAGGATGAAGAAGCAGTGATGGAAGAAGCCATCCTTTTCCCAGCCTCTATAAATTATTAGCCAGGGCAGAACGGTATTGCTTGTAGCAAAGAATTGCATGGAACATATAACCCAGACCAGATATGTAATCTGTGGGGAAAAGAAGTTCTCAGTACTTCTATGTTCATCCTACACTGCCATGAAGAATAGATGATTTCAGTGAACCCCTCACCAGCAGCTATCAGAAAGGAAGATGACTTCAGATATTAGGTAGATGATGACATTTTAGACAACTCTTGAAATACAATAAAGAATCAACTAAAGAGCTTTTCCAAGTAATGGAAGAGGCTACACTCTTGCTTTCTCAAGGAGAGTAGTTTTAGGTGAGATGACATAAACCTCCTGTTTTCAGGGGTTTTGTTTTATAAAGACAAGTGTTAGATCCTTTCTGTACAGAAGCAAGTATTGTGACCACCACATGCTATATGGAGGGTTCATTGGTAGGATTTGAACTGTAAAAAAATGATTAGAATCCAAAAGGATGTTGATGCTACAGTGCAGAGAATTACAACACTTCTGTGTTGGCCTTGTTATATTACATGTCACCCTTTGCAAAATGCATGGAAGATCGAGTGATGTAACAGGCAATGTGTAGAATGAAAGCACCAAATTGCAATCAAGCCAAAGGAGAAGACACTTAAAATTAACTTGCGGGAAAATGCTGAGGTTTTTTTTTTTTTTTCTGTAGGTCTTTCAATTTTTCCTGAGCATTGGCATCCAGTACTCTTTGGGATAAGTCCATCATTCCTCAGCATTTCCTAAAGACTAAATTATGCCTTTCTCTGTTCAATGCAGGTGTTCCTGTGAATTCCACTCCATGGGACAAAATACCAAGAAAAGCCTCTTCAGAGTACCCACCTGCTATTAGAGGCAGTAAATTTTCAGAAACTCACAAAATTCCATTTTCAAAGGCAACAGTCTTCATCTTTATTTGATGTTTACTGCCTTTGTATATTCAGACAGAATGACAGAAATCAGAAGACAAAAATCATATTTCCCCTTACTCCTTATTCCAATGGGTCAAAGACATTGAGTTGCTTCATTTTTTTCCCATATAAGAAAGAGTAGTACTGCCCACTGTAATGCATTTTCAGTGTAACTTTTTCAGTTGTAATTGGCCTTTTTAAATAGCAATGTCCTAAACTGTAATCAGAATTGTGAAGAGATTAAGAAAAGGAGCTATAGAATGAGAATACAAAACTTAGGAAGGGAGGTTTTCCACACAGCTTTACTGCAGTTTTATGATTGTCTGCTCTGGACAGACCTTTAAGCTTACACATCTATGGGAGACATCTCCTATCTGACACTGAGATAGGCTTTTTGCAAGCACTTTAGCCACTCTCTAACATTAAACTGTTAATTGAATCCAATTCATAACATAAAAAGCTTTTGTTTTCACTTCTGTATCAGTGTGAATAGAACTCTAGCTTTTCCTGCTTCCAGATTATAAATTGCCTAGTCACTGAAGCATCAGAGAGGCAACAGGGAGGATGCAGTTTTTCATTTTGTCCCATAGACTGTGCTGCAAGGAGCCCTGGCTTCAGATCCTAAAATCTTTTGACTGCCCGTGGAGAGGTAAGTGCAGAAAGAACATCAAGCCAAGCTATTCCTGAGGCAATTTAGCTATTTGTTTATCAAAAGGTTGAAATAGTAGAGTACATTATGCAGAAGGGCCTTAATTGATATACAAAAGCATTATATCTCAGTGCTACAACTCAGTCTCACCCTCCAATACAGGCTGATGTGTTTTATTTTTGTGTTATTTATGTTGTGAGCTTTCTACCTTACCATCTGGTATTAAAAGGTCATTTTGAGGACTAAACGATTACTTTGAAAATAACTTTTTGAGTGAATTAAATGGGACAATTTAAAATCTGTTGAAGTTTTATTCAGCAGTGAATATCTTATGAACAATTTTAATGGCCCTGCATGCTATCACTTAATATTTTTTGTAAATATCTATTGATTTTTTATAGAATTCTTTCCTAATTTATTACTGGTGTGTTGATGAATTTCTGTTTTGCTATTTATTTGCACAAAAAGAATGTCTTGCATGGAAAATTTTGTCAATTGATTTGGGAAAGCAGCCCATGATCCCAGGATAACTTTTCATATTTTTCTTTTGCCTCATCCTTTCATCACAGAAAAGAAAAAAAAAACTATTTTACTATCTCTTGGATGATACGTCTTCATATATTACATGTAAGAATTATTTTCTGTTTTTCTGCTTTGTCTATGCAAGGATTTTGAGCAAAGGCTATTCAAAATAATATGAAAAATGGATATTAGATATTAGAATTGAACTAATACTTATTTGAGTCATTTACTGGGACAATGAATGATGGCTGTAGCTAGGTATTTTTCCTTTGCTGTGAAAACAAATACTTGCTTCAGTTTCATCTAAAGTAGGCATGAGGCAGAAAAACATTTTACAGGCATGTGAGAGAATTGTTTACAGGTTTAAGTCTCTTCAACACTACAGTCCTACTCATAGCATGCATCTCCTCTTTTTTACAGAATTACAGTGGAGCATCAGGACAAATTGAGAACTAAGATAAAACTGTAGTGGTGTTTTTCTTAAAAAAATATGCATTTATAAAGAAAATTAATGATAGCAGGGCCAAACCAATACATATGGTTTCATGTTTCAGTACAGTTCTTAAAAAAAGGGATAGCAAACACAGAGGATTTGTATGAAACTTGCATGTTTCAACAGGCATAATGTGACAACTGATGAATCTCATCCATCAGAGATTATTTGGTAGGAAAGATCCAGCTGGAGATGTTAATGTTAAGAAACTGAAAAAATGAGATCTAACTTGTAATCTGTTTCCCTTAAGTGGCTGCAGACCTAGGCATGGAGTACTAGTTTTGTCACATTAAAATGCATCTAGGTTCTAAATATTTTTGAGACTAATCTCAAGATCTGTTTTATAACGTCTCAAAATCTTCCTGGACATCATTTTCAGGATGAGAATAATAAACAATATGTGCCCTGGCTAATACATTTACTGGCAGGGATACCCTCTGGAGGAGTGAGAATAGTCACTGTACAGTGTGTAAATATAGTGATAGGAGAGAAACATTAAAAAAACCCAACCAAACAAACCAAAATGCAGGTTTTCATTTTACTTAGACATTCTACCCTATAATTACCTGCACTCTGAAAACAGACACATACACTGTTGATTCAAGCTCAAATTTATATCCAGGTAGCTCTGCTGCTGTTGAAAGTGATTTCTTGTTCCTACAAGAGAAAATATTTCTGTACCAAAGAAAACACGTTTCTATTAGAGAAAGGAAAGGACACTGTATTCGATTATGGATAATTAACAAAATATTTATTTTTAAAACTTTATAGTAATTTTCAGATATATTAACAGTTTAAATGGATCATTAAAAATGCAATAAATTATTTTATATGAAGGAGTTGTAATCTATTATACAGGAAGATAAATACTGCTGCAATTTGCTGGTATACACATGAAGGTGACAGAGTTGGACTGAAATATTTTGTTCAAACACATAATAGAAGTAACTGGACATTCTGTCAATGACCTTTCCATATGCCTTCTTCAGAGAAAAACCTTTTCAAGTGTATTTTTGGATTATTGGGCTTTCTGGGACTAGTACTTTCACTCCTAGCATGGCCAGTAAATTGATGAGAAATGGAACTCTCTAGTCAGAAAGTCCATTCAGAACAAGTCCCATGCTCAGTTCATGTCCATGTTTAGCCTGTCCTAACATAATGCATAGGACACAGGTGAAAAGAGGAACTAATAAGACTTTGAAGAATCTTCCACCAATTCTAAATTCTTTCACAAAAAACCCACAGTAATTGTTCAGATTGTACAATCCCATACAGAAGACTGTTACTATCCTTGTATCACCAGAACATAAATAGTCTTTCAGACTTGTGAATTTTTTTTAAGTTAAAAAGATAAAAAGTGTGGCTTTCTTTGTATATATAGATGTACTATCAGAAGGACAGTTGAGGAACTAACAGTAATGCTTGAATTGAGGTCCTTTTCTTTTGAAAGAGGCTTTTTGCCTATCCAATTTACCTCTCCTTTCTCAATACACCACCATCAAATGTACTGATTTTCTGCAATGTACTGCAAAGCCTCTTTCATGTCTTCCCCTAGAGGCAAGAGAAACTGTGCTGCCAGTGCATGATGAATATTTTGGGACTTTATTTGATACCTGGAACTTTGGGCTGCTCACCTTAACCATTCTGTAAATGTAAAAAAGTAAAATAAAATTAAAACATTAGTCCGAATATGCCACTTTCAGCAAATTCTTCTGGTATGATCTGGGTCTAAGGATTCAAGCCAAACAATTTTTGTTTTTTTTTTCTTTCCAGTTGCATATGCTGAATTTAACCATTAAGTACATGACCAATTCTGTCATAGTATAGGTATCCCATGCATTCATACATACATAATTTTCAAATAATGCACAACTAATAAGTGCTTCTTGCTGTGCCTGTTTATCATGTATATGTTACTTAAATGTAGTCTGTATATATTAAGATTCAAATTAAATAGTACAAATCTGAGCTGCAAATTCCAGATCTAAATAAATAATTATTAAATTGGAAGCAAATTAGTATTTGACAAGAGATAAACAGATTTGCTGTTTTACATAGTTATGCCATTTAAGTGGCTTTATATGTTAATTGAATACCAAAGTTTTTTTTATTTACTGCTAGATGGATAGCTGTTACTTTATAGGTTGTCATGAAGCATCTCTTGGAGATCTTTGAAAAATAGTCAAGGATAATTTAAAATCAATTAACTGAATAGAGAATAATTATCCTTTTTCCTGTCTAGAAAATAAGGTTCTGGAACCATGGAAATGCATCATGTTTTGTAACTACAGTCTATTCTTAGAAATGGAATGCTAGCCAGATAACAAAAAAAAAAAAAAAAAGAAATTTGATAGAGAATAATAGTTTAATATTAATTTATTGGATGGCTCCTCTTAGATTTGTTGTGAAAATTTAGATGTTGAAACCTAAACACCATCCAATCTGATGCTGGCATCTGCTCTGTAAAAATGTGTTTTCCTTTAAGAGGGCACTCTTTCTTGCCACACTCTCAAAGCTTGATATTGTTTCTACATGTGATGTAACCTAACACAACTACCAATCATAAATTGTAAGTGGAAACTTTTTTGTGGTATCACCTGCTCTATGATGTAGTGACTGCTCGAAGTCTCCATTTTGGAGAAGTAAATATCTGTAAGAAAAATAAGTAAAATCGCTGTATAAAAATCTCTGCATAGAGTTTATGGCTGAAAATGTTTTTATTTAATGCAGTTGTCTATAAAATTTTTTCAGACTAAACTAAGAAGCAGTGAGATTTCCTTTCTACATCTTCCTAGTTAAAAAAAGAAGCAAAACCTCAAAAAAAACCCCAAACAACAAACAAACAAACAAACAAACAAAAAAACAAAACAAAAAAGAAAAACAACAACAAACTAAAAATCCTGCCAAAACAAAACAAAACAAGAGCAAAAGTTGAAGCAAATACAGGTAGACATGTAATATAAAAGACAATATTTTTTTCATGGTCTGGTCTTAAAGTAAGAAACCTTGGAAAAACATTATTTCAGTTTTCCAGGATTGTACATCAGCTCCAGATCTAGTCTTGAAGTTCAGGCTGTTAAAATGAATAGGTGTTAAGGCATCTCTGAACTGTAAAACATAGTTGTACTCAACCATTGAGCCAAAGCAGGATGTGTGTGAAACACAAAAGTGTGAAAATGTGTATTTAACGGAACCCACATATATATAAATCTCTCAAATACAAATAGAATGGGAAAAAAAAAACAACCAAAAAATCCCCTCTTGTGTATATTCCTAAATTAAATCTATATAAAATAGAATCAGACCAAGAGGATGTATCAGTAAGCTAAAGTGAAATGCATTACAGGAATGCTACAATTTCACTAGAAAGAGAAAGAATAAATTCTGGAAATTTAGATTCAAGGCAAATCTTAATAGAAATCTAAGTCTCAGAAGGACACAGCTAATGCACTCAGATAACCTTAGCTCTGCCCATTAGCAATCCTTTTAAACAATCAGGCAATTATTTTCCTGTAATTGTTTTTGCACAGTCCAATTAGATGAAACCATTCCTGTTAGATTGTTTTCATTTTTATTTTCTTTTATAGCGTCACTACAGTGTGAAATTAATGTTTCCCATATCGCTCTGCATCTTAAGTCTTGTTTACACTTGGGAAAGTTTTGGAAAAAAAATGTCTTTCTATTGATGACACCAATTCAGCCGAACAAATGCTGGCAGCCCTGACAAAAGTCTTAGACAGCTCACTAACTGCAAGCATCATTTCAATCCTGCCTTAGTTAGGCTTCTCCCAGCTGGGAGACCTGGCGCAGTGTTGAAAAGGGCGTTTATTGTCTAGATCAGAGCTCTCTACTCTGCTAGATTTAATTGCTGCAAGATGTCCTTTTAAGATAGGTGTCTTCAAAGTTGTTGCCAGGCTAGTGACAGACACTGATGGGTCTGAGACAATTTGAATATTTTGGGCAACATAAGAAAGAAAAATTTGAGCCTGTCCGAGTTTTTGAAAATCTCAGGGACAGATATGCAGTCTTAAAAGGAACATGATAATTTTCTGTCCTCCCTTTTTTTTTATTGACATTATATTCACCTTTGAAGGAGTCCATTAAGATTTCATGTTAAAGGTGATGGCATATTTCCCATTCAGACTATTATGTACACTAGGAATGCAATGCTTACATTCAGGCAGGGTACAAAGTAATATTGATATTTTATAGAAATCACCATAAAAATAACTACACTATCTCCTGAAAGCAGTTTAACAAAAGTGTTCTCTGAATATGCTGTTATAACTTGTTTCCTATCCTCACTGCTTTCCCCAGTTTATCACCCAGGATTGGATTCTCCTATGCTTGGTTTGTCATTGGGCTCCTTATTTTTTATTTATCTTAATTCCTCCATCCACTCAAGTTCCCACCAGAAGTTCCTGTCACCCTGCAAAAACCTCCAACCTCTACTTGCTACTCACCTTTTCTCTGTCTCAAAACAGATGAGATGGAAAGTGGACAGCATGCTTTTAAGGAGCCATCCATATGTCATCCTTTGCACAAAGAAAGGATGCATTCTTTCCAGCATGAATAATTCTGTAAACATGGAAAGCAGATGACCTGAAGCTTTTTTTACTTTTTTTAGGATGCAATTACAAATGCACTTGCCTATTTTTCCTTTCTGTACTGGCATTTGTGTGTCATAGCTCCTTGGGTTGGCATGACATAGCAACACATGTTTCATAGGCATTAGATGAATGTCAGAACTTCCAGGACTCACAGGAAAGTTTTCATTCTGATGTTTGCAGTGAGCATCCAAGTTTTCCAGTTGGTTAAGTTTTCCTAATTGCTGTCCTTTTTATGGTGTGGATAAGGTTCCAATATCAGTGACTATGCCAAGAAATATGTAATTCCACCATTTGTGTCCTATAGACTTTTATTGTGTGTCCTTATATTGAACGATGTAAAATAGACTTGTCATAATAAAACTAACTATAAAAATTGTTTCAACTGCTTTAATGTTCATTATCCTAAACAAAAATAATAGTTAGAACACTTTTATTTCCAGCAGCTAGAACTAATGAGTATAATTTTCTAAAGTTTTCCATGAGCAGTAGATGTTGTTAAGTGGATTTGTATTCTATGTACACATACTTTGACCATACTTGTCTCAGTCTTTACTTGCATCCTCTGTGATCTCAGTTCTCTTTTCTGTTGTGAACTTCCAGTTTCCCTCCACTGTCAAAAAACACTCTATCACAGTAACCTCATCCTCCTGGAATGTTACTGCCTGCACAAGAGAGAGAATTTTGCCAAGTTGATTTTCAACATCTTGTGTTGATGGCCCACTTGTGCTGATTGGTCAGAGACAACAGATAACCCTTGAGTTCATACTACTTATTTAAAATTATTTTCTCATGCTGAGCTCTTTACGTCTTCTCAAACACAGAAACTGTTTTTCACAAATCCTGTATAACCTTCAAAACTGGGAAATTTCTAAAGCCCTGTAAAGTCTAGCCAATTGAGAGCAGCCAATGATTTGAAAAATCAGTTTGGGAAATTGACAGGCAGAAAAACTTCTGAATTGCTGGAATCCTGGGAATGTAAGGGGATTCTCTGTACTCACCTTTCAGCACAGCTTCTCTTTCCCTGTGTGGGTGATGCGGGAGGATGTAGGGTATGGTTCTACACCAGCTTAAACAAACACAGCACCAAACAGAGTAATCCAACTGTTAATCATTTGTTCTTGCTATAACCTTGTGCCAGCACTTATGGCCTGGTGTCAAAGAGAGCTGATCCATCTGGGAAGCAATTTTCAGCATTGAAGACAACAAACAAACAAACACTGCCTCAAAAAAAAAATTGCACCTGTGATCTGCTAATTTCATGATCTTATACATTCAGTCACACCTTTGTGTTTGTCAGAGTGAGAGATGTGTGTACACACATATACACGTGTGTATCTCATGGATAAGAATTCACCAACAGTCTTTAGGAGGATGAGAGCTTTTTCTCTTGAGGCAGGGGCAAAGAAAAAAAAAAAGAATGAGAGACAAACTAGTCTTGTCCAAACTGACTCATCCTTATTTGCAGTCAACAGAAAGAAAACTGAAGCTCCTAATCAGGTGGAAGGCCAGCATCCCTTGTAGTACTCTTCCAAAGAAGTATGCATGACTAGAATAAGAGAAAGTGAATTTTAGGGGGAAATGCAGAGTGAAGGTGGCGGAGGAGGAGAGGGAGAAGGAGGCGGTTGTAGTTGAGACTTATGTGAATCAAGCGGGTCCAGAATTTAATTCCTTATACCAGAAATGCTTTTGTTCTTACATGTAGCAGACTTGGGGTGACAGGAGCTTCTGAGAGATCTTTGAACTGCTGAAGAACTCTTTAATCTTTCTATATCTTTACAGGTTTGAATAAAGAAATAATATGTTAAAATATTTGATTTTACTGTTGCTCAGGTGAAGTGATTGCTTAAAAATAAAAATGCGTAGATAAGTTATGTATTTTGGTTTGACAAATTTAGTCCTATAAGTTGCAATAGGAAAGTAACTGTCATTAGTGTTGTAAAAGAACAGTACTTGTTTCCAATACTTGAGATAAAACAAACAAAAGGAAGGAAATCTCTTATCTGGTTCGGTATTCTAAAGCTCTGTGACACAGTGTGTTGTGCCCTAGCCACGTCCTTCCACACTGTGTGATGGCTGTACAGGATAGAAAATGCTCCAACATGATATACACTGCATCTTGAATTGGGTGGAGATTATTCATAACTGATCTGAATTTTGTGAAAGCTGATTGTAAATGCTGTTTGATTGTGTAAAGAAGTTTGATATCTGGCTCTTTCTCTCTCTCTTTTTTTATTTTTTTTGATAGGTTGTTGTTTGTTTTCATTTAAGACTTTATGCTTTCTCTTCCCATAGAAGCATTTGTGTTGGTTTTTTTTTGGCTTATTTCATGACTCAGGTTTTCTTTAGCAGCAACAATAAAAAGGAAAAAAACACAGAGAAGGTAATAGTAATATTCCCTTACCTGCCCTTGTTTCACATTCTAATATGTTAATATATATTTTAAGCTATTCTTAATTTTTTTTAAACTGGAAAGTTTCCTTGTGCAAACAGAATAAGCATTAATTTATTGTGTCATAAATAAACAGACTATCTCCAGACTCTTGCTATTTAACACCTCTTCAGTATCCCTGCCCTCAAATCTAACAAAAAATAAACCCGGGGAAATAAACCTGCATGAAACCTGTGGAATTTAATTGACCTTTTGAAGAATCTATACATAATGTGAAAACACCTGCATCTTAAAAAGGTGTTCAGAAGTTCTACAAGCATTTGGAATAATGCTTTCACAATGTTTTCAGAATGTGTACTGCTTTAGCAGGTGCCAGCTGAAGCAAGTTCTACAGGTATTAGTCTGAACAGTGTTCACCTTGTTTGTGCATTAAAGTACCTCATTATAAGCCAAGGTACATGGACTTCTTGCTGGTTAAATTGGACTTAAGGCATACGCACAATATCCTAGAACTTTTTTCTTCTAATCTTTGCTCCAGCCAATGACTTGCAGATGTTTTATATGATCCTATCATATTTGGAAGCCAAAAGTAACTGCTTTGTGTTGCTGCAATTCCAAAGTCAGATGTTTCCTTTCCTTGCAACATTATTAAATCTAAAAAAGGGGAACATGCTAAGTGTATTGCTGGAAGTTTTTCTATTGCTATTAGTAAATACATGGAAAACACACAGTGTGTGCATACATATGTAACTTGAGATAGAAGAAAGATGGAGATTTTAACTCAAGTTTACTGGTTTAAATTTGAGCAAAAGTACTAATTTTCAGAGACAAAATGAGTTATTAATGTTCACAGAAGCACAGCATGGCTGAGGTTGGGATCTCTGAAGGCCATGGGGTCCCATACACCTGCTCAAGGCAGGGTGTCTTTTAGCTGGTTGCTCAGAACTAGGTCCAGACCTGTTTTGAGTATCTCCAAGGATGGTAACTCCATCACTTCAAACAATGTTTGCCATATTTTTTCAGAATTTATAAAATATAATTAATTGAAATTAAGAAAAAATGAAATTAAGAAAAAATTTCTTCATGCTTCTGTTATTTTTTGAGGACTGTCTTTATTTAGATTGCAAACTATTTGGGAAGGGTCTCTGTCTTCCACATTTTTGAACAGTAGGCCTTATGATCTCTGTTCTTTCACATAATTGTGCAATACTAATTGCAGATATGACCCTCTAACTGACACCTTAAGAGGAATATTTCAAGTAAGGGCCAAAAACTTAACACATAGAATTTGCTTAATAGTAGGTAAGGTCCTTAGGAGCTTCCTTGAAACCACTGAGTCTGCTGTAGAAATAAAATAGGACTAAAGAAAATTCCAAACCAAAGTGGTTCAAGGATCACTGCTTATTACCAATTTTCCTTGGGGAGCATAGATGCAAAGGCAGCCTGATACACATTTAATTTCCTGGGTTCCCTGGGTGCTTACAAACTACAAAGTGAGCAAGGCCAAATATTGAATCCAGGAAAGATCTCTAACCCCAAAATCAAGTGGTGATGTGGAAGTACTTCTCAGAATTAGCTCCCACTAGAATAAATTAACCATATTTGTACTATCTCATTTGTCTGATGTTTTGCTGGGTCCATCATGATCTTTTTTTCACTCAGAGAAAAAAAAAAGGTTTTATTCAGAATATCTGCAGTAATGTGAGGTCATATTGGCAGCCAAGATCAGGGTCAGGTGAAATTAAGGATGCACAATGGGACTGTGTTAGGGTATAAACCCTGTTGTCGTACTGTTGGAGAAGGTATAACAGGGTGGGAAAGAAATTTGCTGAAATCTCAGCACATGATGGCTTTTAGGAGCAGATCTTGGTGTGGATTATTCTAGCAAAGAGGGCAACCTTCCACCAGCTCTTCAAAGAATGCAAAGAAAAGTCTTCAAAGAATGCTGAAATGCCTCGTTATACTAAGCATATATAGCATATATTAATAGTGTATATAGTGCAAAACACGGGATCCCCAGTTACTTTGATCTATCAGCACCAATGCCAGCCTCTGTTATCCCTTTACTTGAGTCACCAGTTACACCACCATGGCTCCATTCACCTTTTTGGTGCAGGAATATTGTACATTTTGCTGTGCCATTGTTTAGCTTTCACATGTGCACTGTTTGTCTTGCATCCAAATATGGTTCAGCAGGGCAGTGTTCCTTCAACTGGGAGTGCTTCTAATAACACAAAACAAATAAAACTTGCTACAGTATTAATCTTGCAGAAACTTTTAATGTTTTCGAAAGCTACATATCCAATGATAGAATGACACACTACTGTGTGCCAGTTTCTCAAGATTTTTTTGAGACAGGACCATTATAACTATAAGGAAATATATGACATTTATTATATCATATAATCTTTTCCTTTAAAAAAACTGCCTTTATTATTAACAAGAAAGCAGCCTACCTGCTTTTGCTGACACAAAGCTACTAACATTTGAATGTCCTCACCATAAGAATTTAAACTTGTGGGGTATCCAGAAATACATTGAAAAGGTATATGCACATGAATTTGCTTAGGCCACATAACACCATCCCAATCTGAGGGTTACATTACATAAGAGAAATTTATAATGAAGTGTTACAACATCCCTCTATGCCTCAGCTTCCTTTCCTGGAAAATGAAAAATGTGACATTTCATTTCTTTCAAAGTAATTTGAGATCTACAGATTAGAAAAAGTAGCTAAGGAATTGCTGTTCCCAGAAAGTTCAGGGGTAAGTCCAACCTCTATCAAAGAATATTACAATAAAGCAACTTACTCAGCAAACTAGTCTATTTGCAGTCCTGATTGGGCCTTGATTTTTTTGGTGCCTGTTAAGCTTTTCAGAGCCCTCACCAGCACAGTGTGACATCTATTGCAAGCTGTGGTAAAAGGTTTGGGGGTTACTCTACGTAAGGGCTGTTTTATGTTCTGAGCTAGGTTTTCACCAGTCTAATAAAGCTTTCAGTGGACTTTTATTGTCATTCGTAGCTTTATTAGTCTTTTATCTGACTGTTGCTTTGGCCTTTCCCTTGATTGACTGTGCCCATAGCAGGAATGCTATGTCAGCTGAAATACTCTTCACTCTTTAATTGTAATGCTGCCTTTCAGGGAATAGAGTTTCCAGAGAACAAGTCAGCTGCTGTAATAGCTAAACTTAATACTTTGCTATAAACAGCTCCATGACCAAATTGTCTCAGATTATGTAGGATATTCTTGTGTTAAAATGCTTCACTTTTATTTGTTAATGCAGGTATTTATTATAATTGTCTCACAATGTTTTGCTTTCCAGAAGCATTGGGTTTTAATGGCCCATGGCTTGGACGAAGCACGCTGACATATTTAGATAAGTAACATGGAGTTTGCAGGTGTCTGGAGTCAGAAATGTGGGTGTCTGTTCTGCCACAGTGTACATGTTTTTCCTCACCAGGGACTCCTAAACACCAGCATGAAAGTCTGATCACCCAGGCAGAATAGCTGCTACTCTCTATGTTTTTGGAACAGAGAGCAGTGTCAGGGTTAATAAATTAGCAGTTAATTGCATAATTTATTTGGTGTTGGTTTCCTAAACTTAAAATTATATAAACTTTATGCTAGAATTTATTGCTTAAATCTGTATAAATCTTAATCTGAGGGTTGTGTAGGATGTGCTTCAGTCTGCTTGGTAGAATCAGCTGTTTAAACTCTTATAGTTGTCTGATATTTATTTCTTCATCACCACTTCTCACAGGTGCTGAGGCCTAAGCCAGGACTCTCTCCATCAGCAGTTCTTGCTTTTCCTTCCCTCTCATACTGGCTTCAGACTCCAAGTCCCATGTCCACTTGGGAGAGCACAGCTCCTACTGTTCTTCTACTCAGGGTAAAAAACTTCCTTCCTTTTTCCATCCTTTCCATCAGACCAGCAATTCACAGTTCAACAGCGGGGAAGCCTGTGGGCTTTTCCAGGCTTCCCCA
Organism: Chloebia gouldiae; assembly: GCA_003676055.1. Classification (NCBI taxonomy): domain Eukaryota; kingdom Metazoa; phylum Chordata; class Aves; order Passeriformes; family Passeridae; genus Chloebia; species Chloebia gouldiae. The sequence continues at coordinate 40,408,525 of QUSF01000001.1, read as the reverse complement.
CTGAGACCCACGATTGACTGACATAGACTCCTTTTTCTCCCTTATCTTTCAAGAAATTGATCTTGGCACTGGTGGTGTTATATGTTGAAATGATAGAAAAATAGAAGATAATTGTGAATTATATAGAATTATTAGTACACAATTGGTTTTTTTTAGGATGGAGGTACTTTTTTAGCATATTTTTATGGTATTTCTGAGGAGGTTCAGTTAATGAGATAAATTATATTATTTTTAGCTGTTCTTTGCAGAAATTGAGGTGAAAACCACTTTCTTATTGGACATTTTAGGAATAATTCTTGTCTTACATGTCCTAACATTCCCTGATTTACATTGCAGTGGGAGTGATGAAAGACCCCGAAGCAAGGCATTCTTTTCGTAACATGATGGAAATTATCTCAGGACATCACCAAAAGAGACATGAAGTCCTTAATTCTGATCTTAATGCCTGAATTTATTCTGTGATAGCAAAATACTTAGGTCTGGGATTCATATACCAAATATGTTGATGAGGTAGGGTAGCCAGTGGGAAACAGGAAAGTCAAGAAAAGATTTGAAGTACCACTTTGAGATTATTTGCTTTTGGAAAATGTGTATTTAAGTACACAAAATATGTCTGGGTGAAAATGGTTGTATGTTCTTATATCTGCAACTACAGTCTTTTTCTTTTTCTTTCACTTTTTTTTTTTTTAACAACATTTGATAGGTTTTCTGTGACTGTGTCTGTTCACTCTTTGAATTAATGTAAACATTGAATGCTCTTTGCTTGCCAACATATCTAGAGCCAGCTGGATGGCGTTCACCTCTGAAACTAACTCATGAATGGTACCAAATGCTTTTGTGTGAAAACCTACTTCTGTATTTATTTTTTTTATATTTTGTGGTTTTTTTAACTATTATTTCAAGCTTTTCACTTGTCAGTATCATCTGATCTCTCTCAGTTCTTTCACTGAAATGAAATATTAAATAAAATGCATTTGCATGGCAGCATCAGGCACAAAGCAGCCCTCAAGGGGCTTATCAAGACGGGTTCAAAAAATATGTAGATATGGCACTTGGGGATATGGTTTAGTGGTGAACATGACAGCGCAGTGTTAATTGTTGAACTCAATGATCTTGGGGGTTTTTCCCAACCTGAGCAATTCTGTGATTCTGTGATATCCCGTGACCACACACATCACAGGCTGGTAGAAGCTCAGGTTGGTGTTCTTGGAAGGTGTCACTTCCTGCGACTGTAGGCAGCCTCAGTTCATGCTCAGCTCAGCTGGCTACAAAGGGCAAGGCTGTACCCTGCTCCCAGACCCAGCAACTGGAGCAGATGTGCAGCCCGGGAGGGTGGGAGACATGGGGCTTTACCTGGGGCTGGGAGGCTGCAGAGGGAATTGCCTTAGAGATGAACGGTTTTTCACACCTTGTTTCCTTTTTCTCTACCGAGCTTCTGCAATCCTTGCTTTAAAGCCCTTAAAGCAAGAGATTACTCTGGAAGTGCCAAAACAGGATGACATGCAGTGGCATTTGCAGATAGTGTCGTAGAAGACAATTAAATCTGTGTATCCTTTGTTCGTGATAGCTTGATATTTTCTTTTGATATGTTCAAATTACAATCACTGAGAAGAATTCAGACCCAGGCTGCTGACTTTGGTGATTTCTTTACATGTGGATTTGGCCCAGCCCTGTCAGTGTGATGAGATAATATAGGCAAAAATCTGAAGCAAGGGAGGGTACTGTGAACAGTTCATCAATTTACTACCAGTTGTGTTAGAAAATATCAGTTGGTAGATTCTGCCCAACCCTATGCTCATTTCTGTAATATTTACATTGCCAATTTGTCCACAATGCTGGTGCACTAGAGCAGAACACCCAGACTCAGTGGCTACTGGGTATCAAAATTATGTTTAGGTTTTTTTTTTTTTTTTCATTCTGGCACTTAACAGGCAATGCTTTCCCACAGAAAAGCAAGAGCATTTTAGTAAACAAGCACCCTAAAATAAATGTTGTGCTAAAACACACAGAAAGAGAGAGAGAGATGCTAACCAAATTTTTCTTTTAAAGGCAATTCTTTCTTTCCTTGGGGAACAAGGCAGATCTAACAGGTGGAAGGTTATTAAAATCATAAGAAAGATGAGCAGAGCACAAATTTGTCCTACAGTATTGCACAGGATAATCAGAAAAATAGTATAGGTCAAATTCTTACATTGTTTGACCTCAGGAATTAAGGCAGGTGCAAATACCCAGTGCTAAGATTTCAATATTTTTCTCTATTTGGTATAGGTCACTTTTTCATTTAGCACAAACTATACTTTGCTCAAAATTTGTGTGATTAATGCATTGATTTAGCTTCCCAATGTGCATTGCTGCTAGGCAGATTCAGATATTATTTATTTTTATTAGTTTATAATATGTCAATTTTTCTTGCTTATCTGTCAGCTCCCACAAAAATACATAAATCAAAAATATAGCAATGTGGACACTAACAAGGCATAATTATTGTAGGGTCTGTCCCCTTTTAAAGAAAAATACAATTACCTACCAATATGTTCCTGGGATTAGGTCAGAATTTGCATAATACTGACTCATATTTTCTTAACAATTTTAACATCAGACAATAGGTTTTGCAAATCTATATGCCTTTCCTGTTTTTCAGTTTTATTTTTCAGGCTAAAATAATAAGAAGCTCAGTCAAAACAAGATAATTATTGCAGTCTATCCCCACAGAAAACTTTAATTACTCCATGGCATGTTTCTAGGATTAGGTCAGATTTTTATAAGGCTGATTTTTTTTTAAATAACAATAGGCAATTAAGGCAGCCAAACTATAATTTATTACAGTTAAATTTATTCATTTTTCCACTGATAAATATTTAATAGAAAATAACTCAATCACTGCAGGAGATTAAAGAAGATTTGTACCTCAATATAATCTTAGAAAAACAGCACACAGTTTTCTGTTCTTGACTGTAATACCAAACAGCATCAAGTTAAATGACAAGATGAAAATAGTTGAAAATTTTTAACTTCAGTGAAATAATAACTGTTAATGTATAGGATTATGAAACCCCCAGTAGCAGACTCTGTACCAAATAGATCCCTCCTGAAATACTGAAAACTGTGGTTGGGATCTAGGGTTAAATAACTGTGATATATTTATAGAGGGCAAGGGATCACCATAAAATAAAGCAGCAAATAGTAAAGAAGTCAATGTAAAAGAGAGGCCAGGGATTTAAGGTATAGACATCATAAATTTTCATCGATATAAACAGTCCATGTACCTCAGGACCTGAGTTTTAGCTATAATTTCAGGTCTGACCTATAGGCTTTTGGTGTTCACAGTGCATGCACGATCAAGATGCCATCTGAGGAGGTGAAAAAAAAATGTTTCAGATCTGTGTGATTTACTCATTTAATCATCCTCAAATCCACCCCAAACACAACAATACTGTGTCGAATATCATTACTTGAGAAGATTTTATTGTCCCACTAAATTACATTTAATTCTTACTATAGCATCTCATATAAACAAGTATAGTGAATGATTTCCTCCCCAGTGTGTTCTTCAGGAGACAGGAAAAGACTGCTATATGGAATGCATAGATCTGGAAAAGGTCACCTTTTCTCTATGCCTCAATCTCGAGAATGCGCTCAGATACTTTCAGTAGCAGTGGATGGTTTTCTTTTTCTTCTTTAAGGTGATATTTTCTGGTTTAAAATAATAATTATGAAACTACCACAAAGAACCATTTGAGGCTTTTAGCTTTTTACTAATTGCTCTGAAAGAGAATTCTAAATGATTTCCAAATGACTTAAATGATTTGGCTAAAGAGCATCTTATTACAAATGGGCTGAGTTGAAAACATTGTGTCAGCACTAAATGAGGCTTTTTTTTCCCCCCTGCCTTTCTCTAATGGGCAGATCAGAACGTGTAAAGCACCCTTCCTGCAATGACTTTTAAATGGGCTTTGGATCAAACCTTTATTTAGACAACGTTTTCTTTCTAATGTAATTTACCACACTGTGATATTTGCCATTACTACATTCCTTGCAGTATTCCCTGTCCTGTGAATCTGAAATCCTCCAAACAATGTGGGCAAACTTAACACCAGTTTGCAATAAACACCCGTCCGGCTTAGAGCAGATGACTTCAAGACTGTCAGTAGCCCTGCTCTGGTACTGATGACAGCTTGCTGAAGAATTTCTGACTTGGGGACTGGTCCAGTAACCCTTAAGCAAGAGAGAAATCTTTACACGCGTGAATAATCACATTAGTTTCATCAAAACCAGTTGCATAAATTACGCAACTTGAGTAATCGCCTGCAAGGCGCAACCCAATGCCAAGCCACCATTTGCCCTCCCAAAGTTCACTGCATTATGCCAACATTTTTGAGGTTCTGCGATGCTATTGAAGAGCCCCCGCCCTGTGTCTGTGCTAACGACATAAGCAAGTGTGTAAAACAAGACCATTTGATGCACGTACTGTTTTTCAAATACTAAAATATCAGCAAGAGATGCCGAACAGCTTTGTGGCTGAAGGGCAGAGCTTTTTTGGAGAGCCACTAGGCTGCACTGTTGTATAGAGAACCAGCTCTCGCTTGCCGTGCGGCAGACGGGCAGCCTCATGCTGTGCAGAAGCTTGTAAATACTGTTTTACAGTTTTCACTAACAACAGAAGTATATGAGATCAAGAGAGGAAGACCGACACTTGGAAATCTTTGCTTTCTCCTCAAAGGCAGGTCCAGCTCTCGGTTTCGGTTAGGTGTTTTTATTCTGTGTAAGGTGCCCTGAAGATAACCACACTTTGGAATTGGAGTTTTTTTTTCCCCCTGGAGGGAGGATAAGCTGCTGGGGGACAGGTTTGGAAGGATGAGCCAAGCAGTTACTCTTGAAGAATTCTTGACTTGACACACATGTTCCTGAAGATCTGTCTAAAGTTGTGTTGGGCCTTCCTATGTGAATAAAGTCCAAACACATGCTTTCCCGTTCTTCCCCTGCTTTGGCACTGTTTGATGGCACAGACAATACAAAAGCACTCATGAATTACTTCCCTATGTACATTACACACTGTGGGCAATCACAGACATTATATGCTGTTCACGTGTGAATAATTAATTACAGTTATATTATATAGTCATTCTTTCCACTACTATTGTCCAAAATAAATTTTTCCTTTAAGAGTAGTATGGTTTTAATTTAGGAAGCAGGGTTTCTTTAACCTATGTGACATTATGCAAACCATCTCAAAGGAGGTTTAATGCTATTTCCACTCTGTCTGCTAACATAGCTCCCCGCCCAAATGTGAGCTGTGTTTTATCAAGCAAATTACTTACAGAGGATTTGGTTCAAAAAGACATTGGGTTCATTCCTTTACCCATATTTACTCAGCTCTGGTGTAAATCTTTCTGTATTTTGCTCTGTGGATTAACACCTCTCTCATCCTCCCACTATCCCTCACTTTAGGGCAGTAAGCTGAGACAACAATAATGAGGAGCAGAGCTGGTGACTCTCTCCATCCTGAAGCTTTGGGAGCAAATAGGTCATCCCAAAGGACCTGAGTCTGTGCTGGGTTAGTTTAGTTTACTACAAGTCACACATTTGGGAACTATCTGCTTCAGGTTTGAATCTTCCAGTAACGACGTTTCTGGCTGCTAATTAAATTCTTACTTCTACAACACCAGAGAGGACAAGTGAGTTCCTCTTTAAAAGGGCACACAGAAGAAAACAAACTTCACTGATTACAAGAACATGTGTTGCATGCAATTAACCCATTACTGAGCCCTGGAAAGGAGAAAGCTGATCTGAGGGGAAAGAAAAGCAAAAAAGAAGTTGAGAAACCTGATAGGCTGAAACAGAATTTTATCTACCAGCCTTTTTAATTTGGGGCTTAGAGGCTTTTTGCTAATGATCAGCTATAGTTGCCTCTTTCACTTTATCTCAGATGCAGCTGATGATTCTACTTTGTTTCACCTAATATTAAAATAAAACTAATATTTTTTCCATAGGATCACAAACACACACAGTCCTTTACTACAGAAAATAATTGAGGTGAGCAGACATAGCAAATATTCTGCAGTAGGTTTGCCTTCATATTTAATTGCACTTGTTTTCAGATACACACGTACAATTTCATGAGTCTTTCACAGTCAGGCTGCCTTGCCTGTGTATTTGCAGAAAGTGAATCTGTAGTTATATTGGCAAGTATTCTCGCATGAAAATTCAAATGTGCAAGTGTTTATCTTAAACTGGATGCTCATCCATCCAGGCAAACAAAAGACTTCTATAATCTTTCTGGCCAAATGTAACCAAGCACTGGGGACAGACTGCTGTGTACTTGCAGAAAGTGATTTGTGCTCAGCCCTGGAACTTGCCCATTTCTCCTCAGAAAAAAAAAAAGTGCTTGATTTGGCACAGCACATAGTCTAATATGCCCAGTTGGAATCATGGGATGTGTTGCAATAAAACTACTTATAAGGGAGGCTATCTGCTTGCCGAGAATATTTTCTCTATTAGCATGGTATGAGTAAAATAAGGGAACATAGCAGAATTGTTTGTGCAGTTTCCAGAGGGAGGGCGAATTTAGTCCTCAGGATAAAAGGAATCTTCTTCAAGTTGTATTTATTTCAGTAAGAGCTGCACATGAATGCAAGTATCTGTCTTTACAGTTTTCTTCATAGGATTAAGACCTTAGTTAGAAATATGTAAAAGAATACACCATTTTTGCTGCCACATTGATGATACTGGTATTTGTAGAGCCAGGTTTTCATACTCACTTCGAGAAAGCATTGCCCATAAAATAAACAGCAACACTTCTTTTCCCTGGGAAAACACTACTCACTGTTTATGTTTTCTGAATTTACAATAAATACATTTTTTTTCTTCCTCCTACTAAATTTCATCCTTAAACAGAAATAGGCATCTTAAAGCAGACCATATCTTAATGGTCACACAAGATTTATAGGTGAATACACTGCCTTAATACAAACAGAGACGCAGAAAGAGCACATGTGTTCACAGCCATGTTTATCCAGGGATCAGGCAGATGTCATGGCAAAGTCTTTGTCTGTATATCCTCTACCACAGGAGCCAGCTGTGAAAAACAAATCTGAGCTGCTGAATACTCCTTGCCTTACCCAAATGAAACTTCTGTAAATAAACTTGTTTGCTTAGGTAATGCACACATATATGCATATAAGGAAAGGCTGCTGTCCTAGCATGTGTGTCTGTACTGTCCTGCCAGCTGGGAGCCTGACTGTAAACTCTGCCCAGGCTGCAGTCTCTGCACATGAGCTCTTGTGCTGTGGAGGGTGTTCAGCTGTTGCTGCGAGTTCAAAACTGCATACACCTTCTGGGAATGGCTGAGATTCGAGCCTGGCCAAAAGGCAATATGGATGCAACGAGTTCATGGCCCTGGGGTCTAAGAGCCCAGACATACATCTTTTGAAAGAGTGTAAGCTTATTCAGTGATTCTCTGTGTAAACAACACACAGAAGACAAGGGAAACACACACAAATACACACATATTTTTCATTTTCTGTCTTGGAAAGAAATGTGAAGGGAGCCAGTCAGCCCACATTGATACAGAATTTGTGCTAATTGGTCAAAAGCAAATGCATATGAGCAATGTATGGAAAACACACCCCAGAATAAAATGGCTATGAGTTTGGACAAGAGCTCTAGCAATTATTGGTGAGCATTTTTTTATATAAAATATTGGAATACATTTATAACAAATAGATGCTGGATGTATATAACTAATTGTTAAATGTAAGTAAAATGAAAGGAGTAGATCATATCCATTCTCTCCTACTTCCCAGTCATTTTGAAATTTTTTTTCTGTCTGAAGGTATTTTATGTTTATTAATAATTCTTTATCTCTTTTGCTTTAATTTGCTTTTAATAAAAATAACTGATTGACTATTAGAGAATTAGTCCAGGGAACCCTCCTTAGTTTGCACTCTTTCGTCTTACTAAACTAGCAAGCAAATTTAACCTGTGACTCCCTCACACAGTCATCATTAGATGAATGTGTTTTAGAGCATGTTCATTTTTAGAGCATGTTTGTGTAGGATATGACTGCATTTTCATATTAGAATTGAAGAGGGCACGTGTGTGTGTGTGTATACAGCGCTGTATATATTATGCATACAAAGTTATTGTTCAAAAGACTCCTATCATCTATTCCCTTGTAACACCTCGATACTTGAAACATGGCGCTGTAATGTGCCTGTACCAATCAGAAAACTGAGCGATCATAACCTCTTGCTTACATCTAAGCAAAAGATATTTCAACTGTCGCATCAACAGAGTAAATCCCATTTTATTGAGTATACTTGGAATATAAAAATGATAAATGCTAACAATTAGATGTGAGTCATGTGTGTTTTGCAGGGCTTTAGAGTGTGAGCATACAAGATTCTGTAAGTCTGACCTTCCAGAGTCATCCATAGTATACAGGGAAAGCTATGTAAGCAGGTTATGGAAATGTGTGATTAACCCTTGCAAAGGTGGCCAGCAAAATGAATGCTTTTTTTGTCTGTCTCATTAATAACTGGTAGGTCTGACTGACTTAAATATTTATTGTCTCTCCATTAAAAAAAAAAAAAACAAACTAGAAAAGCATTGTTGTCTCAGAAATTATTTACATGAGTTTTTCTCAAAGATTTGGTCAATACAAGAGCAGGCAAATATTATCATTGGAAGGCAGGCTTTCCCCCCAAACCAGAACTCTATTCCAGGTCTTAAAAGACTTGACACACAACTTGACCTGATCAAGGCACTTCTCAGGCACGCTGCATGCCGAGGACCAGTTATGCTTCTTTGTTACAAAACAGACTAACAGCAAGGCCTTCAGATGTAAGCAGGGATACAGAGGATTCCCTGCTTTTTTTTTTTTATTATTATTCTACTGATCTCACATGTCACTAACTTGTTCTTCTTGTGACCGTCAGCAAAACAGAAAAGATATCTAGATGCTGAACTTAAAAAAACCATCTAGATAGTAAGTAATAGTCTGTTAAAAAAAAGCATCAAGACACCAGGTAATAGTCTGTTATTAACAAGAAGTACATTGGATAAAATTTGGGGGAAAAAATACGGAGAAATTTGCCTGTCTCACAGGAGGGAACCTAAGATGCTGTCCTTGGATCTTGTCAAGATTTCTTTAGTTTTGTATTATTCACAGACTCCTTCTGTGAAAATTTAATAATGCAGATATTTAGGTTTCAGTTATTCATTGCTAAAAACCAGAAGAATCCTTCTGCTGTATTACTCTTCTGACTGTAAAGCTCTTTCAGCACAGTGTGTCACATTAATGGCAAAATAAGGGAACTAGATGTTAAAACAGAGAGGTGGAGAATCCCTTTATGTACTGGTCTGTTAAGATTTTGCTAATTAAGCAAAACCAATACCTCAGTTCTTTGCATTTGGCCAAAAAGCCATATATATTCCTTCCTTTTCCCTAAACTTTCCTTTTATACTGTCTGTAAGCAAGAGTCCCCTTATATAGTTTACCAAGCAGAAGCACACTGCATGGTGCAAATTCCTGGTTTTGCTACTGTCTACAAATTCTTTTGGTTTATGTGTTATTATCCATGCTTGACCCACAGAAGAAACAGGACTCATAGTCTCTTCTGATCTGAAAGGCTTGGCTCAAGTTGTAAGGATGCATGACTTCAGCACACTCTGCATCACAGCCCAAATGGCAGATGTTCTGTTAAAATGCATGACTTTTAAGTTCTGCATTAAAAAAAAAAAAAGCCAAAACTTTAAAGAGTGTCTTTAATTTCACCCTCTGGGGCCTGCCAGGCAAACAGCTGCTGAGACACTTAATGCTGCTGCTGTGCTGCCACCAGGCTGGGAAGGGGAAGCTCCGTGAGCAGGCACTGGCACAAATCTGCAGCTTGCTCATTGGCCTCTGAGCAGATGCAAGCAAAAACCTTGGATTATTGCAACAAACCACAGATACTTGCAAGTAGCTGAAGGACCACAGTGTTCCCGTACTTAAGGTCAGTTTCCTCTGAACCGTGTTCCACCCAGAGCTGAGACAGGGCTTTGCTGTGTCTGAAGTGGCAGATTGTCTCTCTGCAGTGTGTGACAAAAATGGATCAGGTGTCTAGGTTAAGCCACTGGTTATCTCCTGAAACAGGGATTCTTAAGGAAATTTTGGCATTTTAAGAAAAAAATTTACACAAGCAGGAATCCGACTCTCTTTTGGAATGCATCCAATCTCAATTAGCAAAATCTTGCCAGGCCAGAGAATAAGGGTTTTTCCTTTATCCCTCTCTATTTTTATTGATAGATCATATAAAGTTGTTTCCTGTCTTGTGAAATTAAGATGCATGGCTAGTGGGAATCAGGTTGGGGAGGCAATGGATACAAAAAAGGTGGGATTTCTTGCTAAACAGTGGGTAGGGCAGAGAGAAGACTGTTGATACAGACTCCAATTTGACTTCCCAGTGAAAGACACTTTTTTCATTAATAGCTACATGTGGGCTAACTGTATCTCTTTTTCTAGATGTCCCTTCTTCATGCTAATGTTCTGTACCAATGAATATAAATGACTAATCAGTTTTCCTTAACCACCTCAAAATATCTTATCTTGAAATTGAAATGCCTACAGCCAAATTTATTTCAATGCTGACCCCTACCCTTTCCAACATACCTTATTTTGAAGCCTAATATGTCTTTTCTCATAGCTTTTATTTATAGGCTTTATTTTCTATCATATTCTTTCAAAAAATACCACATGCCTTTTTGCATCTCCAATTTTCCTCTTTTCATAGGTGCATCTTGACGCACACAGAAGATACAGGATTTGACCAAGATTCCACAGGATATCATGGGAAAAAAAAAAAAAATCAGAGCTTTCAGACATCCAAAACTAGCATCCAGCATTACTCTGTTTGGAAGCTGGCCTAGTGTAACATTTCTTGTGAAGGGCTATAATCCTTGCTGTTCAGAGGGAAGCTGAAAAGCCCCTGAAGCCTATGCTCATATGTGCAATGTTGGGCTATAGTGTCTGTGTGTGCGTGTGTCTATCCCCAGGGAATGGGGGGAAGTTATTAGTTAGGCATAATAAAGTATTCAGGCTGGAAAACAGACACCTTTCCAGAAGGAGCAGTATAGGGAAGAACTGATGAGGAGTTTGGATGAAAGGAGTTTGCATGAATATAAATATGACTACAAGGTATAGGATGACTGGAAAGGGTGGAAACACCCTGCGGAGTCTTATAAATAGTGTTGTCAGAATGTGTAGTGTTAGTGGAGGCTTTGTGATCAATGCTAAATTAGTGAGGGGGATACAAAAGGTATATTTTCCTTTAAAAAGGGAAGCACACTAGAAATTATGTTTTAAAAGTTCATATTTCTTTGACAAGACGTGTTTTTCATGAAACTGGTTGATTTGGATTTGCTACCATCCCTTAATTCTTTAATGGCTTCATTTTCTATCAGCATTTCCATGACTTTGAAAAGTACTAATTGTACCATAAGCTGTCTAGCATAGTCATGTCTGCTTCCTAAAAAACTTACACTTTCTTTTCTTTTAAAATTATTCTACACTTATAAAATATTATTTTTCCCCTAAAGAAAAATATATAGGGAAGCTTGGGAATTTTTTTTTGCTTGTATTCAGCTTGTGGGGGCAGGTTTTCAGTGCTCTGTTAGTTATCCAGAGTCTTTTCTTTAGCAAGGTGAGACTTCCAGTCTGAAGAGATTTGAAAGTGCACTTTCAGTCCCTAAGGAAATAGGTGTATCAGCTTGATAAAAACCCCTGTGTGAGAACTGCAGCCTTGGACAAAGGTCCCCTGAGGGAAATGTTTCCTCCAGTTCATGTACCTCTACTTAGTGTTAGAAGTTTTTGAGTGAAGATCAATAACCTGGAACTAAACTGAGGAGTTTAGCTTTGTATCAGGTTTTCTTATGTGTACTGAAAATCAAGATTCTGACTGTAGAACATTGAGTACACCAGATAAATATGGATTTTATTTTATTTCACTATTATTATGAAAAAAACTGTATCAAAACCTTGACTTTCTCTAGTTTATCCAGTCTAATTTGGATCAGTAATCAGAATCTGAATTACTGTTAGTGCTGCTATTTTGTCTTTGTCTTCATTTACTCCCAACACTTCCAGTGCACAGCTAAATAGACCCATCATATGCTGAAAGCATTTGGAAAAGCTCATACATCATTCATCCAGAGAGGAGAAATGAAGAAGGAAAGAACTTGAGTGTCTTTGTTTCTTCACAAGGACTGAACACAGTACTGAAAGACTGATAATAAGGTTACCATTTAGACAGACACATTATTAGAAATGCAAATTTAGACAAGGAAATGCTGAATATCTCTCATTCTAAAAAGTCATTTTTGCTAGATTTACTTATGAATTATATAGAAATGTAATCCCATTAATGACACTACTGGTTCTTGTGGATGGCAATGACAAAATGCAAAAGACTTTATTTTTAAGGAGTGCAGCCATCTTTTCACCCATGGGTTCAGTGTTCTCACTCAGAAAAGATGCATTTATATCATCATATGGTAGAGCCTTGGCAATAATAACATCTCAATTGCCAGTATATACTTACAGTGGGTGGCTCTGGCTCTGAACACTCAATTAAATGCATTTTTTCCTACAGAGTCCCTGTGGTACATTTTACTGATACCTAATAGCTTCAGCATCTCTAAGGAAACTGGCCTTGATTTTATTAACCTAAAAGATTGAAAAACAGAAGGCATGTATTGCTGACACGTTAAAAATTCTTTAACAAAGGTGTCTTAATTGCTTTCTTATTTCCCTTAGTATATGCTGGGGTAGCCTCCACTGTTCATTTGAAAGGATTTTCTATTTGGCCTGAGTAGTTTTCTGAGGGATATCTTGTAAGGTTTCATAATTGTTGGGGTTTTTGATTTTTTTTTTTTTTTGGGTGGGTCTTTTTTGGTCAGGAAAGATTTGAACAATGTTGTCAACTGTGTTAGAGGTTAGAACCTTTCCCTCTGTCTTTGAAAATCACCTGATTGTCTGCCTCACTCCATCTCTCTGTCAGAGAGACTATTAAAGCTAAAGTAGTGTGTAGTGATACATACGTGATAACCAACAACTTTGGCCTAAGAGCTTATCTGTTTACAGTGTCAAATGCTATCTGATAATCAATATAGCTGCTCTTGTTCTATGTGTCTGTTTCTGGAGGCGTGACTGTTTGCAGATGCAGGTTCTGCTTTCTATCCTTTTGCCTCTTGGTGGTTGTCAGCCTCCATATCTGTGTCTTTCACAGGTTTCATTAAAACCTGTCTTCAGCAGTCAGAAGAAACCTGCAGCTTTGGAGGATCCCCAAGCCTTAGAGAGCTGTGTAAACTATGTAAATCTATTTAAAGCTAAGAGTCTTACCTCCAAACTTCTGCTCTGTATATTAGGGAATTATGGATGAAAGAGATTTCTTTAAATGAATATGCTGCTGTTCTCAATTCTTGTGACTACCCTATGGTGGTCTTGCTTTTTCAGGCTTATCATGCACCTCTGTTTTGCAGAATATAGACTAAGAATCCTTCGTCCCCCAGGGATGGTAATAACACCAATAAACAACCCCAGGATAAAGGGATGAGTTATAATCTTACTGATTTTTTAAGATGAAAATTAACAGGTGTGATAGCCAAAGCATTTATTTTTTCCCCCTTTTGCAATTTTAAGGCACATTGGAGACAATGCGTATACTCATGAAAGTGAAAATATTTTATAGGGTTTTGTAGCAATTAATACTTTACAACACAGCCAACTCAGAGCAGTCAGTTTGAGTGTCAAAGAAAACATTAGGTATTTCTGATATAACACCTCTGTGTGAGCAATTTACAGATTTACATATTTTTTCAAGCTTCATTGCTCCACGAAGAATCATGGAACCATTTACATTGAAAATGACCTTTAAGATCATTGACTCCAGCCATTAAACAAAAACTACGTCCACCATTAACCATGTCCCTAAGTGCCATGTCTACATATCTTTTAAATTCCTCCAGGGATGCTGGCTCTACCACTTCCCTGAGCAACCTGTTCCCATGTTTGACAACTTGTTCTCTGCAGAAAGTATTCCTAATATCCAATCTAAATCTTCCCTGGTGCAATTTGAGGCTATTTCTTCTTGTCTTATTGATTGTTACATGGGAGAAGAGATAGATCCCCCATGGCCACAGCTGCCTTTCAGGTAGTTGTAGAGAGTGATAAAGTCCACTCTGAGCCTCCTTTCTCTCAGGCTAAGCAACCTCAGCTCCCTCAATTGCTCTTTATATGACTTCTGCTCCAGACCCTTCCCCAGCTACATTGCTTTTTTTATAGTGAAGGGCCCAAAACTGAACACAGGATTTGAGGTGTGGCCTCACCAGAGCCCAGTACAGGGGGACAATACCTGCCCTGGTCCTCCTGGCCATGCTATTTCTGCTATGAGCAGGATGCCATTGGCTGTCTTGGTCTCTTGGGCACACTCTGGCTCATGTTCAGCTGCTGTTGACCACCACCTGCAACTTCTATGTTGATGGGAAGTTTCCCAGTCACTCTGTGGCTCTGCATGAGGTTGGTGTGACCCCAGTTCAGGACCCAGCACTTGGTCTTGTTGAACATCATACAAGTGGCCTCAGCCTATCCATCCAGCCCATTCAGATCCTCTGCAGGCCTGTCGTGCCCTCCAGCAGATCAACACTCCCACACAACTTGGTGTCATATGCAAATTGGCTGAGGGTGCACTTGATCCTCTTGATCCCTTCCAAGCCATGAGCAGCCAGTTTCTCCAGGAGAATGGTATGGTGAGCTATGGCAAAGGCCTTCCTAAAGTCCAGGTAGAGACAGTGTCCATAGCCTTTCCCTCAACCACAAAGTGGGTCACTTTTTCACAGAAGGAGATCAGGTTGGTCAAGCAGGATCTGCCACTTGCAAACCAGGGATGGCTGTGCCTGATGCCATGGCTATCCTGCATTTGCCATGGGATGCCATTCGAGATTATCTGCTCCATGACCTTCCCCAGCACTTGCCTAACTCTGAAAGGACTGTAGCTCCCTTGATCCTCTCAACCCTTCTCAACTGAAATATTTCACCCCTCAGCTCTCTCTTTCTCCCTGTGTACATGTTTCTAGAGCCAAAGAGAGGACTGAAGAGCTGTTCAGGAGATATAGTTAAACATAAAGAATTCTCTAATTTGGAAAATATTCCATAAAACTGTAGAACAAATCTGTGTCCTCTGAACACAACTGAGGCACAGGAGTCTGATTTGGCTGTGAATGATGCTGTGCCTTCCAAACTTTTTGGATGCAGGAGCATCACCCATCCGAGTTCTCCCCTTTAACACACAGCTTTTTTTGGGGAGCTACTGATCAGTGCATGGACTGCATGTTGCAGCTGGTTATATCATGAAGCAGCTGGTGCACTGAGAAAAATTCTTGTCTGCTGTGTTATGTAAGTAGCAAAGAAAATTAATTCCCTTAACAAAAGTTAAAGAAATTCTCTAATGCAAAAGAGACAGCAGAGCTGTCTGTCTTCAGGGTTTGGGAATCTCTTCCTCATTTTGAGGATGTTACTTACTTGGGTCCTGCTGTCTCATATTCTGCACACAGTTATGGCTCAGTTATTCTTTAAAAATTGTCATGCCAAGGACTAACTGGCATGAAAAATCACATAAACTATGATGGAGAAAAGATACTCTATCCTATTTTTTAAAAAATATTATTCACTATTTCCTAAAGATACTTGGAAGCTGCATATTTTTCTTTAATGGAGAGCAGGAACCTTGGCTCTCATGAGACTTGACAGTGGCAGGACTCTGGTGTTGGTGAAATTCCCTTTTAAAGGGAAGAAGGCAGCCTGTGGGGTGGCTGTGACTGGGAGGGAAAGCCTGGGAGAAGTGCTGGTGATGCAGCTGCAGGGCTTGGGAGCTGCCCTGGGCCAACAGCTGGGGAGAAACCACACTCTGCTTTCCTCCAGAAACATTTGCTGCAACACATCAATGTCTGCTCCAACACATTCCCATGATTAGTGTGGTGGTCTTTTAGCACTGACCTCTACTTAGTGCTCAGCCTGACATATTAATCTTCACCAAACTAAAAGTTAATTCTAAAATAAACCTGTTAACCCTTCTATTTTCGATCACTCCATTTGCTGCAAATTATTCTGGGGCAGATTCTGCTGTCATGAAGCTGGGGTCAGGCCTTGTCACCAGCTGGAATGGGAGCACAACTGGGCCTTTTCTGGATAAAAATTGGCTTCTCTCTTTGGGAATTACATTTTAGCATCCCTAACAGAAAGAATTATGCCACAAGTATAAAGATGAAATATTTTAATTGTGTGCAAATATTTTAATAAAGATATTTTACTGTAGCGGAAGGAGTCACACGATCCTTACATTTTCTTTGGACTCTGCACCACCCTTTTCAGTGATCATTTAAAAAACACTCCTATAGAAGGGGCAGAAAATAATATTTTCATAGGGTTGAACTAGCTTAGACAGTAGAGCAGAAAAATATTTTTGTAATTCCTATATAATTAAATGCAAAGGATTCAAGTATATAAAAAAGATGTAATTTTAAAATTTTCTCTTTCCAAGTAGCAAAGGATTTCTGGAAAACTTTTGTGGAATTTTACCATTTTTATTCCTATAGATTTTACTTGGGGTTATTCTGTGATGTTATTTCAATAAATTGGTTTGGGGAATCTTAGTGGAAACCAGTAGTCCAGAGAAAACACTTCTGGTTCTCTTGTTACTTGTCCACATCTTTAGAAGGGCCAGGTCCTATAGAAGAGGGCCAAACTGCTTCTCTGGACAGTCTGCCACTACTTTTCTTTGTAGTTTTCTTATTGCCCTTTTTGGCTTCTTTTTCACTGTTGCATAGGGTGATGGTGCAGTGAGGGCTGGCTCTGTTTTCAAAACAGTGAAGCACCTGAGCATGTTTGCACTCAGCCATGGATAAAGCAGAGGTATGGAAGCCTGACAATTTCAGTAGTGGACAAGTCACCAGTTTTCTCTCCAGCTGAAAGGAAAAAAATAGCAACAATTAAGTGGCTAATTTTAAAATTGCTCTTCGTAGGTTCTCACTTTGCTTTCCCGAAAAGAAATGACACTACAAAAGACACACAAACTCAAATGTAATTTATTTTAGACCATCTTCTTGAAATTAATACTTCTATGATCTGGATGTATTTGAATTTAAAAAAATCTTGTGCTGTCTGATTCCCTGTTTCAAATGCCGATTCCAAAGAAATCTCTTTATACACTATAACCTCCACTCTCTTCCTCATACCCCACACTGTAATTTGTATCCATGGTAATACATTACTGTTTCCAGCAGCCAAGGGGTTTGGGGGAAATTATGGGAAGAAAAATCGTTCACTGTTAAAGTTGTGGTAAAATATCATCAGTCTGACAGAGAAATGCAACACTCTTAGTATGAAGCTCCAAACAAATTGGAATTTGGTTTGTTTCAAGTTTCATTATAGATTTTGGAATATTGAACCTTGGCTCATCAAAACATTTGCTTGAGTTTGCTTTTACACAGACCTTAGGCCCAGTTTCAAAAGAATCCCGGACCAGTTTTGAGCAGTTTATAGGCTGACTTTAACATAAACCAGATCACAGTTAGTGGACTTGGCTGAAATTCACCCTGAATGTTTAAGTGAAGTTGAACCTGGAAGTGAAATTTTGTGAGTGAGAACCCAAGGAGACTGGGAACAAAAAAAACGTTAGCAAAATACTGTGCATTGATCCTGCGGAACTTCAAACAACAGGATTTGACATCCTAAGAAGAATTCAATAAAAGCTAAAGAACCAGTTAAACTTTTTATTTCATTTGGGAATTTAGCTGTTATTTTTAAATAAACAGAGTAACCACTACATCAAACAAATCATTGAATGCAACCTGAGATTCTTGTGATGCCTGGTATAATTTAAGTGGCAGGAGAAAGTCATATAAAACCTTTAGGAGAAGATTTTTAAAAGCTCTTAGAATTGATTTAGCTTGTCTGCTTTAAAATTAATGGGAGTTGTATTATTGTCTCTAGAAATAGTATGAGCCAAATCCTGGAACATTTATGGAAATCTTGTGACTAGTATAAAAAGACAGTGGGGTCCTAAAGGAAGCAGTCTGTAGAGAACTTCTGCCTGAAGTTCTCTGGTTGCTTTTTAGCTGAGGTTTCTAACATGAGTCTGATGCTAATTTTTATTTACTTCCCCAAAATCACCGTTCATCTTAGTAAGGTAAATACTACATTTTGTTCAGAGGAAAATTTTTATGAGCTGGATAAGATGGGATATATGTTTTTTTATTATAGTTTTACCTGTCACTGAACTGTACTTTATTTCTACAGTCATAGTCAAAAGGTAGGCAAGATCATTAAATCTTAGACCCAGAATTCCTACTTTAGGCACGCTCATCAGTCTGTATAAGCAGTCTTTCTCATGTTATTTATTTGATAAAACTGGCCAGTGAGTGAAGGTTTTACTTTTTGTTTCTCTAGATAAGATTCTGTCATTCCAGCTTGGTAGTTGGTTTTGTTTTTGGTTTTTTTTTTTTTTGGTTTTTTTTTTTTTTGTTTTTACTTCAGGTCACCAAACTCTTTCTAATGTTTTCTTTTCCTGCCACACTCTTTTCCTACTATTGCTTATTTCTGATATTGATACCTTGCTTCCCCTCTTCTGTCTAATGATGTACTTGTCAAAGCACACCACCTTTCAAAGTGCCCTGTGAAAGAATGAGGGAGGGTGCAAGCCAGCAGCAGCCAATCTTTGAAACACTGAAATACAGAATTTTGAATATGAGGACAATGGCAACTGTCCAATTAAAACAGAAGCAATTAGAAATTGGTATAAAGTAGGTTCTGTGTTTTGTGACAAAGGGAGCTGAATTGTCACAATTTACCACTTTAATTTTTTTTTTCAAATCTTATTATGTATTTTCAAATATGACTTTTAGCTTTGTGGCCTAATAGACATTTTTTTGCATCCTGTCTTCATGGCTGACTTAGTTTCCCTAAAAATATTTTGATTAGGCAGTTTGTTAGTAGGCTGAACTTTGTTTTAGGAACATCCAACTGTTGTAATGCACACAAGGTCATAACTGATACCTTCCATGTTGAAATAAAAACAAATCTGAGACAGAACTTGTGTTTAAAATATAGTTCTAGCATAATGAAACAGAGGGCCCGAAGGTCCTCTGCTATAGATAATAATCTGTTATAGATTATAGAGTCTATAAACTGTAAGCATACACTAGCTCTAGCTTTATGCTTTTTTCAGAAAATTTACAGTAATTTTACAGTATTTTTATATTTGAACAGCATTAATTTAGAGAAAAACTAATACAACTGTTTTTAATGTTACCTATTAACATTACTTCAATTTTACTTCAATTAATTTGGATTGAAGACCCATTTTCCTAAGTACTGTAAACCAGAGGGCCCACACCTGGGGTGATTACTGTGCTGCAATCTGGATAAAACAGGACTAACACAGAGCATCATTGAAGCCATTTGTGACTGCAACAGCCTAAATGGAAACTTAACCTGAGACAGAAGATAGGCAAAGAGAAGGAAGATGTGAAAGCTGATTGGCCTCTGAAGAAGCTTTCCTTTGGGAGGTCTCAAATCTCTTAGATTTAGAATAAAAGAAGAAGTGACATCCAGAATTGAATTACTTGTCTCTGAGAGCTAACATTTGTAAATAAATGTTTTCTTTGGAGTGATTTTTCACCTGTAAGAGTAAACCTGCTTAGTAATTTGGAAGCTGAAGCTAAGGTTCAGGATAGGTAAGGTAAAGAAGACATTTATCACTATTGAGGAAGAAATTTATGGGGAAAAGGGGAAAAATGAAAAAACATTTGCTCAGAACCACACAATCACAAAATTGTTAAAGTAGGAAGGAACCTCTGGAGATCAGCTGGTCCAACTATCCTGCTCAAATAGGGTCACCTACATCTCATTGTCCAGGACCATGTTCAGATAGTATCAGGGAGGGATACTACACAGCCTTCCTGGAAAACCTGTGCAAATGCTCAGTCACCCTTACAGCAAAAAAACTCTTTCATGATGTTCAGAGGGATCCTTCTGTGTTTCAGTGTGTGCCTCTGCTCCTGTCACTGGTCACCACTGAGAAGAACCTGACTTTATCCTCTCTGTCCCTTCAGGTATTTATATACTTTGATAAGATGAATACATCTTTCATGAAGATGAATACAAGTTGAGGAAGAAAAATATTGTTCCTGGTTGCTTATATACTTGCAGAAAATTTGTTTTTTAAACCTTAGGATTTGATATATGAAATTATCTTTTTGGATACTTGAAGGTTCTCTTGAAGCTGACAGAGGAATGAACATTTGGGAGAAGTTGGACCAAAAACTGGAATCGTATCACCTCATCTTTTCTCTATTATTTAACTCAAAAGAATGCAAAGAGAATATTTTTTCATATTACTTTAATATATGTCTATAGAACATTAAATTCTATTTTTAACATTTTTTATGCAAAGATCACCATGTGTTTTGAAAAAAAATTAATTTAGTCTCTCAGTATTTTGCTAGGAGTATTATCATCTGTATGTCACTAATGTGTACATAGCTGGAGCCTGTGTTCTCTGTACTATGCCTATAAATCAAGGACATCTGCCTTCTTGCATATTGTTGAGGTGTTAATAGGTTGGGAGGCACAGATGGAGGTAGTCACCAGATGGAGGTATTGTTAGTTTAACTGAATACATAGGAAGATCATGGAGAAATAGTTGTTATTACTTGCGATGATGATTTTTTTTATATATATAATAAGGAGATTGAAAAAGTGATATTCTCTGCCTGACTCTTCAGTTGTTGCTAACTTCAGTGATTTTATCAGAAGTCTCATGATACTGGCATTTTACTCGAAGTCTAGTCCTTGGAATCAATTATCATCTGATAATCTTAGCTTTCATTTAAAAATAAAATTGAGTTTCTGGGCTTCATGAATATAGAAGAAAACTTGAAAACATGGACTGAATGCACATGAAAGGCTCAGACATAGTAAGTAAAATAATCCAAGCATATTTTTTAAAAATTATGTGTTAAAATAGCTATATCACCTGAAAAAGACTGACTTGCATTTTTTTTTAACTTATAATATGTAGTGACTCCTAAGTTTAGAAAAGGTAGGCACACATGTAGGTAACAAATAACATTATATAAAAATACAGAGGAAAAAGAAGCTATGAAACAAATCAAGATGGATACACTTGTAATGGAAAAGATGCTAATATTTCTCTATCTTCTACATTGATTTTTAGTAGTATTAATCAGGTATATTATGTGGAACAGTCACATTTTGCTTAGTTTGTTTAGGGAAAAAAACTGTAGTATACTTTAATGGCAAATACCATGCAATTCTAAAGGTCTTTCCCAAGTTAAATAAGACTAAGTTAATAGCAAGACAGAATAAAAAATTATGGAATGAGATATTAACAAAGAGGTATGGAGTTTATAGGTTGTCCTAAGATGTGTTTCCTGCACTATTTGTTCCCCCAAATTCCTCCTGAAAAAAATGCAGCGTTCATATTGGACGAATTTTCAGCAAATATTATTGCCACTCTAAGTTCATGATCTGCCCTGCACTCCCATGTTGTCTGTTTAGGCTGTCTGGAGTAGCATTCAGTGATTACTGCCAAGCTGAAAGAGAACAAAAGCCAGAGACTGGCACCCAAGTTCATGCTTCTCTTTGAGTGGCCAGTTTACCACCTCATTTCTCTGGTGGACCTCAGAATAGCCCATAAATGGAAGATAATTTGTGTGGTGCTCAGATTGGGAATGTATTTCTTACTTGCTGAACAGGGCAAGAGGGAGGCCGGGGGAACTCTTTCATGCGTTCTTCTCAAACCTCATACAGAAAGTGTTCCATTCAAAATGAAAGCTTATTTTTTGTTGCTTTACAAGGTGCCATATAAAGAAGGAAAAACTTGTTTCCTCTGTTATTTGTTATCGCTGTGTCATATCGAGGTGGATTTGGGATCTGAGGGCCTGCACAGCACACTACTCCATCACAGCTGCTAGAGTTGGCAGTGTTGTAGCAAAGCCTGTAAATACAGACAACCTGCATGATCAAATCTTACACCTGTTTTAAAAGTTGTCCCTGTGTAAGGTAAGATCATTAAGGAAACACCAGGTCTTGTTAATTTTTTTTTCCCCCTTTGAAAATTTAATTTTGGTATGAGGAATAGGAATGTTTCTAGTGCAGACTGGTTACTTCACAGTAGGAATACCAGCTATTCTCCCCAACATACATTTATGACCAAAAGATTCAGAATAAAAAACAAGTGGCTTTTCTCTAGTTAACATAAGTCCCTGTTTTATTTTTTTCACTATAAAGAAAGATATCAAAGGAAAAATGAAAGCAAAAAGGCAGCGGATGAAAACAGGGAGATCCCCAGAAAAATGAATCCCTCTAAAATAGGTAGAAAAGTATAACCATGTACTTGTTAGGTTGTTCCCTATGGATTTTCTTTTCTGAATTCTTTGTTATTGCAAGTTAAAATCAACTACTTGAACATTTTATCTAAGAATTTAAAATACATATCTAGATATCTTTAAGTAGGTTACCTGTGAACTAAAATCAAAAAAATACATTATCTATAGAACCATGACTTTAAAAATATGGACTAGAGTTCAGATCTTGCAGGTCTGAGCTGCAGTCTTGTTATGAGTGTAAGGAAAAAAGGAACATGGATAAAAGAAATTGAGCAATGATTAAGAGAATGCATGGGTCCTGAGATCCTAGTATTTTGAAAAGTAAAAAAGGTACTTATTTGATCATGGAGGTTAGGCTAGGCAAATGAAACTATCTAAAAGATTACATTTTAACATTAAAACCCTGTAACCTCTGGAAATAAGAAATAATGAGGCCTTGCAGTTCTGGAATCAAAAGTGGAATCTGCAAACATTTATTTAAAAAGAGAGAGAGTGAGATATTATTACATGACATGCAGACAGATTAAAATATTATACAATTTTGAAGCAATGAAAATATGTATAAATATATAAGCTTACACTTTAAAAGAATACGTGTATGTAAGAAGTAAAAGGAGAGAGAAAATGCACTCATGGCCTTCCAGTGTGATGTCTAAATGCAATTAAAATCTCCAGTTGTGATGCTGTGGCAGGTCTTTGACAGCCAGCCATCTGAATACCATTTTGACAGCTCAGACACCTTTTTATGGTCACTCCATAGAAAGAACAATTATTTTGTACCTATGGCTGGGAAAAAATCTCACCACAATCCCTTCCTCCTCCTGCTGGTCTGAATGTTTTGTTTGCTCTGTCATAGTAATTTACCCCTTGATATGTGTGCTAGGGAAGCCCTACAGAATTGCTTGCTAAATGTTATAATGTACAGGTACAGCAGAATTGGCAAGGTAAGATTAAAATATTTGAGATGGAGAGGGAAAATAGAACTGTATTGTCTAAACTGTTATGCATGGAAGCCATTTCAGAGTGGCTTGACAAAAGGAGTTTTACTGGATAGGAGATTTTGGGCTGAGGTCCTGAACCTGGTCCCATTAAAATCAATGGTAATTTTCACCACTGAAATAGGCAAAGAAGAAGAGCATCCTAAATGTTGCATTGCAGCACTTTCAGAATGATTCGTGATGTTCTTCCTGGCCTGATTACCTCTGATATTATTTCCAATTATTCCATCAGCTATTATCAATGTCTGAAAATAATTGATCTTTTATTATATACTGGTGTAATAGAAGCTCCAGCTCATCAGAGTTCTCACAGAACACATACGCTCTCAAGCAGCAAAAAATGACTAGCAAGTATTCCTTGGTTTTCACCTTTTCTATCAGCAATTTGCACTGATACTGTGTCTTTAATGCAGAAACCATTAAAATACAAACATCCCAGAGGTTTGATTTCATCAGTTCATTCTTACTCTAAATACAGACTTCTTACATTTGAGGAAACTGTGCTGCAGTGTCTAGAAAAGAAAAGACCATAAAATTAGAATTTAAAAATGATCAAGAGACTGGATTAAATTTCTTCAATTCCCTTTCCTTGCTGAAGCTTTTGTCACTGAAATACAAATGTCATGAATGTAAGAATAAAACATCTCAGGCATTAGGATTCTCTGATAGCTCATTCACATGACAATGACTGCACTGAGAACAGAACATTTCGCAGAATGTAGCCATTCTTGTGGCAAAGATTATAATGACAGGGAGAAACGGTGCAAAATTAACCAATTCTTGCATCTTCCAACAGTAATCTAACAAGCCTCCTTGTGTTCTGTATAATGTGTTATATTAGACCCAAAGAGAGGGTGAGAGGGTGAGAGAGAGAGAAATGAAATACTGCACACCTTGAGTCATAATTAAACTTATCTGCTTAGCCCAATAGTAAGAAATCAGATTTTCTTGTGCTGTTGCCAGCAGGTGCCACTGTAACAAATAGGAAAGTATGCTGAAGATTTTGGAAGAATTAGATGTTGCTGGGGCCAAAATATTGGAAAGCTCAGCCGGTCCTAGGGAGCAGTAGCGGGAGCCCCAGGCCCTTCTGAGCAGCCGTGGGGAGGTCACCTCAGCTCCCTGTGCCTCACGTCCCGTATGCAGGGCATGGGTGATGGCGTAGGGCTGGTGTTTGAAGGGTGTCAGCATGTTGTGCAGTGGTTCTCGTGGGTGACAAGATCCTCCCCAAGACTATCCCATGAGCTACGGTAATTTCTGCAGTAAGAACTGGTATATTCAACCCACGTTAATTTCAGACCTTCATCTAATTAAGTCATGATAGTGGTACCCCAGGTACCAGTGGGGGGTTTCCTTTTAAAATACAGCCAGTTCTGTATATTTGACCAGAGAGTAACAGGGTCACAAAATGAATATTGTTTTTCTCTTGGCTTAGTTGCATTTTAGCTGTTGGGAACGTGTGTAACTATCTCCTTGCCAGCTTCCTCTGGAGTGGTGTTGTAGGTTGTGGGTCAGCCCCAGGGTGTGCTTGCAGCTGGCTGTGCTCTCCTGCCCCCACCACAGCTCTTGCCGAGGGCCCTGGGGATGCTGCTTTTAGTGCATGTGTGTTTCTTTACAGGCATTTCCTGGTTTGGCGAAACATCAGTTGGGGCCTTTTCTGTACAGGAGTTTGGCTTCATTCAGGTATTTTTTTGTGAACCATTGATATTAAATCTTGTCTCATGAGACTATTTCATCCTGGCTGTATCTGAAAATGCTTCACCACAAAAATGTAAGGCTTTAGTAGCCTGACAACCTCAAGCAGGTTTACTGGTGTAACTCTACGCCCACGTCCGGTCTCAGGGCCCCAGAGTACCATTTTTTTTGAAATTCAAAAGGGAATCTGCTCTTCTGTAGTAGAATTTGGGGAAAGAAAAGCTCAATGTTTACATTCACTTCTGCACTCCTAGAGCTATGAGAATAGCAGGGGAGTGAAACCTTCACAAACTTTGAGATAGTGCTGCATCAGTTTGTGCATGAAATTATGCAGTGATAGACTCTATAGGAAAATTGATCATTCCCAAGCTACATTCCTTTAACAAACTGAATGTGACCACTGACATTCATTTCCAACATTTGTGTCACTTCTGCAAACAAATGTCCATCTGTGCAACAACTGCAGGCTACTGTACAAGCCACAGATATCAGTTTTCTGGCATCACAATCTGATAAAGATTTATTCCTTTTTGCCTTCAGAACTTTAAAAAGATGAGTTTCACTACACAGAAGTTGCTGCACAATTTCCAATTTCCCATCGCATTAACTTTTAATAGACTTATTTCTCTTTGTGAATAATAGGAAAAAGTATTCCTGATGCACAGCCTCTAACCTGAATCATTTTTGACTCTTTCTGCAAGTACTGATGAAGACTATCCTTCCCTGAATCCTTCCCTTCAGTCTTTATCTGAAATACTGCTAATGTGAGCCTTATCAGAGATAGACATTGTGCCTTCTCCCCTGATTTTCCTACTCCTGCTCTGACGTCCAAGTGGTTTGTGCTGTTAATTACCATCTAGAAATACTCTGGTGATAGAATTTCTATGTTGTGTTAGTTCCAGATTTCTAACATTGCTCGGTTAGTGCACATACATTCCTAATTTACAGGGATGCTCATGAGTCACATAGGGGATATGTTTACCTTAGCTGAAGTTTGCCCTAAGAATGTACAGTTTTTTCATTGTCCCTTGAAGTGCTGGGAAAGGTGATAAAGATGACAGCTCCTCTTTGTTCTGGTCTTGAAGTTGGTTATTTCTATTAGGTCTTATTGCTCTTTTCTGAGGTATTGTTGCATTTTTCACGTAAAAAACTGTCAAAATATTTACTCCCAAATGTAAACAAAAGTCAAAAGCTCATATTATTTGATAGGAATATCTGCTATATTGTTTAATCCTCTCTTAAAGCTCTTCTTTTAGCAGCTGTGCCTAGAAGTCACAACTGCTTGGCATGCTTATAAAACAGTCAGTTTTTCTACTCAACCCATTTTATTTTTATTTCTCTCCTTTTTCCAGCCAACATGAGCTTCATTGTCTGCTTTGTTCACCTGCAGCATCCTATCTGACAGCTCGGCTGTGAATCCTCAGGGACAGGGAGATTTTTCTACTTGTCTGTGTTGTACCTATCACAAACCAGCACAATTCCTTGACTGCTACACCATAAATAATGATAACATGACAAAAACATTGTGCAGAAAACAAACAGAACTAGAAAGCAATATCTTGGTAAACCCTACTTTTTCTGGCTCCACTCTTCCAGAATCTGTAACAACAGGGTTCCTAAGTGAACAACTGAAAGCTCACATCTATCTATGGACACTGTTTTGTTTCCCTTTGAATTTAAGCAAAGCTTAGCCCTAGCAGGGTTTGGTCAGAAAGACACTAATCTTAGAACACTTAGAGTAGGTTCTGTACTTACAGGAGGATCTGTGTAAAAGACACTGTTCAGTTTTTGCAGAAATTCTGCTCATTATATGAAACATTTAAATGAAAACAAGATCAACCATCCAACCAAACCCCCCCAAATTTGGTGGATTTCTGTACATTTGGCATTCTGCAACAGAAGGGAAGATTCTGAAACAAGGGAGTCCTTCCCTGTCTTCTGTGTGTGCTCAGAAGACTGAAGCTGGTGTTCACTGGGAGTAGGAACCAAAGCTGACACATGGTACATATTCCTTAGCAAGAAGAGGAGAACAAAAATTATTTCAAAGTAAGAAAAGATTGCTTGAAATTCATTTTTTTCATTGTGGTAGAAGAATTGGATATGAGTAGTGGAAAATATACAACTATGTCTTTTAGCTTTAATTCTTTTGCAAGTTTACCCATTTATATGTTTCAGAGTTTCAGGAGCTTGTGTATGCAATATCTTCAATTAGTTTTTGATCTGTCACTATAATGTCATAAAAATTATTAATTTTGAGAGATTTCACTGTTTACTTTTACATTTTTGATTTTCTCTGTTCAAGGTTCTCCATAGCTTTGAATTTATTAATGTATCCTTCAATTCAGATACACACATACATGCATATATATATATATTTATACATGTGTGAATATATGCATGAATATGAATTTAAAGATGTGTTTGTATATATAATTCTACATCTGAATGCTAATAGTATTCTAAATTTTACTTCCTTTCTGATGAGAATTAAATTATATTTATTCCAGAGGGTCAACCATTTATTTTTCTAGTTACCAATCCTTGGCCTTCCCCACTGGAGAGAGACTATGCTCTATTTTCTTATTCAGTTTAGCTTTCCATAGTTAAGCTCTTTTGATTTGTGATAGATTGCCATAATTAAAAACTGCAGCTACTTTGACAATGCAGGGAAAATGTAATTATTTTATACCAGGTTATTTTTTTAGGCAAATGTTATTCAGTTTTCATAAGTATTTTTTGTAGAATTAGATTAAGAATGAATTTCAGGTAAGAATTTTGGATTTCCAGATCACAAGCAAATGGATTGGTGCTCCCCTTGTTCAGACAGTGTCTATTATATTGTGGGTAATAAGCATTGAGTAAATACTATACCTGAATTGTTCTTCAGAAATGTAGGAATTAATTTGAATGTGTTGAATGATACTGTTATTTTTTTATCTTGCTTGTGAACTAATCAGTTATTGCAGATACTTCCTTTCTCCAAATTCTTCTGATGAAAATATACTCCAGCAAAGGTCTTTCTGACATTACTTCAGATTGGTTTCATTCCATGTTTAATTTCAGCATTCATAAATCAAGACATAATTATGTCTTGCTGTGTAATCAGGTACCTTAGGGGCTAGGCCCAATAATTGTTCTGATTTATATATTTTGCTGAGCTTATATCACACACAGACTTAGAGCTGGATTCCACTTTCCATTACAAATGGGTGTTTGAAGTAACTCTGGTGAGATTAGCAGAGTTACATTCATGCAAATGAGGGGAGAATTAAGCCCATGATCTGTCAAACTACATATATTTAGATAGCATGCAGACCTTTTTCTGCAGTCTGAAAAAATATTTTATGATACTTTTCCAATGTGTCTGTTTGGCTGATTTACAGTATTGGAAAGCCAGGGAATTTCTAAAACTGAATCCATATAAGACAAAATTCCTTTGATTGGATCTTATCCCCAGTCTGTCAACACTCTTCTATCACTTTTAAAGTTGGCAGTTCTCAGATAGCATCAGTCCCAGGGGTGAAAACCTTGGGTTTGTGTTCGTCTTGATTCTGTCTCTTCTGGATTATGTAAATATAAATATTAAACTGTCGTGTTTTACTCAGAGATATACCAAACCTGAAATTAGTACTAGTTTTTGAGGGTAGTCAAATATTAGAGCAGATCTGAAGAGTGCATGAGAGGATGTTTGGACACATGTGCGTGTTAATATATGCCTGGACCACTAATAATCATCTTCTAATGAAATGAATTCTTTAGCAGCTTCAGAATACACTAAGTTGTTTCATGCATCTTCTCAACATAGCAACACTTGATCTGTTCATTTCCCTGAATTCATATTATGTATCCATAAAATGTCATATTGATTTTTAAATAACACTTGCAATCTATGCTGTCCACATCCTGGTCTCAAATGGCTTTGAGAACTACTGTTAGCTTTTGCTCTTCTTCACTTGTTTACATATCAGTAGTAATATTTTTTTTCAACATTATTTGGATTAATTTTAGATCTCAATGGATCTGGATTTCAATGAACTTACTTCTGTAGTTTGTTTCATTTTTATGATAATTCAAGCAGTTGTGTTTTACTGACATATTACTGAAAAAATGCTTTCGTGTCAAAAGAATGTTTTCATGGAAATAACATTTTAATTTCTCATGGGGTTTCAGGCTAGCATGATTCTGGAAGAATTATATAATGCAGTTTACTAATTAGCTAATCAGTCACACCTAAGCAAAAAAAGCCACTCTTAAATACCACAGATTCTTAAGAAAGATATTTGTCCCATACATTTGCTAAATCCTTAAGTGCAAGGGAACTGTGCTTGCCCCACTGAGATTCTGTAAACATAAAAAACCATTAAATGAAGTGGTCACTTTATTAATGATTTTTTTTCCCATTTCGATCTAGTAGAGACTGTTTTTTATCTGACACTTAATTTTTTGAAAGATTTTTAATGGCATTAATGTAATATTTGTTGAGAAGAAACTCAGTTCTTCTAAGCCATCCCATTAATGTTTTTTTCATGCTAAATTCTTCATTACTTTGGCCTTACACCATTTAGATCATTCCTTTTGAGACAAATGTTGGGAAACCATGATTCTCGGCATACTCCTCTTTCACTGTCACTCCCATGCAGTAAATAAAAACATTGGAGAGGCTTAGTGACAGCAGTACCAAGTAGAAAATATAACCTTAGCATCATTTGAAATGAAAGCAGATACAGCAAGGAAACATTCTAGTATTGAAACATTAAAATTAAATCCCCCTTGAAGCAAAACTCTTTAATTGGGAAGCATCCCAAACACAAAGGCTTCACTTCCCAACAAAGAAACTATTATGCTAATTGGTATAGCCCCCATATAAACCTTGGGTAGATCTGAAGTTAGTTGTTATTCTGGCCTGACTTTCCAACCACATTCATTTTGCTAAATTGCTTTTCTATGGGAGAGTGGGTTGATATGCTGCAAGTGTTACTAATTCTTTTGAATAACTTTTTTTCCTTTTAAACAGAAGATCAAAAACTCAAACCACTTTCTATTTTTAAAATGCTATATTTCCATAAACAAAAGTAGTCATTTGAATAACCACCTTATTAAGATTTGGTGTTCCTGAGACAGAGTCCTGTTTCTTCATGTTTATTACTAACCACAGCACTAAATTATGCAAATCTTAAAAGCATGTTTCAAAAAAAGACCTATATAATTTAGCTGGTTGAGATTTTTATTTTTAATCTGCGGGTGTGATTTTAGTGCTGACAGAGGTAAAGATTAAAAATCCATTAGACCTTTCACAAGGCAGTCAGAAAGGTTTTCTTAAAGCCTAAAGCAGAGCTGGACCCATAATCAGCCTCTAAGATGTGTTCCTTCCAGAATATTCTGGAACAGATTAAAAATCCCATGGGGCAGGAAGGCTCTTATACTTCCTGAGCAGAACTTTTGCTTTCATGAGGCTTTGCAGAGTCACAACCCTGACAATGCTGCTTAGAACTCTTAAAACTCTGAGCTGCCTCTTTCTAATAGGAGTATTATGTAGAAAGATGGATGCATGGAACAAGTGGCACATAAGGTAAAAAACTATAAATATCCAGTTAGTCATACTTGGACTTTAGAGAGACCAGAGTACACTTTTAGTGAGGCAGACACTGACTGACACAGACTGACAGACACCCAGCCCTCCCAGATCCAGACTGCTGAGCCTGTGGACTCAACTTCTGTGTTTTGGAAAGTGATGCTGCTGCAGTCACTAAGTATGATGAAGAAAATGTTTTTCCTTGGTTTAATGCCTTAAATGCAAGTGATTTAACATCTCTGCTATGTATTGACTCAGAATCTTGGCCACTGTTGTTCTAAATACAGAGTATATCATTCATACATTCCTGAATTCACACAACTTTTCTCTTTTTGTGGAGAATAGACTATGAAAAAATACCTAATTAACATTTTCCCTACTTTGCTTGCATGTTTATTTACTTTCTGTCTCCATTTTTATCTCTATTTTTATTCCACTGTTTGTTGTTTTTTCCATTTTTTTCCCATTTTTTTGTTCTTCATCTGTTCCACATTAGATTGTGTGTCTACTTCTCTCTTGTTTTGGAAAGGCTTTTCAGATTATTTTTTGCACTTCATCTTATCACCTTTTTGCTTCTGTATCTCCTTTTAATGTATTTTTCTCACACTGTCTTTGCTTTTACTTCCATTTCTCTCAATTTTCTCGCTTGCTTCTCATTTCTGAATTTCCTTTCTATTCTTCAGAATTACACTAGAACACAGGGCAAATAAATGTCTTTGAGGGGACTTTTATCTTTGAAAGTGTTTTATAGCCATGAGATGCTGCTCCCCACCACCTTTGCAGAGATTTATATACAGACTGTGTGCTCAGATCCCTAAATGCACATTCAGCTGTTTAGCATTTATGTCTGAGCTTTAATAGTTTGAACTTCATTCTTCACTTAAGTATAACGACCAAATGTTCTCCTGCACTCAAATGTGCAAACCTCTCATAGAGAAGGAAGTCACTGGTAATGAACTTCCATTTGAAAACCAGAAAATTTTATAGAGCTCCTTTGCCTGTGCTACAGCAGTCAGGGCCACGCTGTTTTGAGAGCTGTCTATTTAATCTGGAATGCTAAGCCAGCCTGGAAATGGAGGAGGCACTCCTGCAGGATCACAGCACACGCCCTCGAGCCTTGTAGAGCTCCTGTGAGCTGGTGTCAGTCCCCAGGAGCCCTGGACACCCCTGAGCTGGTGGGTGATGGGTTTTCACCAGAATGCAGCTGATCATACAGAGCCTCTTTACAGAACAGGGGGTTTGCTCCTGACACCAGAGGAAGGATAATCCAGAAAAGTCAGAATGGTAGGTTTTTGCCTTAGATTGTGAAAAGGGATTTGTCCTCTCACTGTCTTAGAAAGGCTCTCATCACAATAATGAGGTCTATCCCTTGTAATCTATTGCTTCAGAAATAAAATCCTGTGTTGTAGTAGGGATTTTTTGTCATAATGTCTGCATTTTTTGTGTTTTCTTTCAGGTACCTTTCTGCAGTGCTTTTTTATTGTATCCTCTGTGTCTATTCCCTAATCAATAATCAATTTTTTTCCCTTTTTAAAAATCTTCTTTTCAGTTCTATTTCTCCAAGGGTACTACTGCTCACCATTTTAATCATGGAGAAAAAGCTCCAAACATTCTGACAGCTGGAATGTGTGGTTTTCCTTCATTATCTTCATCCTATGCCTGTGTCCTGAAAAATAAATTTCAGTACCTCCTGGAAAGCATAGATCTTTCACCAATTTCACACTAGCAAATGTCTTCACATGTTTCCTTAGTAATTGGGAGATTTCATAAGAAGCTTTGTGGACAGGCAGTGGCTCCTTCATTTGTGGCTAAAACATTTGTTGCTTTTGCAATTTGCATTGATTGCTTAAGAAAGGAATGGTTTGGTTTTGGAAAGCTGCTTTGAGTTCAGTGGGTCCTGTGCATAGTTAACGACAATGCTTTAATTTTGTGGTAGGGTGGTGATGCAGCTTGTTCTTCTTGGAGTCTTTGCTGCATTCTTACAAATTACATGTCACAGGAAGCCTGTTTTTGGTTTACTTCAAATTTAAAGTAATCCCCTCCCCCTGCTTTTATTAGACCAAGGGTCAATTCCAGGAGCTCTGGTGGCAAAAAGCAGCTGAGCAACAAACATGTCTGATCCCTGAAGATTATCTGATAAATCTCCAGTGACTAAGGGCAGATGTTCTGGCTGGTTATGCCATCTCCTTGCAGTGCATGGGAACTGGGAGTGCAACCGCAATATGACTGTATTCAGAAGATTTACATTTACCAGAAAGATCTTTTACTCTTACTCATCATTTTTGGAACTCTGCCTGGGGTTAGGTTGGCACAGTGGTAGGAGGGTGACAAGTTGGCTAAAAATCTTCTTTGTTTTCTGCTTCTCAGTCTTCGATGTGAAGATTAAGAAAGAATCTGATCTTCTCACTTTTTTTTTTCTTGTCTTGCTTCAAAAAAAAATCAAAAGAGTAATAAATGGAGTAGTGGATAAAGTATTGCATGGAGGCAGAAAACTCTAAGATATAAAGACAGGCTAAAAATTAATGTGAAGTGTAACTGACACAAACATACCATTTTTAAAGCCCATGCTGACTTTGTGTGGCACTACTTCCATCCAGCAGAGTTTTAATTCTGGGATGCCTGCACCAGGCACTGCTGTTGTTCTGGCTTGGTTAGAGCTCACACAGTGCTGCACATGGATGTACAATGGAGCCTGAGAGCTTGGAATACACACATGGCAACGCTCTCCATATGGTAGTATGTGTGTTGGTGAGAGAGAGAGAGAAAATAACAGTATCCATAGCTGTGTCCTAAATGAAAAACATTCAGTAATTCAAACTGAACCAAGGTTGCTGTTTGTAATAATGTAGTGTTAAAAAATCAACAGCTAAGTTAGGGATTTATTTTGTTTGTCTGTGTAATCACTGAAAGTTCACAGAGGAGACAGGGCTGCTCTTTGAAAATAAAACATCTAAAATGCTTAGATAATTAAAATATATGGTTTAAAAAAAAGCAAAGCTTGTCATACAAGATGCTACAAGTCAGTAAAGCTGGACTA
The DNA here is from genome assembly GCA_003676055.1 of Chloebia gouldiae. Lineage (NCBI taxonomy): Eukaryota > Metazoa > Chordata > Aves > Passeriformes > Passeridae > Chloebia > Chloebia gouldiae. The sequence goes on along the minus strand of QUSF01000001.1, from coordinate 40,374,786 downwards.
TACCATTATGGAAATGAAAATGATGCAAAAATATTTTAAAAACTTTTTTATTTACCAGCTGCTGCCATATATGTTTGTTATAAAATTATTAAAAAAGGTATAATATCCTTACATGTGATATGTTAAATGTTCACTTAATTACATTCTCCATTGTAATTCAGATCACTGGTGGCAGGTCAAAATCCTGTTGCTTAATTAAGAGAAACCTTTTTAAAGATGAGAGATAAGAAAAAGCCTCCAAATGTTCTCCACTGTCTCATAAAGTGAGAATGCCTCAAGTATTTTGCTGACTTCCCAGAAATCAAGACTTTTTAATGTTATTTTTACATTCCTATGTTTCTTTGTACTTTGAAATAAATTACTCTGTATGAAAAGCCTTCTCCCAGCTGTACTGTCCTTTCTCTCTTAGCAGAGGCAGTCATGTAGAGTTGGGCAGTTTCAGGGCCCATTATGCAATGTAAAAATGCTCAGGGCTCAGCAAGCTTCTCCATATTGTCAGGTTCTCCCCAAACCCAAGGTATCACTTGACAACAGACAGGATCTGGTCTATAATAGAACCTAACAGCAGAAAAAAACTCTTGGGAAGTCATCCAATCTATTCCTCTGCACATGACAGGATTATCTACAACCATGTCACTTCTGACAGATGTTTTTTTTTCCAGCGTACTCTTAAAAGCCTTTAATGATGAAGACTTTACATTCTGCCTTCTTTTCTGAGCAAAATAACTCAAACTTATGTATTCCTTCATTTTCCAGCATATTTTATAGACTTCTGACCTTTATTTCAGACTTACTCCAATCTTTTTAGCAATATAGTGTCCCAGAACGGGTGCAGTATTCCAGATGACTCCATTCTAGAAGAGGCAAACAAGTGAGATTCAATGTCCTGTCAAAAACTGACTTTTTGTTGGAGCTACCTAAAATCAATTTAAATCCATGCTGTGAATCTTGGTGGCATGTCTCAGAAGCAAACACATTACCTATGAAAGCAGGCCATTGTTTCTTCATTAAACATTAAGAGCAATCATGCAATATCTGCTTTTGCTTACTTTCAAAAGTTGAAAAGATGCTGACCCTATTACTGAAACCTCCACGTACCCAGTCTCTTACACAGTTTGCAAAACTTATATGGTTCTTTAGTACTTAACACCCTTAGAATCTTGGGAATTTTTAGTTTCCTTAAAGGATAGTAATGAGGCATTCCTGGTGTTCTCTAGATTCAGCATACATGGCCATGACAGGCATAAAATGTCAAACTCTGAATCTGTCTAGTGGGCTATAAATAAACATATACAGCAATTATTAAGCATTGGCTAACAGGTCATGGTGCAGAAGACCAACCTGAGAACAAAGGGCAGAGCTACAGGTTTGATGAGATCATTCTTGGCAGAGGGTGGAGGTGTGTTACCCTTTTCAGGCACAAACACAAGCTAAAGTCTCCCCAGTGCAGAGTGCCACAGCTGTCAGAGGTTACAGCTACACCAGCTGTAGCCCCACCCTGTCCTTATTGTCAAGAGCCACGGCAGTCTTGCCTTCAAAACAGGGTGATCAACCCATTTTGTTTTTTGTCCTGAATAGCTTTTTCTAGGTAAGTATTGGTCGCTAGAGTCCTACACAATGCTGGGGGTGTTGCCAGCACCCAAGCAGCAGGGAGGGATGGCTGTAAAATGTTGTTATTCTGGTAGGGTTGGACAGGCTGAAGCATCCTGAGAAACGCTGTTTCCATCTACATGCTGTCCTACTTTCTACCCCTGTCCCTGGAGATGAACTGGTAGGAATAAGGCTTTCTGCATGCAGTTTAGTCCACCTTGGTTTTTCTTTTCCTCTTGGGAAATCTCAGCTGTAGGCTTGAGTGAGATTTTTTGCCTTTTTATCACTGCAGAAGTAGAAAGGTAGTGCAGAGCCAAAGTTCTTTTCATATTTTTCAGCTTAACTAATGGTATAAAATTAAATTGTGGTCTTTTTAGGCCCAATTTCTAGTAAAATGGTCTCTCTGAATTTCCTGGGGCAGACTTGGTTACATCATGCCCAATGACATGCTGTTGGCATATGGCAGCAGACTGTAAAATGGGGAGAAGTGAATCAAAGGCATGTTAATATTAATACATCCATGTTGCTTGCTGCTCAAGGAATGCAGTAGAAAGGGAGTCATATGTAGTTTATAGAAGAAATGAATACATTCCAGATGTTAATACTGCAACCAAACCTTGTCTATACAAAAAGGGTTTTCCCAGCGCCTATATTTGATCTCCAGATAAAGAGATGGGTATTCTAAAACCCTTCCCACTATATGTCAACATAAATCAGGGATGTTTTTCATCTTCAATTACAAATGTAGTAAATAATACCCATCTACTTTAGTATTTGCTTATTCATAAACATTTATTTATTAATGAGATACTAAGATTAAATGTTAGTGGAAACCTAATGCATGTGAATGTTCCAAACAGAGTTTCTGCTCTATCCACAGTTTCTGCTGCTCTTGTCAAATAATGCCAGCATTACAGAATGTTATAAAGTTTAATTGAAGGTGGATCCTAATCCAATGGACATGACAATTCAGGAATTCTACAGGGTCTGGTATTTGCTTTGGAAAACAAAAGGGAAACACCAGTATTTAGGCTGTGGCTATTGCCACTTCAGTATTGGAAAGTTGCAATATGTATATTCCATTAATGTTAATTTGATTCAAAAGCAAGACAATATGCTGGTTTGTTCATCACTGTGCAAATGTTGTTATGGTGGAGCTGTTTTAAACTTTTGTGATGTTTTATCTGCCCTTTTTGAGTCTGAACTAGAGGCAGATGAAACCAAATAAGATGTCATATTATATTACCTTTCTATGTTGACAGAAATTAATGCCATTCAATATTAAATATTTATGTAGATAATGTGATCTCTACATTCAATCTAAAATATCTATGGCAACCCAAAATTACCATTTTCCCTACACTGTCCATAAAAGGTTAATAAACAATCTGTAGACTTGAAATTTTATCTCTAAAATAACCAGTGGTATAGCTCTGAATGATCAACAGATTCAAGAACATTGTTATCTGCTGCCAGCCAAATTGTGAATGAGAGAAGTAATTAAATTCTTCAAGTTATTTGCTGCAAATTATTTGCTCAGATTTTTCTTACTGCAGTGGTGTTAAAATATGCAATATGCATACTATGCAAAAATGTAGTAGACATCTTTAAAAAAATTAAGACACCAACTTGGAATGCAATTTGGTTAAATTAAGAGGCTGGACAACTCCTGTTCTCTTCTGTTTGAAAGTCTATGGAAAGATTGAAAGTCTTAGGAAGAAGACTTTCATATATTTTCTTTGCTCTAGCAAACCTCTAGGGGTTTTGGGATGCATAACCTGTTGGATAGGTCCCAAACCAGCCTCCTGACTGTGATCTCCAGTCCAGGAGAGCCAGTCTGAACCCGGGCTCCAGAATGTGAGGCTTTTCCTAGCAAAGGTGACCTAAACAGCCTCTGTCCTCCCTGCCTCAGCCTGGCCTTTCCCAGCACTGCTGTGCCATATGAAATCTCTTCTCTCTTCTGACACAGAAGTTTATTAAATAATAAGCTCAGAGACAAATAAAATCAAAAAGTCACAACCAACAACAACAACAAAAAAAGAATACACCTGAATATCTGTAAGCTGGCACAGTCAAGGCTGGTGTACATGATAAATTCAAGAGTGTAAGAAGAGACTGAATACCTACACTGAGGCCAAGTCTCTTATGATGCTGAACTGCAGCTCAAATCCATGCATATGATAGATGAGTACTATCTGTCTCCTTTTAACTTCTAGGACAAGTGATGCCTAAAGTCTTTGTGCTCTCAACATCTTAATTCTTATGCAGAAATCACTTTGTGCTAAATTTCTTAGAGGCCATGATATGTCCTGCATGATTAAATATGTCTTGGCATTCTCCCGTTAGCTTTCAGAGTGACTGGGATCTCTGGTGGAGTCAGCCAAGAAGAACATGGCAGACCTTGGCCTCATTTCTATGACCACAAACACCATGTGCCACTTTTTACCTGTGTGCTGCCTTTCTGCACTCAAAGTGTTAAATCCGAGCTTGCCCATCGGCAAGAGTTGCAGACAGGATCTCAGATAAACCCACTTACCCTATTCAGGATGAATATGTGAGTTCTTTGAAGTCAGTCCTTTCAGTTAGGGTCTGGTGGGAAATGCTGGGAATAGAGAAGACCCTTGGAAGAGATGCAAAATGAGGGAAGACTTAGTGAGGGATGGAAGCAGTTTCAAGGGAATTTCTCAACTACTTAAAGGCTGGTCTGTCACTTGAGGAAAAGCTGGTCTCTAGGAATGACAGACCTGGGACATCTGCTCATGAAATGGCCATAAATTATTAAGGAATTACTACCTCATAGATGGCGTTTTTTTTGTTGGTTTTTTTTTTTTCCTATTCGCTGCTCAGCAGGCTGATATTTGGTTTGGTACAAGAAAACGAGACTGCTTAAACCTCTTTGGATATGGGCTCCACCCGTTTTTTAAAAAGCATTTCTCCAACTCTTTTGACCCATACATCACATGCCTTCCTGATAACGCTGCTCTCCAGATGGCCTAATTTTTTCCTGGAGGGGAGTCCCATGGCAGAATACCTGCCAGAATCCTGCCTAGCACCCAGTGAGGCTCAGGCCCATCTCATCCCCAGGGGATCTGGTGAGAGGTGGCAGAGGTGTGCAGGCTGACATGGGAGACTGGGTGTGCTGCTGGCTCTCGGGGAGCCTTGGCATGTGCTTGCTGACTTGCCCTTTCCTGTTGCTTTGACAAGTAGCCCAGAAGTGGATGCTTTTGGGTTCAGCTGGGAATTACACATATTATTTATCAGGCTCTGTCTGCTTAGCACCTCCAGACTCCTCCTGGCTGTTTATATTTAAGACTAAATCCTAACAATCATTGTTCAAAGTACAGGCTGACAGCCTGCAGCATTTTTGTTAAAAAATGCTGGGCAGAAACTGAAAGAGAATTGAAGAGTTCATGTGTGTTTGTAAAACAGGTAGGAAAAACCCCTCTGATCCGTGAACCTTCACCAGTAACAGCTTCCATGTTGGAGAAGAGGAGCTGAAAGGGCAAGAGCCAAAGGATTTGACAGGAGACCGTGAGAGCAGGACCTCAGGGAATGACTAAGCAAATGCTGTTATAGGAGATCTGTGAGGTAAGCAGGACAAAACTGGCACATCGCGTAGAATTTCAGCAATGCAGTGTTGCAGGGAATACAAGGATTTAATGTGTATCCATGGGAGAACCCAAAGTGCAAGAGTGATATGCTGAAACAACCCAGTGGTGATCCTCAGGATACAATACCTTCTGTGAGGAGCTGAGGTTTCCAGAGAATGTCAAAGAATCATGGAATCAACGATTCGCTCCAGAGGGGTCTCAGCAAAACTGCACTCCTGTGGGTGTGTGGGCTTTAGCTGAATGCAGAAACATTATATAGCACCAGGCTTCATTGTCTGCTGACATTTAAAACAAGAGGAATTTATCTCCTGCTTTATAATGTACTGAATACTTAATTCTTTTTAATAGCATTCTACAATGTGTATCTCTGTTCTCTCTCATTTTAACCCCCGAGCACAGAAGAAGTGTTTATGTTCCCTTAAAGTATGCTGGAAATTTGCAGCTTGGAAACATTTTGACCACAGTAATAATTATATTATTTCAGGAGATTTTGCCTGGGGTACTGAAATATTTTTAGATGCTGCTGATCTAGTTTTTTTGGGGTTCCCCTTCCCTCAAGATCCTATGTAAAAAAAAAGTTAAAAACTCATAGCAGTAAAACTTTTTTGTCAAATCTGAGTAACTTCACTAGTCATAAAATTTAAATATCTCTGACTATATCCTGATGGGTTTCTCTCCTGTGTCAATTCATTCTCAGTTGAGATGGCTTTTTTGTCTATGTATAAATAAATACATCTTCTTAAGGCCCCATCTTTCCTTTCACTGACTGAACTGATAGTATTGTATTTGTCCTTCAAAGTCATGCAAATGGAATCCTCAAGCTGTCAGTATTAAATGCTGGCTAACCTGATTATTTTCTTCAAAACATAAATGAAATTATTACTATACCCCTCCATTTTAACACCCTTTATAAACTCCTGGCAGAAAAAGGAGAGATAGATAATAAGATACTCGAATCACTTTCTTACTCTGTAATTAGCACATGAAAAAAGAACATATTGAAAACAATAATTCCTCAGTCATTTGTCTTTATTTTAATTTTGCTTTGAAGCCAACATATTTTGTCTGAGATTTCATTAGCAGCCATTTTGTAAATGAGATTCTCACTAGTAAGAATCAAGTTTGAGTGCTCTACCGCATTAAAATTTAACATTTTTCTATGGCTTAATATAAATTCTTCTTAATGCAGAGAGTATTTTCTGAAATGTTCATAGTTTAAAAGGCTGGATCTAATTAAGAACATAAGTGCCTAAAAGTAAAGTGCTTCAGTACCTAACTCTGAGGCATCTGGTTTCTCAAACCTAGTCCAAAATCTGAAGCTACCAAGCAAGGGTCTGTGCTTAAGGGAAAATTGAAGCATCTTACAAAAGGATCCAAAATAGCCAACAAGCTGTAAGAGCAATTTCTAGTAAAGTTTTAAAACCTCCTACAAGGGAGTCTTCTGCCAAAGGGAAGTACTTTAAATGAGCTTTTAAATCTTTCCTAAAGATATCTTGATTTTTTTTAAAATAATTGAGTGTTACTCTTTCCTCTTTAAAAGGATCAGTCAGTGGGGAAAAAAACCAACCCAGACAACCCAAAAAACCCCATTAGAAACTGCCTTTAGAATAAAGGCTGAAAATCAGGATAGTGTGCTCATGCATCATGAGCTTTCTGCATGTCTGCTAGGAGTCTAAGCTTTTCTATCTGTCTGTGAAACCATACTTCTTGTGGGAAGTCAGGCCAGTCCCCTGGATGGTAAGTAGGAAACATTTTTGTACTCTGAGAAATGGCTTAGCTACTTAGGCCTCCACAGAAAATGGGCAGGACCTGGCCTATAAGCATATTTGACAAAGACAGCTGGGAGTTCTGTGGTTTGATATGAACTTACCTTGTCTGTCAGTGCTAGGATAGCTATAGCTATCTTATTTTTTACCCAAACCTTTTTGTTGCATTTAATTTAAAGTAGGGTCCAAAATGCTCTCTGGACTGTTCTGCTTTCACACCACAGCTCCGGCAACAGAAGAGACCCTGAGGATTTTTCCTGTTCTTGCAAAGTGAGGAGAGAAGTGTGAACAGGAGCCATGATTTCCAAGCAAGGCAGTGACTTGCTGTTGCTTGAAGATGTGCAGTGATATAGCTTCTTGGGAATTTTGGAAACAAATATGTCCACATGGAGAGGTTTTAGCTATCCAGGACTATCCTTGCCAGGCGACTCCAAGTGCTGTTGATGCTGTATTGGCCCCAGATTTGCTCAGGAGAATTAGCATGCCTTCTTACCCCAGGACAGGCTGCAAGATAAATATACACATATATATTAATAATTGCTTCAGAATCCTTTCCAAGGCAGCTCACAGGGCGGAAAAGCCCTACCAACCCCTTACTGTGAGGTAGAGGAAGTTTCTGGAGATTAAAACATAGCAACAGTGCTATCAAGCAAACTCAGTCTTGCCCTGACTCTTTAGCTTCTTTCTCATTCCTCTCTTCCTTATACTGCCTCTTTTGCCTTTTTTAGAAACAAAGTGATAAAAAAAGCATAAGCAGTGCATATCCATGTGCACTGTGAGGATTCATGTCTTTCCAGGATTTGACTCTGTCTATAAATTGTAACTACACATATTTCTTCATGTTGGTTTGCTAAGTTTAAAAGTGTAGTCATATGAGAAATAAGTACTCAAATCATATTGTTATGTGCTTGTGGCTGATTAGCTGACTTGGAGTGTAAATGTGACCATCAATAAAAATCATAATGAAAGCTTGTTATTTTTAAACATACTTAAGTCAAAGGAAAAACAGTTCAGCATGACTGTAGAAATAATAAGTGGTTCATTACCTGTAATCACGTTAGTCTGCTCACATTATCAGAGGCTAATTGGAGAAAGGAGAGAAAAGGGGAGACTATCACTGCATACACAGTGTGATCTCTGTATCTACATGCATTTCACTGTCTTATATGTATTTCATTAATAAGTTTTTAGATAAAGCAGTATAGGAGGAATACAGCAATGTAGGAACAGAGGTACTGAGCAAATTTAAAAGTACACTGGAAGTAAAAGGGAATTATTTTTTCATCAGGTAAAATTAAATAGAAATAACTTATATTGTTATACAAAACATCAGAAGTGACACAATGTGACACAAATTCTAATATAAGTTATTTTTGAGAGAGGCAAAGTATGTTATCAGCACATGTCTTTTCCTTGCAAAAAAATGACACAGAGATGTAATGGGAAGACCTTTATAGTAATGGGAAGACCTTTGTAATATATTGAGTGGTCTTTTACTACATTGTCAGTCTTGTTCTGAAAGTTTCATTTCTATTTCTACAGTAAACTGAGGATAAAGATTATTTGCCTGAAAATATCCTGTTGATTATGACAACAAACTTGGCCTCTGGTGAAGGCTACAAAATTTTATAGAAATATTCCATAAATTGCTTCATGGGATCAGCTCCTCTCATTTGTCCATTGTATTTACTACTTGGTTTTTATTTATAGGAAAATATTGTACTGCAGAGCCTTCTAAGCATTAATAAGTAGACAACATATAGACTCAACAATCAAGTAGTAGTATCAGGACCAAAAGTCTTTGGGTTATCAGGTTATGCCTACATGTCATGCAGCCTTGGGGACAGTGCGATGGCAGAGATTTAGGTGTCATCTTCTTTGTTTATTGCTATAAACTCACTGTTTCAGGGAAGGCTGACATATTTGCATTTCTCCAGGCAATATGTGTCTCAGCATGGTAATGCCAGAGTTTGGAAAGGGCAGGAATATGAATTGATTGCTGCTTCTTTGTTTATTATTTCACTTTTATGTATTGTTTCTAACAGTGTTGTTATGGGAACTGGTTGAGATAGTTTTATATAATGATGTGAAGATGTGTAAGACAGAGAGTGGCAAGAGTAGAATACTTTGTTATAAACCAGTTTTTTTCCTAGGATCTGGCAGCAAGATAACAGCCAGGTTTCCATCTTAGGCAATACTTATATATTTGTCAAGGGGCCAAATGACCACCATCTGGTTAAAGTCTGAGCTGTGGAGAACAGATAGTTAGGTTAGATGAACCCAGGCTTTGGTCTATCCCAGTAAAGCATTTCTTAAACTTTCTTCTTACAGAGAGGGAAGAATATTCTCTTAAGAAAATAAAAAAGACAATGACAGAGATAAGAAGACCTCCTAAATAATTATGTGTTTGCTTTAAGACCTCTTGTCTTTTGCTTTCTGTGGTGGAACTTGGGGATCTGGAAACGAAATATCTCTACAGAGTTTATAGCATGTCAAGTGCACAGAGATTTTTGTGACTATTAAAAGGCTACAATATTTAAAAGGCCACAAGGACCAACTAATATTTGAATAAGGTAAGACTTCTTTTTGACTTGGAGTATTCATGTTTATTTTCGCTGAGGTTTTATAGGAATTATTCCTTCTGTGACCTGCTTGGGAGCTTAGATCAAAGGACCAAAGTCTCCTTGCTCTAACATTGACCCTCAGGGAAAGAACAGAAAAATAAGTCAGTTATAGAGTGATCCTTCCCATGGTATAATTTCTCAGCTCCCAGAAATCAGCTTTTTAGTGATTTTTTTTTCTGAGCCAGAGGTTGCATCTGGGCTTTCATGTTTAATATCCAATGATGTACATCTCTTCTATGAATTTCTCTATTTCTCTAATGCAGGTAAAGTTTTGTCCTCTGCCTGTTCCTGTAGGCAATAGGTTTCACGGTTTCATTATGTATAATAGAAATAGTGCTTCCATTTATTTGTTTTATTTGTTTAAACCTCTTTTTTTTTTTGAGTAAAGCAAACAATGGCAGTAATAACACATTTTTTTTAGTGCAAGTGCAGAAGTACTAGGAGTTTCTGCTACCAGAGCTGTGATGATTAGGCATCACTTCTTGGCCATACCAGAAAGTGTGCTGGAAAAAGTAAGAGATATGCTCTAACTTAAGTAGGAAGACAAAAATGGAAAACCTGCATTTTCACCATGAGAGATTTTGGCCTGCACTTGTTGCTGAGAAAACCACTTTTTTAAACTGGAATTTAACTCCCTGATCACTTTTGTTTCAGACATATATGTGGATCTTTGACTTTTTCTGAGCCTCTTGCAGATACCTAACTGGGAAAAAATTACCTCTAGAATGAGTAGAAGGAGCTGTTGGACAATCATATTGTACTACAGCTACATGAGTTTAACTGTGCACCTTGTCTCCCTTTGCCAATGTACTGAAATATGACTTCCTCTCTGGTGGTCTTTCTCAGAAATCTATTTCATAAATAAACATCACATGACATTGGTTCATAAGTACCCAGAGAAAATAGCAATCATGAAATCATGCATCTTCTCCTCCACTTAGAATCCTTCTGTTTATATCAAGGTACAAGACAGATTTGTAGCTGGAATTACAGCTCTGAAAGTACAGAAAGATGAAGTAAAGAAACTTTATGTATGACTAAAATGCTTCTTATCTTTTCATGTTTGTGAAAATTATCTCTTAAAAACTCATTTCCTTCCTGTGGGCTTGACATCTCAGATTTGTCTTTCACAGGAAACTGATTCAAAAACCAGTTGGTTTTCATATCTTTATTTTCTGTTTAGCCTGATTGGATAACCTTGAATTTCTTTTAAGTGTTTTTAGCTTTCACTACTTTATCTCCAAGTCTCATTTTATTTGCTTATTCTACATGTAGTCTTTTAAAGTTGTCTTGTTTCAGCTCATTTTAATTAAGTAAAAAGAATTAAAAATTTTTCTTGATGTACAGCTGCACACGGAACATTGTGTGTGTTTATGTGTGGTGATGGCCTGTTGCACCTTCAGTCCCTTGTTAGTTTCTGGCTATTGTATTTGAGAAAAACAAAGAAATAGCAGTCCAAAAACAAGTGGCAGGAAATAACTGAATGTCCATGAGTAAAATGATGTGTGCAGTTACATCAGGGGAGAGAAAAAAATTTGACAAAATATGATTGTTATATATCAAATCATGGACAGCACAGAAAGAAGACCAGGCCTTCAAATTTAGTTTTTCAATGAAAGGACCCACCCCTCCCAAAAAAAACCCAAACCAAAACCAAACCAAAACAAACAAAAAAATAAACCAACTCCCCAAAAACCAACCCCAAAAAAATCTCAGAAACACCTTGGTCACTTAAAGTATTTAAGTGAAATCAGTTTTGAATTTCTTACCTCTCAGCAGAACGTGGACTAATATGCTCAGGTTATTACACAGGATGATACAGGGAATGCTCAGGTGTATTGCATGAGTAACAAGTAATGAGGTAAATGAGGTACATGAGCACAGACCTTTGTCCAGTGTAAAGTTGATATGGGTTCCAAACCTTGTGGCTCCCTCCCAAGTAAATGTATTTGACTCCAAGAAGGACTTTTCCTGGTTCACCTCTAGGCCTTTAGAAAGAAGCTTTCTCCTTTTTGGAGATTTGGTATTGCGTGCACTAGAGTTTGTTAGAATTTCTTTGGAATGGTAGAGGCACTGGGTACCCTGTCAGTGAAAGGATGCTGAACTGTGTCTGTGCTGCTGAAAATATCCTGGCTAAAAAAGAAATAATTAAAGGATTTTGATCACTGCAAATGATAAGTAATAAGATAAAGGAACAGAAAGCTTCTTGAATGATGGAGATGTCCATCTGTAAGACATACTGTGGCACATGCCTTAGCATGCCCTAGTGTTTGTTATGCTGTCAGCTAGAGAGCATGTGAAAAAATTGCTTTTCAGCAGAACCAGCATGTATAAGTGAACACAGTCAGCTTTCTAGAAACAAATTTCTGCAACTCTTACCAAAGGTAGTACTTTTTGGATTGTCAGATCAACTTTGTGGGGCCCCTGAATGGCTGTCCTGGAGATAGCAATGGTCTAACAAGCAATGCTTCTGTGATTTCTAGGAGGACTGTATATACAGGGAGAATGTGCTGTGCTCCTCTACAGAGACAGAAAACTGGAGAGACTGCCAGCAGAGGCAGAGGCTCTGCACAAAAGCATTTTCTTAACTGTTTTGGTTTTTTTTTTAAATGATGATATTTGAACTGAGACTGAACATGACAATATCTGATATTGTAGTATATATGCCAGATAACTTTAGGTACAGCCTGTATATTTTGAATTCAAAGAGAATATAGTGACACCTTTAGATTGTGTGAGCTTTCTGGATAGAGCTGCAATGTACTGTTTCTCCATTTGTTTTTTAATGAGCCCTTGCTTTTTAATTTTTATTTGTAGGTTAGATATCTTGGACCTCTACTGATACTTCTAGACTGCTTGACACAGGAGCACTCCACAAGCAGATTTAGAAGCTTTAGTGTGACTTTGCCAGTGATCGTCTGATCTTCAAGTCTGAGAACAGGAGGTTAAAATAGCAGGAATCCTGGATGAATGTCTGTCATTAGCAAAGCTGTCTTCTTCCATTACTTGCATTTTGTGTCATTCTTTGAAGTCTTTTCTGAAGAAACATGTGCTGCCTAGCTCACAAAATCACTACTGAAGCTTACTACAATGTTAGCCACTTTTACTCTCCCCTTATTTTGCTCAGCAAACATAGGTTTTTGAAAGCTAAGAAAAAGTAAGGCTATAGCAGAGAAGCAGAAATATGTAGAACTGGCATTACTTTTGAAAGGAAAACTTTGAAAGGAAGAACTCTGTTAGGTCTGAGTAAAAGCAAGGTGTAAATATTCAGGGTAAAATTATTCACCCCTTAGACGTGTAGCTAAGCAGATCCAAGAGCACATTGAATTTAAATTAGAGCAAGCTTTAAATTACTAAACAACCCTTCTTTTCCCCACTGTGCTGAATGCCTGCTTCTGAATACTTTCAGCTGTGTAACTAGGCAGATCCCATTCTGGCTGACTTGACCAGAATGAGCAACTAAAATGGAAGATCACACTTCAGCCTCTCTAGGTGTCATCTGGTGCTTAGAGTGGTTCTAACTATGGATGCTTGAGATGCCATGATCTACTCTTGCTGGTCACTATCAAATCGTCCATGTGATTAAGACAATAGGCAAAGCAGCACTCTTTTAAATATAATATAGAGCTATTAGTGTGTGCTTCTAAGGAACCACATGTGAGGCTCCGTGATGTGAATAATCAGGCATTCCAGCTGCTTTTGAGTGATCCCAGCGCTGACAACTGAAAGCAGGAGGAATTTTTCTCCAGCGTAGCACCATTTATGACATCCTGTTATGCAGCCTGAAATGAGCTCTGATGTTTCAGTGAAAGAAAGCTCAACACTTTGTAAAGGAACATACATAATCAGTAAGAATTTGGCAAAGTCAAAAGCCAAATCCAGGGCCATTGATTTGACAGTCTCATGTCTCATCTAATGTCTGCTGTTGTGGTGTTACTTCTTAAATTATGAATATGATCTTGGCCTGGTAGAAGGTACAGAGTACAGATCTTCTAAAGCACAGCTGAATTAGGGGAAAACAGAACTATGTTGCAATTTCTGATTTTACAGGTCACACGTGCTTTGTTCTCTGCCTGCTCAGCAGTGCAGATAACCAGAATTTTTTAAAGAATTTTTATTATAAAAAAGCACCTCAGGTGCTTATATTCCCAGTGCAAAAACTATAGAAAAGCTCATGAACTAATCCCAGACTTGCACCCAAAATTATATTCACACAAGCCTGCTTACAAGGGAAGGAACAGATAACACAGATTACATGTTAAATAGGACTCAACAAAAGAAACCCACATCACTGGCATTGTGTTTTCCAGGCTTATGTGTACATTTGTTGATTTATGATAAAAATGCATGTGGTTATAAAGTTGGACAAAGCATTCATTGCAGATAAATGTAGAATTTGAGAATTGATCTCAAACTCACTATTTTCACTATTTGATCAAAGGAATTTGGTGATTGAGTGACATAAAAGGAACAAGGTATTTATAGGACTGTTCAGCCAGCTAATTCTGCTCCCCTGATAGCTAAAGCAAAAGGGTCATGTAGTATTATTCAGTGGAAACTGAAGCTACTTATGTCAATAACATGTTATGATTCAATAACATATAACATGTCAATGTTATTGGATCACTATTTCCCTTTATTGAGTCTTATTTCTGAAATGCTACAGAAAATTTTGCTGCAGGCAAATTAGGTTAATGGCAGTCCTGTTCCTTCCATTCCAAACTCAAAGTGAACAGCCCTCCTTAGTCCAGCCTATCCTCAGCTCGTCCAACGTTTGAGACAAGCCACTGTCTATTTATGTTCTGTAGCAATCCAGTTTTACACACAGGCTGATTAAATAAACATAACAGTTTCTGTAGGTGGTTGTGTTTAAGAAAGCACATGAAAGCTGTAGGATGCAGGAGATAACATGAAAGTGAGAATGTCTCCTAGAGTAAAGATGTGAAATCTTGTTCAACAGCAAGCTACCTGAAGAGCTCAGCATTATCTCCAAAGGAAGAAATGAAATCATCAGAAATTCTTTTGAGACCAGTACATATCTTCTTGGTAGTTATAGGAGACTAGAACAGGGGGAGAGCTCTCACCATTCCAATTAATAAAGAAAGGTATTCAGAAAGTGTATTGTGATTCCAATCATCATATATGACACTGTTAAAAGCAGCCTGTTCCACATGATGGCTACTACTCTACATGCTTTTATTAAAAACATGGCTGAATGAAGAATCAACTCCATTTTTTCTAGTGCAATAATAGAATTGCTAATAAAATTTTTGTTGGTTTTGGTGACATATAGTTCTTAAAGGGAAACACCCACTTTTTACAGTTCTGTCAGATCTCGCTGGAATATTCGATCATTTTGAATTATTTTATTTATTCAGTGTGTAGCATTTCATAATTTTTTCCCTTATTTTTATGGTTTACATAAGATATATAGCATATGTGTCTAGATTTTTCAAGATAAGTACCTGCAGACATTTTGTGCACTGTAGAAGTAGATATTGGAAGAAAATAGAAGGAAGAAGTCAGTTAGTAACAAAATTATTTTCTCGGCCTTTTGCATGTTCTGGTCCACGACTTGGTCATGTGCAATGCAGCCAGAACTGTAAAGCAGAGAAACCTGATGCCTGCCCTTTAAAAAAAAACAAAGGAAAACGAAAATGAAAAGCCCCAACAGTTTCACATATCTTCATGTTATTTATGCATTTATTTTGGGAAAAGAGAACAGTTTGTCAAACATTTAACGTTGACAGGCAAGTCATGTTGTTGCAATGCAGGTAAACGCTGTCATGAGTGACACTGGCTGTGTCACTATGTGCAGCATTAGCCTGGGAATTTGAGAAGACAGGCTCATGAAAAAAAAATGAATGTTGTCAGACAACCCTGCATTTTTTATTATTAAAATCTTGAGTGAATTTAGTGCTCATGAAAGTGAGGGACTAAGCTTCTCTGCACATCCCTTTCAATAAATCTCAGTACTGACCTGCAGCACCTTTGCTATTCTAGTTATGGGCCTTGAGCAGAGATTGCTCACTATGTCAGATTGTGGGAGATTTGTGAAATAGATAGCTGAAGACTTAGATGAGGCCATCTAACATACTCTTACTTGTGACTTAAGCCTAGACCCTCAAAGATGATGGGCAGTCACAAATTAAGCATAAATCACACTAGATCCCCTTAGCAGTTAAAGTAAAAATTGTTCAGTAGAGTTGAAGGTTTTTTTACTTACAGAAATTGATAACTCCCATTCTGATAGGAGGCTACTTCTGTGAACTAGTATTTTGAGGCCTTATTTATTTTAATGATTGTCCTGGAACAGCTGTCCAGAAAGCTGTGTCCCTGTGTGCTGTGGAAACGTCTTTTTGCGAAATGTCATATTCAAAACATGAGTTCTGAGAGCACTTCTTTATCCAAGTGGACTCAGTTTCTACTACTAATTCAAGAAGTGCAATTCAAGAGCAAGGAGAAGCAAGAGGGGCCAATGGCTGCATAATGCGTGCATGGAGGCTGCAGTCCCTGCAGACACTCCTGGGAAATGGTCGCAAGTGCTCTCGGCAAGTCTGAGTTTTATGGGTTCAATCTGCACCGTGACTGTGAGGAAAATGGGCTGCAGTTAATAAAGGATTAGCAACATCACCTTTTCTCTTCAAGACAGCATCAAACCCCACTCCCTTAGGAGAGAAACCATTGAGCAGATGTGCAGGTGGCACTGCAGGAGTAGCCAGGAGACTGTCCCTGAAGAAATCACAGGTGGGAGATCACTGCTGCTGTTGCTTTCACCCTGGAAGAGCCAGCTCTAAGACCCTGCGATGCAGAGGCTCTGGCTCATACTTTGTGTGTTTCAGTACAGAGCCTAATCCACTTAGGCAAGCACAGAGTGAAAATATCATTGCCTTTACAGTGAGAGCCAAAGGCTACAACAAATCTAAATGCCATAGCTCCATCAAAAATAAACACTCAAAGCCATCTTGACATCGAGGGTATGGAGCTGAGAATGACATTGAGAATGAGATTTTAGGAAGAGTTTATTTCACTCTTCATGCAGATATAACTGCACTTTAAAAGGATTCTGGTGCCTTTGTAGTATTTTTGTAATCTTTGGAAGGTTGAGAAACTTTTATTCTGCCCCCTGCTTTCTGTGTAGTTTTGAATTCTTAGGACATGGTCACTTTTTTCTGCACTGGTGAGCACATAGCTTAATTACAGTGTCCACCAAATTGGCAAAAGAGATAGTAATCTACTTGGAATACCCCTGACAACCTGCCTGTTAAGCAAAACACACAGTTAGTCTGCATTGCTCAGGCTAAGATCTGCAAGAAGACATTTCAATGTCCTTTTAGTAATGTCAATAATAAGAACAAAAGAGTGGAGGGGCTAAATTAATGGTAGCACACTTTACCTAGTGTATATGTGTGCACTTTATTTTACTGTAATCCTGCCCTGCATTGAAGCTAAAGCCACAGTGCTTATTTCAAATTACATTTCTCTCCTGGTTTTTAATACATTTATGATTTCAATGTGGTTCAATTAAAATCCTACAATAAACTGTAAAGAGATGTGGTTAACTATTAATTTTTGAGCACTTTGAGAAGATAGTGCTAAGTTTTTAAATGAAAGAAACCAATTGTCCTTGTAAATCTTGCAATGTTTGGCTGTAGTCTACTACTTGCAGGAGGTGCTGCTCTTAGCACCTGATTTATTATTGGTTTCAGTAGACTTACACTGTTTTGCAATTCTGATTGCTCCATTAGAAAATTGTGATGTGGCATTAAAATTTTAACAGATAATGCTCTCTTTGCATTTTGTCTCCACTTAGCTTCAGATTGCCAGAGACAAGCAAGAAAAGAATATTAAGCATTCATAAAACAATTTCACAAAAGCTAAAATTCCAAGGAATAAAGAACAGAGAAGAATAATGATAAAAAGTTTAAAGTTTAAAAAATCAAAGTCTGTTCATTTTAATATTTATTATTAGTTGTATTATACTAAAATAATGAACATTTACCAAATTATGGCTGCATGTTTCTGCTCTGCAGTTGTTAAGTCTGACCTCTATCAGCACAGAAAACTAGAACTGTCCCAGATCTGGCAAGATTCTGTGGATGTAAATATAATAAAATTCTCAAAACCTATAAATTTTATTTATGCATCACTACTGAACATTCTTATACTTACACTACATTTTCTGCCAGTCTATCAAAATGTCTGGGGACAGTTTGCTTTTTATATTTGATTATTTTGACTTTCAGAACACTTTTTTTTTCCCATAGCATAGCAATATGTTTTATTAGTGGTTCTAGGTGGGTTTATTTAACACCTGCATAATTTTAAAATGGTTCTTTACAAAGTGACCATAAATGGATGTTTTGCTCTGAAGAATCTTCAATAAAAACATCTCTCACTATCACCAATAGCAATAGAGGGGGTGGAGTGGGTAGACTTTGAAATCTGCTTTTACAAGTCCAAATCCTCAGGCAAAATAAACAATATTATATGAGATTAAAAAAAAATACACACAGAGATGATAAGAAAAAATCTAATGTCTACAGAAGGCTGTGCTTCAGCAAGTAAGGTATATGTTAGTATGTTTGCTTATTTTTTAAGTTTTCCAGTACCAAAATGCATGTTTAAATGATTGCATTTGACAAAGGAAAGACAAGGAAAAATGGTGCAGCATCTTTAATTTATCAGTTTACATGAGATGCAGGCAATAGCCTGTGGGTACCAGATTGTGATTTTTCTACTCAAGTACATTCTCATGTTTTACTGATGAGCTATATGCCAGACCCTTGTGCTCTGTATAGTAAGAGTTTCATGGAACATCTGCTTCAATTGCTCTATCTCTTGTTTTGTTTTGTCACTAAACTCGCTTATGCTACAGAAGCGGTGACTATAAAAGAAGCTGCTTTAATTCAATAGCATATCAAGAGGGTAGATTCTCTAATGCTTGCAAGACAGCTATTTATGTCTAATGCTTTCCATTCCATCTAAAGTGGTATAACAATTAGCACAATATTCTGTCATACTTCACAGGATGCCCAGTTTTCTTACCTACCAGCATGTTTTTAACAAGAAAAGCTGTGTATGTGCATATGCATGTGTATCTGTGTGTAGCTGTAGACAGAATGACGTGCAGGGAGGTGTACCTGCCTGTCTGTATTTGCAACAGGATGTATGAGACATTGATGGAAAAACACATATAAGTGCCAGAAGAGTAACATTTTCCCCATTCCCAGTGCCATGTAGCACAAAGGAAGATAACAGAGAAAGTAAGTCAATAAGGTGAGAATAGCTTTGACTTGTTACTGTGTGCTTTAGCATTTACATAGTAAATGGCACTTGATGTTTTGTATTTAACCTGGAAGGATAAAATGTTTTACATGGATGGAGAGCATTATATGGGAATTTAAACCAACATACATCACCCTTTGTCAGTGTATTAAATAATTTTTCTTGTCCCATTGGGTATTCTTGGCTATAGTCCCTGTGAAAGGATGTTGGTGTTTAAAGGTGTCAGTTTCGCTTTAATTTGCTGTTCCATGGTCAATTGGAATGGAAAAAAAAAAGTTGATTAACTGAACAAAAGTGAAATTAAAAACAGTATTTTAAAACTGAAAGTGTATCTACAGGACCATTACAGTATTCTCTAACAGTTTTACATTATAAATGCATGAGAGAAAAAAGGAGGAGATTTGTAAAAAAAGACAAATAGGATAAACATCTTTCTCACAAAAATTTGTTATATCCTTTCTCATATTTTTGGTCTGAACAAATGCTGAAGATTATGGTGCTGTAAAGCTGTATACTGGTTTGGGTTTTTTTCCTTAATTTTACTCTCACCTGTTCTGATATCTAGCTTAAAAAATCCTGTTAGAAACAAAGAAACTATGAACAGATGCTGAAACTGTCTTTAGTTTCAGTGTCCTTGTTACTGAAAGGATATGTGGCTTAATTTTATTTTTTTTTTTTTTTTTTAGAAATACAGTTTATCATTGTATGTGAATTGCCATTGACAAGGCTGGTAATTAGCCTTGTGTTATTTTCAGCATAGTTCACATCCACACATCACAGGATGGAAAATGAGAGCCTTAGACAAACAGTATCCTTGTAGAAGATCATTAGGAATCCCACTGTGACATGCCACGTGGAACCTCGTTGATTCAAATTAGTCATCTGCATTGTTCTGTATTTCAGACTGCAGGAGGTTTCAACTTATTTTACAAAACCACAATTGTTATACGTTTATGGTCAGAGTAACAAGTAATGTTCTGCACTCTCAGAAGACACCAAAGACATTTTAATATGTACTCATTATGCAGCTCTGCCTGCAATGCTATTTAGAGTTTCATCAGTGTCTGGGTAACAAAGCTCTATTTCCTCAGCTTTTTACAACTGAGCTGTAAACATGAACTCTCAGTTAAACACAGCACTGTATAGAAAGTATTACCTAGGAGTCAGGGTTTTGTTTTTCCTTTTTTTTTTTAACTAAAAAGAGGTTTTGATGATACATACTTATGAAATGAATGTATCCTACTGCTGATTTTTTTTTGTGTGTAGATGTAATACAGGTTTGAACAGTGCTAAATCCACTGGGTTTGGCTGAAAAAATACAAGAGCAAAAATGCTGTTTGTCACAGTCCTAATTTACTGTGAGGTCAAATATGTACCGTTAATTTACAGTAGAGTTATAAAATAGTCATTTATGATGGCTATTTGGTGCCATATATGTCTATGCAAAATCTTTTACTGGCATTGTTGAAAGCAATATGTATATTTTTTAACACATATACCACCCCCAACTAGGATATCTCAAGAATTCATGTTCTTTATTCCTTGCTGGCATTTACTGGTGCAAATCCATCTATTTCAATAGAGGATTTATTCCAACAGTGTATTTTAGTCCCACTGAGGATCCTGTTGTGATACTCAGTAACCTTAGAAATACTTGGGTCTGCACTATTTGTGCTGCAGATAAAAATAACCTAAATCTACACTTGTTAGGGGCAGGAGCCTTTAAATGATCCCAACCTGAAAAGGGCAGAAATTTTTGTTTTCTGGGAATGTATCAGAATTTTAATGTTCCTAAAATAGATTTGGTTTATACTACATATATTTTAGATACAAATCCACATACACCTAAGAATTATTTCTATGAATTCTCTTCCCTTTGTGCACAGAATCAGAAATCTGATATATTACTTCAAGAATATATAACACAACATCAGAGAAAGAATTCAAGAGTAGTGAACAACTCAGGGGACCAGTAATAGAATATGAATCCTAGGTTGTTGTTTCAAATCTAATCCAGGTTGGAAGTAACAGCAATTATTGCCATGTAATGTCTTTTCAGTGATCTGTATGAAATGAGTTTGTGGTCTCAGTGTAGTTTCTAACAGACAGGTGTCTAGATCACAGCTGACACCATTGTTGGCAGACACTATGTAGGGACCAAAGCCCAGACTAAAAATTGAACTGCTCTTTGGTGTCAGTGCAAAACTCAAGCATTTCAGCAGGAGAATGTGCAAGACAATGAGTTTTTAGAATCTATCAATGAAAACTATTTCAGTCTTCAGGCACCTGCCCAGGGATCCTCTTAAGATCTGAGAATTATTTCAGTTAAACAATAAAGGTCTATATTAAAAATTAGCACCCAAAAGTACAAGACACATATAAAAGGAACAGCCACAATAGTTTCAATTCACTTGCTGAAACTCATGTGCTTAAATTTATTCAAGTGCTTCACAATAGAATAATTCCTTTAATGGCTTGCAAATCTCTCCTGCACACTACACTATGACATCCATATACCACATGGCATGTTTCACAAATCACTGATGGTAACAGCATTGTGGATACCATTTGTTCCCTTCTACTTGTGAGAGCACTAAGAAAAATCTTTACTAGCTAAGGATACTGCTCAGATGACCTCGCTGATGTGATCATTTATGCCACTTGTATTACAAAGCCCTCTTCTCTCTCATCCTGTTTGGGTGTGTTAGATCAAAAATTATGTGTAGAACAGCTCAGTGGTGACTGCTACACATGGCTTTGCTGGTGTTGGGTATCCCAAAGGATCTGCACAATCCCCCCTGCAACCCTTGCTACTGCAGTGGACTGCTAAATAACGTGGGGGTTGCAGAGATGCACTCTGGGTCTTCTCCAATTTAAATGCCCATTCAAAAGCCTATGGGTAAACACTGTGGTGTAAGCAGAAAAAAAAAGTCACAATAACATTTAGAAAACATCCATTTTTATGTATGATTGAGTTAGAAAAATTTGAGTTCTGAAAGATCATGTTATTTGTGGACTTACCCAAGGGTAAACATGTTATAAAGGGACTGGGCCTTTTATAATAATACCACAGATCAGTGTGCTTAAGGTAACTAACTGGCAATTATGTGCAGTTTTGATCATGGAAATTTACATTTGCGCAAAGGAATATAATTACAAGGGAAGTAATTTTTTTTCTTTTTCTTTTTCTTTTTTAATGTTAGCCTTGTACTTTTTGACCTGGGTTTCAATTTAACAGAGATTGAGAAAATTATAATCAACATAGATGCATATATAAATGTTTATATAGTAGGTATCTGGCAGGCAAAAACCCTTCTACTGAGGCTTATCTGGATCTGGGGTCCACATTGCACTAATTACTAGGTACTAAAGCCAGTAGAAAAGAAAGAACTCCAGAGAGAGAAGCTGCCATATTTTATCTACTACAGGTGATAGATATTATTTGCCCTATTATTATTTTATATTATTTATGGATCACTCGAAGAATGACATATATGAGTTTAATATATTCATGTAAGATATTATATACATAGAAAGAAAGACAGAAAACATTTGGGTCTAATTCTTACATAGTTTTGTCATGAAAATTGAATATCAAGAGACTTGAAAAGTAAAAGGAAAATAAAGGAAATAATGAAAGAAAGAACCCAAAAGCAATAATAAAAAAGAGAAAGAGTGGTATTGTTAATAAATGAAGGATTAGGAGGCTCAAACAAAAGGAGACTTTAATATATGATAGAGAAGAAAGAAATGGAAGGATTTTTAAATTTAATAGACAGTTCATAAATTAAAAAATCTGTCATATAGTATTAAAAATCACACTTAGCATTTCACTGAGTAATATATTATTAATTTATGTTATGATATATGATTCACTGTAGTGCTAATAATTTATATTTTGTGTAGAATTTTAAGTCTAGATTTCCAGCTTTAGTAAGCCTCAGAGTTTTGGCTGGCTTTCCTGCCTCCAGGTTTCACATAGTGATCAGACATTCCTAAAAGAAGCATGAACCTTGTGTGAGAGAATTACAGCAAATGAGCAGGAGACTTCCTTGTTTAACACAGCATTTGATGCCACTACTGTATTGCTGAGTTCACCAAATTATTACCAGGTTGTTATTTGTAGGGATAGGACAGCCCTGTATGTTCTTGGCACTTGCACGCTCTGCAGCATTTTATCTTTAAATTTTTAAAGCTCTGAACATGGTTTCAGCCACAAGACTGTGATTGGAATAATAAGTCTTAGCTAAATTCCCACACAACATTTTGCAAAGATAGAGACTGAGGTTGTTAGTTGTTTTGTTTAAAAAATAACAAAGACTCTGAAAGTGTCCCGTGTTGCAAGACTAGCTTAATCTTTTTCACTTTCTACGTGAATCCCTCTGTTTCTACTGAGGTCTTCACCAGAAACCTTGGCTTTGACTTTTCCTTCAATATCTTTTAATTTCTGGCCTACCTGCATCCCTCAACACCTCTCACTATTTCAGGTATGTCTGTCACAGATATTGGGTTAGGGGTGATAAGCAAGCCCAAATGAGGACTTCCTTAAGTCTGGATTGCTGCTGCACTAAATACTGTTCCCCATCCTCTGTCTAGTAGTATATCAGTTATAATCCCCTCTCATTCCACCTCCTCTCCTTTAGGCCATCAGTATCCAGTAAGCCAGGGACCAGTAAGCATCTCCTTTAAGACAAACTCTGCCCAGCTTCTAGCTCTTATATGGATGCTCAGTCATTGTGCTCATCTGTGTCAGAGAGCACAGGTCTTGAGTTTGGTGTAGTTTATCCTTCTGTTTCTAAAGAGAAATTACATTTATAGCTAGAAACTGGCAAAAAACAAACAAACAAAAAAACCAAAAGAGAAACACACCAAAACAACACCAAAACCAAGCCCACATTGAAATATTCTGTTTGGGAAGCTGAAACTCTTGCAGACAGAACCAGTGCAGCAAATAAGTGGAAAGTGCATTTGAAGGGCTGAGACTAGACCATTCTAGAAATATGGGCAATTAAATGGAAATGTTTTTCCTTTCCTTTCCTTTCCTTTCCTTTCCTTTCCTTTCCTTTCCTT
>QUSF01000001.1:40336868-40350636 GCA_003676055.1 Chloebia gouldiae | reverse complement strand
TCCTTTCCTTTCCTTTCCTTTCCTTTCCTTTCCTTTCCTTTCCTTTCGTTTTCCCTTTCCCTTTCGTTTTCCCTTTCCCTTTCGTTTTCCCTTTCCCTTTCGTTTTCCCTTTCCCTTTCCCTTTCCCTTTCCCTTTCCCTTTCGTTTTCCCTTTCCCTTTCGTTTTCCCTTTCCCTTTCGTTTTCCCTTTCCCTTTCCCTTTCCCTTTCCCTTTCGTTTTCCCTTTCCCTTTCGTTTTCCCTTTCCCTTTCGTTTTCCCTTTCGTTTTCCCTTTCCCTTTCGTTTTCCCTTTTCCTTTCCCCTTTCCCCTTTCCCCTTTCCCCTTTCCCCTTTCCCCTTTCCCTTTTCCCTTTTCCCCTCCCCCTTCCCCTCCTCCCTTTCCCCTTCTCCCTTTCCCCTTTCCCCTTTCCCCTTTCCCCCTTTCCCCTTTCCCCCTTCCCCTTCCCTTCCATTTGTTTTCAGTGTAATGTGATGGAGGAGAGAGACTGATTAGAAGCGCACAGTGAGGAATCTCATAATCACAGCAGGAGGAGGGAGCATTGTTACCCCACTACAGCCCGGCCTCGGGAACAGCCATAGAGGCAGTTCCACAGCTGCTGGGGAGGAACCCAGCCAAGAGAGCAACCCTCGAGCTGTCAGTAGATCCAGATGTTGCTGCTGCTGCTGCTATTGGAAAGAGACACACCAGAGGTTGTCATCTGGGTCTGTAACTGCCAAACGCGACTGCCTTTGGGCCACAGCTGTTGGCTTTGCTGCTGCAAGACTCTTGAGTAGGAAGAAGAGTTAAAACTGTGCCAGCACAGTGGGGAGACAGCTACCAAGTTAATACTCAAGTGGTATCCTGGCAGTTCTCAATTTGCTTTGTAGTTGTTTTGTTCAGTGGGAAAAATAGATGCACCAATAAAAGTTTAATTTGTAACTGTAGCTTTAAGTATACACATGCAGTATGTTGTGCTTTTGTAGATTTATGACGAGTGACAATTGGATGTCTGTGTTATAGACTACTCAACACATGCAAAAGCAAATATTTTACCAATAAATTTTTTCTGTCTGCTTTAAGTGGTTAATCAAACTTCATAACCACAGATCATACTTTTGCTGGATATCATTAAATGGAGAAATAATTAAATGACATGGGAAAAGAATGACATCTTGCCTGGACAAAGTGCTACCAAGTGTCTGGTTTATGCCTTTTAATTTTTTTTTTAATATTTACTAGGATAAGGCATTATTTGGAAGTTAAAAGGACAAAATTTTGAAATGTTGCCACACCTTTTTGATATGATATTCAACACAGGATTTAAGGTTGTAAAGGTTCCCATTGATCAGTGACGCCGGTGCTTTGCTATGCTAGTAATTTTGACAGTTTACTTTCATTTGGAGCCAATTTCTATGCCTATCTCCTAACACCAACGATTTCCCTTATCTTAAATAGTTTATTTCACTCCTTGACATTTATCCTCTTGGTTTGTTTATAGAAGGCATGCACATCCCCTCTGTCTTGTCCCTCGTAGCTGTTTCCCATTTCTCCCTTCCACCATACGTTTCATTCTAATCATTCTAATAAGCTTGACTCCCAAGGCCCAATGTGCTGCACAGAAATTTTTTTCAGTATAAATATTCCTGTCAATACTGTGGAAAAAACTTTGTAACCCCAAGTAAGCAGAGTTAATAAAATAGAAACCCTATTTCCTTAATCAGTTCAACTACTGCAATGTGTAGCTGTTACAATTTAAATTAATCTTTTCTTAACATGGGTTATTAGAATCACACACAGTATTCCACATGAGGAGATACAATTATTTAAACAATACCAATAATGTTTCCTTGTTTTGATTAGATGCATCCTAGTATCTGAAGCATCCACTTTTGCTGGTTTTTACAAACAGAATCTGGCCTTTATATGGTTTTTTGTGATTTTTCTGGATGTTTCTTCATGGCTGCATTACTCCATGGTTTATAGGATGATGGACCCTCTGATAAAGTAATATATTAAACAGTCTAGACAGGGCACAATGGTGCAAATCTCAAGAGAAAAGGTAGCAGAAAAATTACTTTCTAAGACCTTCAAATATACTTTCTACCCTGAATTCCACTGCTGGGACATAGCAGACTCTTCTTCCAAAGCCTCTTCCTAGAAGACAGATAGCTGGAGTACTGCCAGCAAGAAATTAGATGTTTATATGTTACACTTCCTGGTCAGCCCACCAATATAAATTCCCTGGTATGGGTAATCTTGTGGCCAGCTACTTTGGACTTTTAGGCTTTAAATATCTCCCAGATGTCCTCAGAAGGTACAAAGGAGCTCAGTGAAAATAATACTAACCTTCAGTAACAAAGATAGTATTACTGAATTATTGCTGAGAAATGTTTTTTTCTGTTCAATTCCAAGTATGGAACAATTTCTGTAGTGTTTACTTCCTGAACAATGAAAAATAAGTAATACTATTGAAAAATTACTATGGAGAACCATCATTGCTTTGCAAAACGTGCTTCATTTCTATGTTCAGTAAGACACATCCCTTACGTTTTCAGTTGCAAAACTCTGTCAAAAATAAAAATAAAAACAGCTGTCACCATGAGCAGTCAAGTCAATTTTTGTGTGAATGTAGAGTTTGCATTTTTAGGCATATATAGTGCTTTTGCTATATATGAATACACAGGTACTTTATGCAGAGACAAAGGTCTAATTTTACATATCCTTTGTGAAAATTTCCAGTGTGAATAAACTGTATCTTCAGGAAGCATACCAGTTTGAAATCTGAAGAAAAAGAAGTCTGCTAGGAGTTGAAGAATATTTGCAGAGGAGGCAAGGCAGAATGAGGGAAAAGGAATTCCAGTGGATGGAAAGAGTGTTTCCTTGATGCTGGAATTATGTAACTCAGGCAAGATGTTGCCATCCATTTTTGGGATATAAACAACTTTTTTGAGGGTCCAGCTAAATAATAATTAAACCAATTACTTCACTGCTTATCATGCAAATGTAAAGTTTTATGTGGACAAAAGCAATACACAGACCAAGAAGCTTTCATGAAAACTAAAGAGGTTAAATTTGTCCATGCTTAACTGAAACAGTTATTTTAACTTGTGACTTGGAATCCAGAGGAAGAAGTATAAAAGGAGAGAACCCCTCAAAGGAACAACTTATTTTAGCTAAAATAATATTAATCTTTGTATTCAGATATAGTGCTAACATATCTAAATGTGTGTTTTAGACCAGGTGCACTGTCCTTTAGTAAAGCGATACAATGTATAGTCATGCAGAAAAGCAAAAATTTAGTTTAATTTAGAATTGACTGAGGGTCTTTTAAAAATTGCTTTAAAGTGCAAATCCATACATACTGTATATAGGGAAGTGCACATAATACCTACACAACACTTTCAAACTTCAGCAGAATATAACCTTTTGCTTTGAATGGGAAAAAGGAAATATATGTGACTGAGACTCCTTACTACCAGAAATCCTGATGACTACATGTTGGAATTTTGTGTATCCTCAGTGCTGCTTCAGTTGTGAGTCTGAATGCTTTGAAATATTAGAGTGGAGTGTATCTTTTTGTGCTTACGTTGGATATCTGTAACCCTCATTATTTCTGCATTTGTTAAAATACAACTCTCTGTTCAACATCCAGACAAAGCAAAAGGCTTTGATAAAACCTGATCTACATCCAGAGATCTGCTATGATCTCAGCTTTTCTAAAGTGGCACATTGCAAAAGGCACAGTACTAGTAGAAAGTACTAAAAGAGGTTACTTTTATCAGCTTCTCTTTACTTTTTCTTGCCAGGAGTGTTTTCATTTACATACCTGAATCATGTCATTATTGTTGCCTTTGCTCTGTCTCTTTCTGGCACATCAGTGGCTTATCACCTTTTCTTTTTTCTTTCTTTTTTCTTTTTTTTTTTTTTTAAACGAACAGTGTGCTCTGTACATCTCTTGTGTTGATTTCCTGAATTAATATTCATGATTCTTCTTTTCAAGCCACAAGATCCTCTGTTGATGTTTGCTTTACCATACTTCTATCAAACATACTTTTACAAAATAAAAGGTATTTTCCTTTCAGATTCTTTGGTTGGAAAATAGACAGTTATCTTCCACAGGGCTTATAGTGGTTCCTGGTTTATTATCTGGATAGATACAGTTTTCTTGCTCTCCTAAGTTTATTTTTTATATTTTTAAAGAAAGACTGCGTGATTTCTATCTAAAGTGATCCACAAAATAGGCTCATAGGTCAAAACCATATGTATGTGGGTTTTTTAACTTTTTTTTTTTTGCATTGAAGTATTTTTACTGATTTTTTTTTCATTTAGAATGAAAAATGCCACAAATGGAATGCTAAATTTTAAATAGATGAGCAGTGTACTTTTTTTTTATAGGGTTCTAATCTTATCTCTTATGCATTTCTAAAAGGAACAAAACACAAAAGTGAAGAGCCTTTTAAAGAGATAACCAGGAGAGATGACTATTATCTTTTCCATCCTTATCTCAAAGAGAAAAAAAAAAAAAGTACAGTATATATTTCATTCTCAGAATGCTCCATTTCCCCTCTGTTTTTCTGTATTATATCTCTTTTTGTTTTGGGTTACTTTCTACTCGGGACTTTGTTGCCCTTCTCTAAAATGGTAATAGCAATAATTAAAGAACAATCACTGTACATCTGCATCTCACAAATACTCTTCCACCTCAATCACGAGAGTCTTTTGACTCACTGATAATTAGCTGCTGCATCCATCACACTTCATTTTTTATTTCTTCTCTTTTTTTTCAGTCAGCTGGTCCATCTGTCAACCAGAGCACTAATATGACTGTTTATGGCAGCAGCCGTCTTCCTGTTTTATGCATCAGACTACCACCCTTGAAAGGCTTCTACTGTTACAAGTTAAGCGGAGCATAAAATTCAATTTCTACCTACAGTTATTTTATAGATATTAAAATAAATAAATAAATGACTATTTTTAAAAAAAAGTTTCACTTTGTCTGAATTTACTTGCCTACTTACATGTGGAGTGTGAACTTGTGGTGTCATGAGGTTTCCCTCTACTATATGAGTGTGGAGAGCAGCAACATTTGCAAAGAAAGATGGAGCTTCCTGCTGTATGAACGTGAAAGAAAGGAGGCTTTTATGCACTGGTTATGTTACAGAGATAAAAACAAAATGGTCTTCCTCTTTTTATATTCCCTGCCCTGATCCCCAGCTCCATCACCTCCCCTGCATATACCTCCCCATGCCATTAGGCCTTGTCTCCTAGCAACATATGGCCCCTTTCCAGAGCTTTGGCTGACTGCTGCCTGTATGCAATCAGCCTGTCAGTCATTTATGAGAGAAAGTGATTGAGCTCTGTCCTGGATGCATATATTTGCAGCATTTAGACTGCATAGGTATGATGATGGGAGGACATGTAGCAACGTAGGTTTGCAGTATCCTTGGAGTAAAGCCTCACTAAATGAACATTGTTCTAAGTAAAACAGAAGACATGGTTTTGAATTTCTGTCTGTCAGAAATAATCCTTTCTACCTTTTCTTTATCTGTGGCACTGACTTTACCACTGTCTTACTTACAAAAGGGGAAATCTATATTCTTTCTAAAACTTAAGTTTTCTCTGAAGTTGTGTAAGCTGTCATTAACTAGTTCCCTGGCATGACAGTATTCCCATTCACTCTGAATCAGATCAGACAAAATTTGCATCCTGCCTTCATTATCTAGAGTGGTAAAGCACAAAAATGCATCCTGCATATTGGATACTTGTATTTGCAAGTCATTGTCACAAGTAAGAGCAGTATGACTTTGACCCTTAGGCCACAATATCAAAATGGCCAGTGACTGACAGTGTTTCTGCAGTGGTGCAATCGATGCAAGGAAGATATTTCTAACACCTAATACTAGAAATTTGTGTTGTCTATACTTTAGCTGCCCTTAGTGTCAATGAAGAGAGGTAGGATTTAAGACCTGTATGATTTAAGTACTTGCATGATTCAGAACAAGACTTCTGCTGTGATTATACAGGCAGCTTAGACTCCTACATACCTCCTGTTCTGAGGTATGTAACATTAAGTGACTTCACTCACATACTACATTTCCTTCCCTGGGACACAGTTTCAGTAGAGAAGATAACTTATGACAGACTGCAAAGATAAATCATGATGCTTAGATCCTGTTGTGAGCTCTTACCAATTAATACACCTTAAATGAGGGAAGAGATTTGAATGTGTAATCCAAACAGACAAAAAGGATGAAGCACAAAAAAAGCTGCTGTGGGAAGTCTTAGCTTTGGGCTCCCTACACCTGATTGGGTTCTACCCAAGGATCCTCAGTGACAGATTGACATTACAGGGCTGCTGCTTGAAATGCTGGCCACAACCCTTCCTTGGTTCTTGCAGCCCCAGTCCTTCATCAAGTTTCCTAAAATTACCTCCAAGGGAGATTTAAGCGTATATTCCATGGGGCAGTGAGAATTTTAGACTGTATAATCAATGTGTTGGATAGCCTAAACCTTTTTAAAATGGCTTACAATTAAATCCTTAGATAACCTGCGCCTTTCTGGGGTGAGGGACAGAAACAGCAGACAAGCAGAGATTTTAGGATAAAATTTTCCTTGTGTTTAAATGTTTTTGTATAAATTTTCGTTTACCCACACCACTGCATAATTACCCTCTGTTTTTTAGATCATTCATAGATTAACACACTTGAAAAAGTGTTGCCTTTCAGGTGCCTGCCTGGAGGTAGACCTGACTCCCTCCATTGATTCTGCAGAGACAGTTCAGTGATGGGTAATCAGCACTTGGAGTTACTCATCCATTTGGTGTTGCAGTACAGCAATTAGTAATTAAACCAGTACCCACTGAACTCAATGGAAAGACTCTTACTGCCTTCAGTGGGTACTGGATCAGACCATTTATGGAACAGTTCCATTTTGATATCCAGCCAAGTGGATAAAGCCACTCATTCTTTCTGTTAATACACTGTGTAGCCCTCACTAATCTGGGCACAGTGATTAAAAAAAACCAACAAAAAACTAGTTCTCCAGAGACTGTACTTCTGGAAATTATACATTTATATGTAGTTCCAAGCAATTAAGTGACTACATAAGCACTGGGCATTTGAGTCAGACAAGACTCTTGGCTCTTCTTCCATGTCCAAAACTCAGATCTCTAGCTGTTATACTCAAGTTAAATAATAAACTAACTGAACATATTTCACTTAACAGCAAGTGAAAGAGCCATTTCTGATGTCTGCATTCCAGCATTTGAATCCTCAGTCATTTCATACAGACTTCTGGTAACAATTAATACTACCATAAAAAGAAAATAACAGAGCGAAACATGCACACAAATTGAAAGCAGATATCTGAATTTTGTTGTCCCACAAATTTAGATCAACCGCATGTCTGCCTGGAAACTTGTAACTAGCATTCATGAGTGATGTTATAATATAAAGTGTGGTGGAGAAATGACAGTGAAGCCTGTTTGTACTTTCTGGAATTAATATATATATGCAGATAATTAAAAGAATAATAAAAATACATAAGATGAACATACACAAGGGGATGGTTTAAACATCATCCAAACATGTCATATGCTATGGGCCTTAGGGAAATAAAGGCTTACAGGATACTGGCAGACAGTTCTGCTGCTGGTACCAGAATTTAGCAGTTTCACTGCTTGAAAATAAATCCTTTTATTTAATCCGGCTCTGTGGGTGGAATTACACACACCACTCCCATTATTGTTAAACAGGAGTGCAGGCTGAATTCCCATGAACTTTTTTGAAAATGTAACTTGCAGTCTTTCCTGCAAAAGCTTTATTTATTAGAAATGCTTTTTAACATGTCATGGTGAAAACTTATAATGGTAACATCAGATATGGCTTCTATTAGGGAGTGCACATTTCACCCTTGATGTGTACCTGCAACTCTTATTAGCATGACAGGACATTTACTATGCATATCAAGAAGGGAATATGTGAGATTGTGAATTCTTTCACCCAGTGTGTTCCAGAGAGCAAAATTTTAGCAGCCAAATGTTAACACCTGGCACAGTAAAGAGTTTGGTGCAGACAGCCAAGGTTATTGAATGGGAATGTTGCTGCATTGTAAGCCTTCCCTTCACCATCTGGTTCATTCTAGAATATGGAATATATATCACAATTATATGAATAAATGAAAAGATATGCAAGTTAACTGAAATGTATGTGTTCTCTGCTTTTCTGCACAATGAAACAGCCATCTGGGAATCTGTGTGTCTCAGATTTCAAGTACAAATCAAAGCAAGCAGCAATTCACTCCGTGACGTGTGCTTCATAGAAAACTGGACTTCATTATCTCAGAGTTAATCACTTTGGAGTCTTTTTTTCAGGTTTCCACCCCCCTTCTTCATCCCCCTCTCTATGGATACAAAACAAAGCTATTTGGAAATATAGGGAGAGTACCCTTATTAAAATTGCATTTGGAACACAGTGTGGTTAAAAAATAAAAAAGGAAAATGGAAGCACATTTATTTGCACTCTTGCCTCTCAGATCCAAGCTCAGAGGTGGGTCTGTAGAGTGGGTAGAAAGAATTGCTAGAGAGATATAAATTTATTTTCCCTCTCCTTCTTTACCTCCATTTGTTTTATATGCATATTTTTCTTTTCCACATCTATGTAGCAGTACTGACTAGTGGAATGGGTGACAAGGATCCAAAGCATATGCTGTTGCCCAGATAAATATAATGGGAAGTGGATAAAGTGTGGGGCATGTGGAGAGCCTGAGTGCTAAGAAAGCCATCTCTGACCTTCCATCATCTAATGGCACATATGATATTTGAGGTCAGAACTGCACAAACCACACTGTCCTTCCACTCCTGCCCTGGTTTTTCTTTCTCTTCTGTGGATGGTGGGTGCAAATCCTTGCAATAGAATGCAGTGGAGATCTGCTGTGGGAAAACTCTTCTGGGGCTAATCCCAGGGAAGGGATGCTAGGAATCACAGGAATAGAAAGGCATGGTTTCTGAAGTTATACTGGGTATGTATGTTAAATGTCTTTGCATCCCAAGGCAAAGAATGTGTCTGATAGACAAGTCATGATAGTGCTTTGGGAAAAGCAGTCTTAGAACAATGAATCACTGTAGTTCCATTTCATATATGTCATTTTGTAGCCTTTCTGAAAAGAAAATCTGTCTCTATTAAACAAAAATCAAAAAATATAATTGCTGGAAGAGGTTCAGACACATTTGCTCCTTTTCCAAGCTTCATTAATCTCCTTGAACACAAAATTTGACTAATTCTATGGGCTTGTAGCCAAGCTTCTAAAAAATAAAAGCTAAGAGCAGATATTGATGATTGCTGCAAGAGTCCTTCCTATGCTTGTTCCCCCAATAGTCCTATTTGAAAGAAATAAAAAAGTTTTAAATATGGTGTGATCTTAGAGAGCGTGTCTTTTTTATGTATGGAAAAAATGACTAAATATGTAAAATTCTTCTTTACAAAGAAAAGACTGGTATTCTAGTGGCTGCATTTTGGGAAATGCTTATGTACATTCACAGACTAATACAGGAATAATGGAATGAGCTTGTTTCTAAAAACCAGCAAATCTATATGTCTGTATGTGCTACATTCTTTAATCTTCAAATGGTCCTGCAGAGTTATAGCAAATCTAGGACCTTCAGTTTTCAGCCCTCCAATTTTTGATATGTTCAGCACCCTCAAGACTGACAGAAAACAATGCAATATGGCTTTTGATGGTATAGGAGCAGATCCTTGAAAGGAGCTGAGAATCATGAACCCCTTGTGATTCGAAACTCTTAGCAAGCAGCAGAGATGGAAAAATAGCCAAAACCAAAGTTCACTTGAACCCCTGTTGTCTGAGGTCATTTTATGAATACTGAAGGAAAATCTGCTTTGAATATGTTCTTCCTACTTCAGTTGTCTAAAAAAAAACCTTCAGGGTCAAAGAAAGGCCACAGTAAATTCTGAATATCTGAAGATGTGGAGCTGATGTATATCCACTAAATGGTAACATAATTAAGATATGACATCATCCTTCAAGCATTATGGGTGCTGCATTTTGTATTGTAAATCCTTATCTAGCTTATAATAGTCTGCTAAGGGCTTGGTTATTTTTTCACTCTGCACCTCAGATATGTGTATTAAAAATTATAAAAATAAAATTGACTTCATAATTGATTTTTTATGGATGTTATTTATTTTCCCATGAATATTTCATAAACAATTTTTTCCTAAAGTATAGCATCATAATATGTGCAACTGAGACAGATAGGGGGTGCATGTGAATCTATATGAAAATAATGCTATCCTTAAATTTAAATGCTTTGTTAATATGTTGTAGTTTTCAATTAAGTGTTTTATCTTTCTTGTTTTAAAATCAAAGGGGAGCTTGCCATTGTCTTCAGTTAGAACAGGACTTGGTATGTTATCCTCATTTTACCATTAGAGTTACTTTTGTGATTCATTTGAGAAGTGGCAATGAAAGAAACGGTCCAGAATCTGTTACACTTTTTCCCCGTGTAAAAAGCTTTATTCTCGTGAATCATTCCACTGGGGTCATTACATAAAGAGGAGTTGCAAGACAGAGATAGCTTTTCTCAGCCACATGAATTCCGACTTTATCAAGCTCACATGTGGTGCAGCTGAGGCGATGAAAAAGTGGCTGAGAAGATGAGGAGGGTGGAGACCTTTCAATTTCCCACAGCACAGGATTTCTAGGGACATAGAGGAGAGAAAATGAGTATGAAAAGCCAAGCATTACTCCACACAGGGCTCTCCTTGGGGCCTGATTGCTCTGAGCCCATTGGCGGGCTCCTCCCTGCTGCAGGGACAGGGTGTATCAGAGACTCCTTTTGAAGATGCTGTGAGTAGATCCTGCACAATGGGGACACTTGCCCACTCCTGAGATTTCTGCTTTGAAACAAAGCTTGGATCTCTTTGAGCTTCTGCAGACAAGATGGGTGGTGTTGGCTCATGGACTGGGGTTCTTCCTGCCCAGGGTACATCCAATGTGCCCTCTGATTTTGACCATGTAGAAATTCATTCATCCTATAGTAATGAGGTTAGGGAAGGAGTCTCTCTATATTGACAGGAGGGTCTGGACAGCTGGCTTAGAAATAAGAGTTTTGAGCGTGAATTTAGGTGAGATGAGTGGCACCCTGAGCCAAATCCTCAGCATTAGCATCACCATCAACTAAACGTAATCTGTGAGCAACTTGTAACACCTCAGGCTCCCTCCAACAAGATTTTTCTCTTGCTTGGTGCCCTGTGCTACACTGCCACATGCTTGGATAAAACAAGGCAAGCCCACTGGGTGGGGACAGCATTACCATCCAAGGATTAGCTCTTCAGCAGCAGATGGCAGAGAGCTGTTAACCTTTTGCTTTAGTAGGTATTAAGAAAGAGGGTAACAAGAGTATTCCATCACTAAGGACGTATCAGGCAGCATTAGCAATGGATAATTTGAGGGGTTAAGAAGCCTGCCCTGTGGGAATTTCTTAGAAAGTTAATCTTTTATAAAGATTGAAAGTTTCACAGGCACAAAGTTTGCCTCAGAGAGATTTAGTTCTTTTAGCCTGTGATCTTGGTACTTG
Organism: Chloebia gouldiae; assembly: GCA_003676055.1. NCBI lineage: Eukaryota > Metazoa > Chordata > Aves > Passeriformes > Passeridae > Chloebia > Chloebia gouldiae. Next base: position 40,339,063 of record QUSF01000001.1, on the reverse strand, counting down.
CCAAAGGACAAACTAAATGTGAATTTCCATCATGCCTCCACATATGTTTCACATATTTCACATGTGGTGTCTAAATGGCTTCTGTGACCTTAGTGTGCAGATCACACGTTTTTCACATATGCTTTGTGTGGTTCACATCTGTTTGAAACATTGTTTCTGACAGTAGAAATCATTATTGTTTTACAGCAGACTCTAGTAATTTAATTCAAGCAGCAGAACTTGAGAAGATGCAGAGTGGTTTTGGTTTTGGTTTAGATTTTGTGTTGACTGCTACCCATTATAATTGCATACCAAAGAAGAGATTCACAGCCCAGGCCAGAGTTTTCAATTAGGGTGACTGAGATTTTTTTTGTCAACATGATATTTTTTTTCTCCAGTGAATACACTGATTTGTCAAAGTTGTCGCTTTAGCAAAAAAAGTAAAAAGTGCCTGATCCAAATATTGCTGTATTTTGAAGGGTTTTCTGGGTCTCTGATTGAATTTATGCACAAAGCTAGAAAGACTGTGATCCACAGGTGGGTACTCACACAGGGCTTGGGGAAGCTAAGCTTAATTTTTTATTGTGTAATATTTTGAATACAGCTTGGACATGACGCTTTTGTAAATCCTTTTGAATGCCCCAGGCTGGGAAGGTGGTTTGTCTATGCCTCATTGAATTGTTTTTACAAACTGGAAAATGTACTGCAAGAGGAACTTGAAAATGACAGACAGTCTGAATGTGTAGCTTGGTTGTTAGGACAAAGATGAAAGAGACTCTTTCTAACATCCTTGATGCAGCATATGCTTAATTTTTAATACAAGTAAGTCCTCCAGTGGTCCATTCTGCTGCTGGACAGAGAGGGCTCATACTAGACCTAACAGAGATGTGTAAACAAGTGCTTAGACTAAATGAGACCAAACAAAATTTGAAGCTTGGTGTCTCACTCACCACTTCCAAATAGCTGTGCGAAACTGAGCAGGTGTGTTTTGTACTGGCAATTTCAAAATAATTTGCTAAATATTGAGGGTGCCCAGGCAATGTGGAGATGCTTGAATTTACCTATGATTCGGTCTGCCATAAAGCGAGAAAGGCCTGCCAGATGTTGATTTTATTCCCTGTGTTTTTTCCATTTATTTCTATGTACATTCCTCAAAGAGTTCAGCCAAACACCTGTTTCCTAGCTTATCGCAAGTTGCTTGCTTTAAATTGCAAGATATTTTCATCCTCATGTAATTCCAATTATAGGTGGTAAAATATTTTTTTTTAATTTTATGTAAATCAATAAAAAATAGCCCTTATATTACAGATTCACAGGAAAAACCACAGTCCAGACTGAATTGCTATGCTGCAATTGCAGACCTACAGCTGATTGCACCTACCTGCACCTACCAAGATTGCAAAGAAATAGGAGCAGTTGAGACTATGCCACTTCAAAAATAGGGCCTTGATATGGACAAAGAAGTGGCCATACTGCATGTTTCATGATGGAATACATGGTTTCAGTCTGAGCAGGGTCTGAATTACCTTTGGGCAGAAACCTAGTCAGTAATTTGAAGTCTTAAATTGAGCTTTATGTTTATTAACACTTCCTGTGCTCCCCTCTGCAAATGATACTGAAAAGTGGTTTTGTTCCTGTTTCCAGCACAGAAAAAAGGAACACATAAAGGTAAAATGGAGTGGCAGGACAAAATGCAGCGTGTGAGCTCTAACTCTGTGCTTTTTGAAAATCATGCTATGAACAAAAATCTCAGTTACTTTACGTATGATGCCCTGGTATTTTATATTTTCACCTAACAGTTTATCGGATAGCCTTCTGTGTGAATGTCTCTTATTTATGCATTAATTTTTGCTTTTTCCTTCCAAAACAATCACGCCCTTCCCTCTGAGGGCAGAGTCCTGAACACAATGGTTCAGCTAGCTGGGGACAGAGAAGTCATGTAAAGGAAAGGTCATGAAGGGGGATCCCTGCTGCTCATTCACCCTGCTTGATGGCATATGTCTTCACAGCAGATTTATAGGGTTTGCAAGAAAGGGCTGAGTTTGACAAAGGGACAGGGTCAAGGAAAAAATTAATGGATATCCCCTCCACAGGAGGGAACTGCTGCTGCCTCACATAAGCAGCAGTGACATATTTGAATCTGGAGAGAGAGAGAGAGTGTGAGTGTGTGTGTGTGTGTGTGTGTGTGTGTGTGTGTGTGTGTGTGTGTGTGTGTG
>QUSF01000001.1:40322004-40336858 GCA_003676055.1 Chloebia gouldiae | reverse complement strand
GTGTGTGTGTGTGTGTGTGTGTGTGTGTGTGTGTGTGTGTGTGTGTGGATTCCAGCTCTCAGTCCATCACAAAGCCCCTGCACATGGACTGTTTACTCAAGCTTTTCACAGGCATGCAAGATTTGGCTCAAAAAGAACGAACTTCAGCCACAGAGAGGACCCCTGAAAACATTAAGCCTAAGAAGCTATGATTTGCCTCTCCTCTCCTTGAAGTATACATGCAAAGCTCATTAATGCTAATGATAGTCTAGGAACAAATGAGCCATGTTGTGCCACGGCTACTTTATCCCATAGGCAGAGCAGGAATGTGGCACCACTCACCCAACAAGTTACCTAACACAGACTTGGCCTCATGTTGAAAGAGATTTGAAGCTGTAGGCAGTTAAATACATAGCCTGCCCCTTAGGACTGCCACCGTAAATAAGCATTTTAAAAGAATCTCAGTCTTTAATGAAGAACAGAGGGAATTTTCAATCAGTAATCAGAAACAGCTCTCAAATTCAGGGATAGTGGAATGGTATGCATATTTTTATTTGGTGCACAGAAAATACATTGTTTCTGAGCTATTTCTGTAAGTAGATTCACTGTACTGTTAAAACCTTAGTGGATCCTGCAGTGTTTGTGATTCTCTGAGTATTAAAGGAATTAGAGAAAGCCTTCTAAAGTAGTTAGAGGCACCACAGTGAGAAATGATTACCCACGTTAAAACCAGCCATGTACAATTAAAAAGAAAAAAAATCAGAGGGAGAATAGATGTACATAAAAAAGTCTGAGTGGAAAGAAAGGAAAAAGGATTTAAAATGTCTATCTTTTATAATAATTCCAGACACTGTGACACTACATGTGCTGTAAAGGAAGATGGAGAAGTAAAAAGACACTTGTCAATCTGCAAATTATAGTAAGAAGTACATTAATGCGACCTAAGGATATATTCCTGTTAATGAGTCAATAGGATTCTTGGGAGTAAATGAAATTTCATGCTGCTGTGGCAAAATGTACTTCAGTCGCAGCAGAAAGACATTATTAGTAAGAGAATGTATAAATAAAAACGTTGCTAATATTCAAAACTATAATCAGTGAAGCTCACGTGCTGAAATCCTAAAACTATAAAAAAATTTTAAAAATCCACAGTCCTTCACGGTATGACATAAATACAAATGTATATAAAACAATGGAAGCTGAGGCCACAAATACAAATATATATAAAACAATGGAAGCTGAGGCCACACACTACAAAAGCAAGGGATTGAGAAAAGGTTTTTGTGTTTTAAAGAAACAGATATGGGGTAATATAGAGATCTGTGACACATAAATACATGTGTTTTGACATCATATGTAATCAGGTTTCTTCTCCTCATCTTGTACAGTTTTGCTGTCAACTTTTCAGTTCTATGTAGTGGTTATTTCTTATTCTGTTGACTCAAGGTTTTTGGGGAATTTGGTTTCTGGCACAATGTGCAACCTGTTGGAAAGAAATCCATAAAGGATATATTGCATTTATCTTCTTGCCATTTCATAACTTTTGTGAAATTCTTGGTAAGACTTGAGTTTTTCACTTGAGAAACAGACTGGAATGAGAGAATCTGAAGTTAACAGATGGATAAACCTGGAAATTAATGTCCTATTTCTGGGCAGTATTTAAAAATGTCAGAGAAACAAATGGCTCAAAGCACAGAAGTATTGCCTGATATTCATGCCCAAGATGTTAAATCTTCAATTTAAATTTTAACTGTGAATTTGAATATGTTTCCTGGCTTATATGCACTTACTGAAGGGGTCAGTCAGTAGCCAGATAAATCATTCAAGGTGGACTAATATCAACAAGTAGTACAAAGAATAATCTTCCTTGAAAACAGACACGCCCTATTGGAGAAGATAAGCAAACACTGAGAAATAAGCAAAACTGTGAGAAAGCAGCAAATGTTGTATTTTTAGGTCCTCAGAGGCAGATGAGACATTTATATTTGGTTATGGTTTAGGTCACTACAGCGCTGAAGTCATAAAAGAAGGGGAGAAAAAAACAAAGATGAGAATAAATTTGTTTGAAGCCAAGTCCTTAAACCAGTTCAGAAACAAGTGTCAGAAAATTCAGTGTTCTGAACATGTTGTAAGCAACTGTTTAATCATTTCTGAAATATTTTGTCAGTGTTGTCTTATCTAAAATAGGTCTTTCAATCTGTGTAGAAATCATGAACAGTTTTGGCTCTTCTGAAGATGAAATTTTAAAGTAAACGAATAATTTACCAAAGAATATCTTTCATCTCTCAAATTTCATTAAATTATCCTAAGCAATGCCAACATCATAGGGTGTTTTGACACATAAGGAAATCTGTGGGGCCTTTAATTAGTTGGGATTTTTCATTTAATTTAGAGGCACAGAATTTATTGCACTACTAAAGAATTTTCCATCAGACTTTAATTTCTTCTTCTTTCATGAAATCTGGCAAAATTTAAGACATGGAAGGCAATGGAATTGTGCCGGTTCTTAAGAAATCTAAACGTGGCCAGGAATGTGCAGCGATGAAGTGTCTTAGAACTCTTCAGTTTCTTCAGCCAAGTGTAATCTCACAAAAATTTACACATACATGAAAAGAAAAAGATGTAATCAAATCATTTCCTTACAGTCATCAACATCATTATGAACTGTGGCCCGTTCCAAAGCATCCACATATATTTCTTTTGTCCAACTCAAAGGACTATCTTCTCACTAGCCTCCTTAGGCTTTATCTTATTTCCAGTTGTTTCTGTAGCATTTTTGTTCTGCTTCTTATCATCCAATATGTTCATCAGTGTCCTTTGGCCCTAATCCCAAAGCCAAGACTTTTAACCTTCTTCATTGTTTTCACAAGAATTAATTTAAAGTCAAAGGAAATCAGGGCATAACTGTAACAAAATACATTTTAAAATGTAAGGAGAATATGGGTGATTTTATATACCAAAATTCTTGGGCATATTGCTAATTTGAGTTATTTTAGAAGGGTCCCTTTAAAACATAAACCCCATGTGATGTGGCAGCTGTTATGCTAACTAGTATGTTTCCATAAAAGCATACTATGTGGTTGTGTAATCGCAAAGGTAAATTCATTTGTTAAAGTTATGTCTGCCAAGACACCTAAATTTGCAGCTTTTAATTGCTCGGTATGTCTGGGGTTTTTGTGCTTGAAGGGATAACTCATTTTTTTGTTCAAATCCGTTCATTTTGCCCTTTTGTTTTCTGCTAGCTAACAGTTGCACTCTGGTATTCTTCCTATGAGATATTGTAGAAGCCAAGGTCTCCACCTGACATCTGCCTTTACTAGACTTTCACATCTCAAATTACTTGACTTGGCTATTATCATTAGTTCTGTCTGGTGCCTAAACAACAAACAGCATAAACAAGTGCAGTAAATAAGAAAAGCTCTAAATCTAATTAAAAAAAATAATGCTTAATGAAGAATAGCAAAATACTTAATAGATCCATGCTTTTTTTCACCTAGAAATAGTAATATTTTCAATATCATCAATAATGTTAAGTGTTTGGGCTGATTGTTTGTTATCTCCAGACTTGCCCTGACACAAGAGTAACAAGCCCTTTATGAAGTGGAATGCACTAAGAAATTATTCCATTTTAGAAATGTAACTGAAGGGTTGTGTTAGCATTAGTGTTATCTGCTAAAATGTATGCAAGGCAATTCATTCTGTGGACAGGTTGAATGGCTAACCTTTCAAAACAGGAGTTATTTTCCTGGGTTTTATTTGCCTATGTACAAAATCTATTATGAAATTAAAAAAAAATGTTGCGCCAAAACTGAATTTTGTGGGAAAAAATTAAAAATAAAACAAGTATGTAGGAAAGTTTAAGAGATCTGAATCTGTAGATCATATGACCCAGTCCTTTCTTCTGTGATCAGAGATGTCAGTGCTCCATTGCTTAGAGATTGATTTGCCTCTTCTGAACCATCAAAAATTTTTGATCTGGTTTATATCTCCAATCTAAAGAAATTATCCTAAGAAACTACTCTACCATCTACAGATGTTCTAGGCTTGGTTTGGTCAGAGATATTTTTACTCTGATATTCTTCAATAGATTGTGCTACATGAACTTGTTCACCAGACTCCTTTCCACTTTATGCCTTAGAATGAGTGACGAAAATTTTTCATATTAGTGTGACAATTTTGAGTCTTCCTTGTCAGTAAGTGAGAGCAGGATGTGGGATAGCATTCCACAGTGCAAGGCATATATGTAAGAGTTATTCATTTTCAGTACTTCAGAGCAGAAATGATTAAAAATATGTTTGTGTGTTCATGCAAGTTCACACTAAGAATCCATATGATATCTTACATGAAGTTTCTAATTTGTAGCAACAACTAAGGTAATTGAAGTTGAAGGGAAATGGATTTTCTCTTTTGCAGAATCACTTGCAAAAATGTTTTGGGTAATACTAGAGTTCATCCACTGTATCTTTCTGCCTAACAGCAGCCCTAGATGCATCTGGGGAAAGTGAAAGGAACTTTCTAAATACAGAGCTTTTTGTCAAATCATTATCTTTAAGGTTTTGTTTTTTAAAAAATGTATTCACTATTCTAACTGGTTTATCATCTGTATAAAATCAAGTCTCAATTTAAATTTATGCCCAAGAATGTCTTGTATGCATAGTTTAAGAAAATATTTCCCTGTGTCAATTTTGAATTTGCTGCCTTTCAATATCCCTGAATGTTCCCTTTTTTTTTTGCAATGAGACAGAGACATTAAAAATATTCAGTGTATCTTCAGTATCATTCTTTAGATGCAGATCCTCATAGATGCTTGTTTTTTCCATTTTTTCCTTGCTGAAATTCCAATCTTTTAAATCTTTTCTTCAGATTAGAGTTTTCAAGAAGTACTAACATTGGAAAACAAAACTGTAAAGAGGAAATTATTGGAGAAAATAAAAAAATAGCATACTCCTTTTTTTGTAAGATACCTGTTAGATTATGGAAGAAGTGAATGAAAAGAAATGCCAAAAATATTTGTAATTCAGTGATTGAAAATGTGCTCATTTTTTAAATAAAAATTATTTCAAATTGATGATTAACAAATACAAAGTACAGAGCTGTATTTTAAAAAGCTCTATAATTTATTTTGTTTCTTCCTAATTACTTCATATTTTTTGGCTATTGATAGTAGATGGTTCTGCAGTGAATAGAAAGCTTTAACAGCTGATGAGTTTTACAGATGTCATAAGAAAGTAGAACAATTTTCCCTTCATTCAATTACTCTTATCCACATCATTTTAGTTGTTGTTCATAAAGAGCATAAATAACATAAAATAGAAAGTATTTATGATTTCATAATTTAACTCTGATTTAGCAGTTCTAGGAAAAGGATTTTATGTTCATTCTTATCACTATAATTTTATGACAAGCACATTTCATACCTTAGCCAGCCCTGATGCAATCTGCGTTCACTGACGTCAATAAAAGGGGAATTCTGGTTTATTCTCTGTGGCCCTCTACAAAGACATAAACCACCATTTATGTGATATAAACAGCTTAACAGCATCTTTCACTTAATCTAAAACTTTTAGTCACAATGCCAGCTTTTAGCTTTGATTTTAATTTTCTGCAGTACTCAATGGTACAATGGGCAAAATGCCAGGAAACCAAAGGCTAGGATGAAATTCCTTTGAGAAAACTTTCGAAGCATTTCATCAGAGCACCATGGGCAAGTCATAGAGATACAGCTACTCTGTTTCACTCAGTTCACGTTGCTGATAGATGTTGATGCACTGTGAAAGAATAAGAAATATGAAGGAACCATTCACTATGTCATTTGCCACTGGTTAACTGAGGTGCTAGACACTAGGGTGTCCCAGAGAAAAAGGCTTTTAAAACACCAATCACATTTCTTTAGTGGGTGAATTCAGTAGGTTTTCATTAAAAGACAGCTAAAACTTACCAAAATAATTCACAAGCATAACTATTGCCTTTCATTTACACTGTGCAGCTGGGAATGCTTAAGATGTTCTCCAGCTGCTTGTTTTAACTCCATATAAGTGCCAAACACAGGACAGAGTACTTCTGGGCATCATATCAGCTTTATACTCTTTTCTCGAGATGCCTTTGATTGGAAGTAAATATGGACAACTTGGATGGTACAGTAGTTTGCTAATTTATGTGAGAGCTTTGTTTAAATTTCTGACTTATGAGAGTGCATGACCTAAATGGAAATCACTTGTCAGTAGTTCAGTGGGACTGGGGATGTGGAGAGGGGTGTCCAAACCCAAAGTTATTACAATTGTGTGCAAGGTATCATCACCAGCTGAACTCTGTGTAATAGCCATATACTCCATACAAATCAAGAGTTGACCTATGCATATTTACAGATATGTCTTGCAATGATTAGGGCTATAAACTGAGATGCACACATTTTAGAGCAAAATCTATAACCTGGGTGACCAGAAACCACAGCCTAGTAAGTGCCTTTAAGACAGTAATAATGTTCAACTGCATCTATCTTGATTTTCAGAAGCTCACTTTTGTCAATATAACAATGTTTTATTCTTGATAAAAGGAACATAAAGCAAATAATTTTAAGGAAAAACAAAGATTTTTTTCTTTATTTAAATAAAAATAAAGCTCCACCAAACCCTTAATTTTATCAAACTTCAAGGAAATTTCATTTAGGAGGAAGGCTTTTCACTGTAATAACAATAGCATATGAATTTACACAGCTTTCTGAAAAAACATTCAGTTACAAGAAATCTTTGTTCCAGATTTAATTCTCACATTTCATCAATGAAGGGCAGAAGAAATTTTTTTTGGCCTACAGAAAAGTGATTGTTAGGCATTACATATATGTATACAGTTACATTCAGTGAAACATTGTTTGCATAATATTGTTTCGACTCCCATGAATTCTCCTTTACACTGAGTATGCTTTTCAATTTAGTGGTATTAATTAGTCGCTTAGCAAAAGTCTTTACTAGCAATCCATTTTCTTGTTTGTGTATTTGTTTTTCTGTTGACTGAAAGAAACAATAGCTTAACCTTAATATATGTATTACTATATATTCATATTCATTTTCAGTTTTCTTTGTCCACCATGTAACCTAGGGTGGGTCCAGTTACATGTACTTGTCTGGAAATCATCTGCACAAGACCTATAGCTGAGGAGGGATTTAGGGAAATTATGTAAGGTGTTGTTCTTGCTGTCTTGCCGACATTTGATTATTCCAAGATGATCTTTTGGAATGTTGCCAATATAACTACCAAAATCATTGTAAGGTTGTCTAGGAAACCTTTTCTGTCTGGATATCTGTTGATTAAAAGATATCAGTGTTATTTTTTGCTGTTGATTCATGGAGTGGATAATTGGGTTTTGGTTTCTTTAGTGGGTGATTTTTACAATTGTTATTGGACAGAACAATGCTAAGGGTTTTGTATGACAGGCAGTCAAAGTAAGTGTCCACCTCTCCAAATGAGAAACGTAGAAAGGAAAAACTATACTTGAAAATCTGAAGTTATTTTCTGGTACTTACTGGCTTTAAATTAAAAAAAAAAAAGAAAAAAAGAAAAAAAGGAAAAAAAGAAAAGGTCTAATTATCTTAGAATTTTATTAGAGAATTAGAAAATCAAAACAAAAAGATAATATTCCAACTGTCATGGAAGGTAGTGGTGGTGGTTGTTACCTGAGGTTTTTCTGCAAGATGGTGCAAAGGATTACCTTAGAGATATTAGCTAAAGTATAATCAATTCAGATTTATCAAGAGCAAATAATTTAAACTAACCCAATCACTTTCTACAACGAAATAGCATCTTCTGTAGACATAGAGAGAGCAGTGGATGTTTTTTACTTAGACTTCAGCAAAGTCCTCAACACTGTTTTCCACAGCTTCCTCCTGGATAAACTGGCAAGGTACAGGTTGGATGAGTGGTCTAAAGGATGCATGGAAAATTATCAAACAAGTTGCACTTAGAGGGTTGTATTCAATGGCTTTCACTCAGGCTGACAAATTGTCACAAGTGGAGTGCTCCAGGATTGATATTGGGCCCCAAGGAGTTCAAAATCTTCATAGATGACCCAGATGATGGCATATAAATCTTATCAGGCTTGCTGGCACCAAACTGGCTGATAAGTTGAACATGTTACAAGGGAGAACCCTCTTCCAGATAGACCTGGACGAGCTGGAAGGAAGGGCAAGCAAAACCATTATGAAGTTCAACAAAGATAAGTGCCAAATCCCACACCTGGAATGGAGTACCCAAAAAGCCTGGTACAGATTAAGCCCTGTGTAGCTGGGGAACAACTCTGCTGAAAGTGACCTGGTAATCCTGGTGGACAACACCAAGCTGAACATAAGTCAGTGGTGCAGCACTGCAGCAACAAAGGAGAATCAGACCCTAGGCTGATTAACAGGGACATTACTGGGAGAGATAGAAGCATGATCATTCCAGTCTCCTCACCATTTATCAGGCTGCATGCAAGAAATGCAAGAAAGATGCAGACAAAGAAAGGGTCCAAAGGAGGGCCACAATGATGATGAGAGAGAAAAGACTGAAGGAGTAGGACTTTGCACCCTGGAGAAGAGAAATCTCAGGACATAACTCATAACAATATTCTGATGGACTTAAAGGACCGATAAAGAGGACAGAGTCTCTCTCTTCACAAGAAGTCACATCAAGACAAATTACACAGGGAGAGGTTTTATCTTAACATAAAAAAAGAAATATTTTACAGTGAAAAAGATCATTCATTGTGATAACTTGCCCAAGGATATGGAAGAGTCTCCATACTGGAGATTTTCAAGACATGACTGTACAGGGACTAGATAATGTCTCAAGGTCCCTTCCAGCCTTGGCTGGTCTATGATTCTAGGGTCCTATGGGTAACCTCTCCCAGTCAGGTGGAATCTCACTGCTGTGAGGAAGAAACTGCTTATCCATGCCAGAAATTCTGAACAGCACTGATCTGAAGTCAAAAAAGAAGACTTTTCTGTACAGCTTGTTTATATGCAGGATGTGGCTCTCACTGCTATTGTTTCAGTACCCAGATTGCTGACCAGAAAAGTTCCAGGAAGCAGCAAGTTTATTCAACCAGCTGTGCTGTCTGTCTAGTGAGGGAAAAAGTGGTAACAGAAGAAGAAGGCTGTTTTTACTTAGAATGGATGCCATGATAATGGATTTATGTCTTCTCTTCTGAAAAACTGCACCTCCCTATTTCTAATAACACTCATTGTAGAAGAAAATGACACCATTGGGAATACTGGCCTTTTAAAGTCCATCTTCCCATGTCACTAGCCTGGCATTTAGCTTGATAAAGGCATGCAGTGACACATCTTTATATAATCAGATTTCACTGATGTTTAGGCGAGAAAAATTAACCAAGCTGACCAAATAATTTTGTGCCTCAGTAGTATGAAAACTGACACAAACCACATGGAAAGAAAGCACAACTGCCTCTCTTGTCTAGAATTACAGAATTCCACTGTTGTACAACTCATCAGTTAAAGAATATTCAGCCTCTAGTAGTTTTGTTTTTTCCAGAATGAGTAAATTTTCCAGCTGGTGTCTTTGTTAATTTCTGGGGACAAAAAAAAACACCAAGAAAAAAATCCATAAATTTCTTCTCCTGTGACCCGGTAAAACCTATGTTATTTTTGCCAACAATGGACCACAGACTGTGTGCTGAATTTACTTTGTGCTAACAATGGAACACCCTACTCCTGGCCTATTAGGCTGGTTATCAGCTGTTTATGAGAACGTGCTGTATGAATCAGAGTTTGGTAGCAGGTGTCTGCTGCTGTTAACATATGAGATAACAGAAAAGGCCTTGGAAATATGGGCAGGCTGAACACAGAGGGGCCGAGGTCTATAAGGATCACTGGCATTGGAGAAACATACCCTTGAGAGCCAGGAAAAGACTGCTTTGAGCATTGCAAAGAAATAAACCACTCTCCATCATGATGCAGTAGAAGGTTACGGGCTTGTGGCCAAGGATTATGGACAACTTGCAAATTCTAATGTCAAAGAGCAGGATCTCAAATCTGGGAGGGATCACCATGATGGAGATTACTGTCATAGAGTGCTTGTATGGTGGGTGGATCTGCAAGCTCAGTCTGTTCCCCCTGCCTACCTCAGGGATTCCAGGTCCTGCTCCCTGCCTCACAGAGCTCTTCCTTCAGCTCCTGAGAGTCTGCTGCTTTGCAGCCCATTGCCCTTCTCACTGACTGCCTCAGCCACAGGTCTTTAGGGGCCTCTTCTGCTGATTATTCACCCATCTACAGGGGCACTATGACTAAGCAGCCCATGTGCATTCGAGTGTATCAGGATGTGATTTTTCCCCTCCAGGTTATATATTTTTGTCCTCTGCAATGCTGTAAGGACACTCCTCAATGAAGACCTTCTGCACATAAACTCCATTCAGCTAGTTATTATTTTTGGCAAAAGAACATACGAGAAGAAAATAAAAATTAGGTGGCTTATCTGCAATTCTTATAGTAGGAAATTCTTTGCTGAAACTTTAAGAACTGATCCTATCCTCTTACAAAGCTTTTTCTGATTTTCTGTGATTCCTCTCACCGGTATTATATTCACTGGACATTGAATCAAGTTCCTTGTTATCAAGCAGTCATATGGAATAGAAATCATCAGTTCTAAAACTGTGGAGATCATTACTGTCACAGAGAAATAAATAAAGTCTTAGTCAGCTAAAAGCCAAATCCTTGCTTTCCACATAGAGTGGATGTGGTTTGGGACACACCTATTATTGAGGCATGACATCCAGTCCCCGATTTTCCTCTTTTTAGCAGATAACTTCTGTAGCAATCAATGATGGAGATTAATTTGCTTCTAATGCAAAGATTGCTTGCAAGAGCCCTGTTGATGACTAGGCAGTGTAGAATACATTTTGGTTTATAGAGAAATTTGTATCAGAGTAGATAAAAATTGCAATCTCTTTTATGCTCATCACCACAGAATAACTTAGAACAAAGAAATGCAGACCTCCAGTTTTACTCATAACTATTCCACTTTAATACATTAGCTTATAAAGATTTTATTTCAGCTGTGCCCTGAATAGTATAATTGTTGCTGGTATGATATAGTCTCTCCTATAATTAATGTATAGTCATAGTGTAGAATTGTCAATAAAATATGCTGTAATTGCTCAAATATCTGTCACTGATTGTCCATCATGCCTGTATGATAATATGCAGTGATAATATCAAAACATTGGAATATATTGTCAGATCTAGAGTCAGTCTTATAAACAACCATTACAGTCATGTCAATTACATCAGATAAGATACAGATATTAGGGTGCATATTTGGGGGTGGGGGGGGGCTGAAAATGAAATTATTCCACCTAATGTCATCTGTGAAAAGACAGCAATATCTCTCATAACAGCTGAAGAATCAGAAGTCCCTGATTGCTAGATGCTGAAATATTCCCCAGTGACAATTCTTTTTGGAATAATAAGAGACAGAAGTGCCACTTCCAATTCTGTGCTGTCAGCCTGTAAGGCCGAAAATCCTGTGGGTACCATAACACTTCCATTTTGCTGAGAATTTCTTTAACTCGAGAGTTAAGGCACCCTTCACAAGGTGATGGGATTTTGTCTTCAGGTCCAGAGGGACTAGGATTTCCTCTTTGGTTCATTTTTCAGATCTGCATTATAAAGAAAAATAAAACAAGCAAACAAATATTAAAACAAATTACAAAATCATGTCATGTTTGGGATTTCAGCTGGTTTTGATTTCTGCAGTTTGGAAAGACAATGTGATAATCCCTGATGACACAATATAGTAAAGACTTTTGAACTGTGATGTATTGCTGAAGATACTGATATACAGATGTTTGACAAACACATACACAGAACACTCGTATAACATACTGTAACACATATGAATACACATATAAATACATAAATAATATGCCATGCTGCCTCTGTACTGCTAGAAATTACAGAATTACTATGAGTCCAATTTCTTGCCTCCTGTCACTCACATAACTCTAATTCCAGGGATCATTTTGTCTCAGAGGGACTTTGTGGGAAGTTGTATTCCCAGGAATGCCAGCAAATAAGAAACTACACTGCACAGAAAATACATCTCAGCGTTTTTGAGGAAACTGCGTAAGTGGAATTGATTTAGATAAAAATGTGCCTGTAAATTGATAAGGGAATCCAGGAAAGCAGAAAAACCCCAAAGCTTTCAGAAGCGTTTTTGACACTGCGTTTCTACACGACCAAATATAAGGTGGTATATTTTTTTCTCTAATTTTTCCAAAGCCAAACAAACAAAAAAAAAAAGCAGCTGTATTTATTAAAGGCCCCATAAAAATGATACTGAATTCTAAAATGCATAATAATACAGAATTTGTAGTGATAGTGTGACTTACAGTTGCAATAAAACATAGAATCCATCTTTGAAGAACAGAATGCTTGGTTTTACAATAAGAAATTATACAAGGAATAAAAAAATTCATTGTTGAGGGATTTGTTAAAACCAGATCATGGGTCTCAGCTCTAAGCGAATTTATTTTCAACCTTCTGAAGCAGACATTGCAAATTTTTACATTCTGATGAGTGAACTAAAAACACATATTTCAAAGAAAACAGCACTCATAAATTACATTTATGACACATGAGGTTGCTGACTGCTGTGCAGAGAGCACAGAGTAATGGTGCTAATATGCACTCTAGCTTGATTTTCTCAGTTCCCAACATGCTCTAATTCTACACTACAAATCTTTAAATGGCAGTTATATTTTAATTAATATGATTATGTGCTGCCATTAGCAAACCCTCCCCCAGCACATTTCTCCTGCCAAACCCATGAATGCCAGTAAACCATTAACATAAAAGGGTTGTTTGCTTATTAAATTCATCTACACAAATAGGCAAGGGTTGCAATTGTTGATTTGCCATTGAAAGAACAGAACATGAGCGAGTTGCACAGTAGCTGGCAGTTGCAATTATCTAGTGTAATTAAGTCTAATTTATAAGCCCCCCTCAAATGAGAAAGTAACAATTTTTGTTAATTAACAAGAGCATTTGTAAAGCTCGTTAACGCCACCACTCACCATCTGCCTGGATAGATGGGAGCATGCAGTTATTATTGTGGGACATGTTGCATATGTGTATTTGTGTAGTAATCTGTTTGGAAAGTCTAATGATTGAGATGGGAGATAGAAATGGATGTTATATTACAATGAAAAGAAGATCTACTGTTTTCATTTATCTTTACGGCAATGCAAGTGCTTTGTCATTATCTTGTGCATACGGTTTCATTATTCTGATACAGCACTCTGTTACATTGCCTCATACCATCATCCCTACAAGCCTGCAGGGTACAAGAGCACTTATCTTTCCTGATGACTGTTGAATCATTTAAAACAAGTTATTAGTGAAACAATTAAAATGATATTGGTTCACAATTGTATTGATAGCTGCCAGGCATAATGAAACATTCTGAGTAGCAGTTGGGGGTTCTCAGAATGGATAGAAAATGCTGTTAATCAGAGGCAAGAGAAACCTCTAAAGAAAAACTAAATTGCAAGAACACATTAATTGTATTGGAACATTTCATTTAATTGAGAACAAAGGGAAGGTAAAAATCACATTATCAATGTTTTATGAACATGAAGGAATAAGAAAATTACTATGTCATTTGTCACATATCTTCTGTCGGAAGTGTAAATTGAAAAGGCTGTATTTAACTTTAACGGGAGCAGGCCAAATACATCACGTTGTTGCACATTTAGTTTTTCACCGGGATTGCAAAAAAATGAAAGGAATAAGGATTTTTTCCCTGCTAAAAAGTGACTATGAGTGAGTAAGCAATAAACCAGTTACAGTCTGCTAGTCAGCCATGTAAGGGAACAGGATATCTGTGCCTTCCTGCCCATTCATGGAAGTCTTGAGAAATTGAAGCTATAAAATCAGATATGAAAAATGTGCAGATAGGACAGCACACACTTCTTTTTCATTCTTTCTTAGGAAGAAATCGTGATTCACATTGTGGAATTGTAATACTCATAAGAGGAGGACCTTTAATACTTTTGGTTAATAATAGGCATATTTGCCTGATCCAGTGCCCCACTGTAGCTACTGGAGAGGCTCAGATCAAATGATTCTCATTTATACAAAAGACCTTAAAGTGGTTGCAAATGTATGTAATTTAAAGCCTCTTACCCTACACAACATTATAAAGGGTGTCTAGGTAAATGGGAATTGGTCCCGCTGAGTTGACTGAACACTGGATAAATTTACCTTAATCCCACCCTCCATCAGTACTGACCTCCAAATACAGGGAGAGAGGTTTGCCATTTATACCAGTGTACTGGGTGGCTCTGTGATCTTTCCCTAGACTGACAAGGGGCGTGAACAAATTGTATAGAAGTTGGACATCAAATTTCTTTTAAACAGTAATTGGTGTGAAATCTTATGAAAACCATTGACAAAGAAGAAAACTCTTCAAACTTAAATATCCATAAATTAAAATTTAATACTTTCCTTTTGTATTTCATCCAAAGATTCCTGGTATGATGTAGAAAGAGAGAAGACCGCCTTTTCTCCAAATTCCAAGCTGAACTCAGGAAATATAGTAAACAAATGTTGTGTATGATGTTTCTCTTACTTGGACTTGAATTGTTTTAAGTTAGGCATAGTTAAAACATGCATCGAACTATTTCAAATAAATGCCAGTGTTTCCTTTGGTTCACAAATTATTGCATTATATTTTTAGTACCTATTATTGTTGAATGGATAGCATTTACAAATGAATCTGAACTGGAGGCATTTCTTGTATCCAGAAAATATTTTAGAAATTTGTCACACAGAACTAACTCCCTTCCCTTCCCTTCCCTTCCCTTCCCTTCCCCTCCCCCCCCCCC
>QUSF01000001.1:40287745-40317866 GCA_003676055.1 Chloebia gouldiae | reverse complement strand
CCCTCTCCTCTCCCTCTCCTCTCCTCTCCCCTCCCCTCCCTCCCCTCCCCTCCCCGTGTCTTTTTGCACTGCCCATAAGCCTTTTGCAGTATTAACATCAACTCATTACAGAAAAATGAAGAATTATGAAGAAATGTCCCTCCTATTTTACTATGGATTTTTGAAAATTCTTTTTAATGTACCCCATTGATATCACACTTTCCTTTTTCTTCTTCTTCAAATTCATACTGATGAAGAACAAATTGCTCTTTGTTTTAACATTCTTTATCAGTATGAGTTTAACTTGGCTCTTGGCAACTTTTTCATGTCTCTAGATAAAAACAGAAAGTCTTTTTACTGTTCCCCATAGGCTTCTTGTTTTTCTGTATATTTTTTCGTGGTGTGATTATTCCTTCAAATGTATTCAGGAATTCCTTCCTAGAAGTGTCTTTTCCCCTGCTTTGGATACAGAGTTTGATAGCCTACATTTGAAGACTATCTAAACTTCCTAAACTGTTAGTTATCTCTCACTGCTCTTAGATGTACCTGAAGTCTCTAACTACTTCCCTTAATTTATTAAAGTTTGCCATGTGGAATCAAGAATCTTAGCAGCCTACATCCTTTTCCTCCTTTTTATAGTTCTACTGAAGTGAAATCAGATCTGTACTTGAGCTCTCACTATAATGACAAAATTGTGAAACAGCTTTCTCACCACTGGACAATGCACAGTTTTCACTCTGCATTATTCTCAGCTACACAACGTGCATTAGCTGACAGCAATTTTCAGTCTCAGTGGTTTATACAATGGACAATTCAGATATGCTCCTGATTCATCTTCTTTCAAAAGCTGAAAGTCAAGCCATCAGGTCAGGAAACTCTTGAGTACAAATATTTTTTTTTTGTACTCGGATAGAGTTAATTTTCTACATAGTGATCTGTATAGTGTTTTGGAATAGTGATCAAATTAATGCTAATAAAGCATCAGTGTGTGGCTGCTGCTGACCAGTGCTTGCACAGCATCAAGGCCTTCTCTGTTACTCTGTCTTCCCAGTGAATAGGCTGGGGCCTGGCAAGATTTTGGGAGGGGGCACAGCTGAAGCGTCTGAGATGAGGTGGTTAAAGGGATAACGCAAAACATGTGCTGGCAATCTAAGCAGTATAGGCTGGAAGCTTGGTCTTTTCTCAGAGACTGCCTGGCCTGTTTGGGAAAGGAAAGACTGGTTTTTTATCACTTGCAGTGGGGTTTTTTTACTAGTTTGTGTTTTTTGTTTTTTGTGGGGGTTTTTTTTGTGTTTTTTTTTTTTTTTAACATTTTCTCTTCAGTTACAAAACTGTCTTTATCTCAACCCATGAGTTTTGTGACTTTTCCTTCTCCTATTCTCCTATTACTTCCCCCACCCCACTGGGGTGGTAAATGAGTGCTTTTGTGGATGCTTAGCTGCTGGACAGGGTCAACCTGTTACAGCTGTTTACTTAGGAGACAGAAAAGACTAACATTTAAAAGAAACTTTCTTTGTCTCATGAGTTCAGAAATATGCCAGTACAGTGATCAACAGACAATAAGTTTCAATAGTTATATTTTGAACAGATGTAATTAAATCATCACTGGTGAGATTATACTATGATTGTCCTTTACCACAGTATTCTATTACCATAGCACCTACTTGGATTTTTTCTGGGACAGATAAATAAAATGAAACTTCCTCTCTATATCCTTAAATTGTAACAGAATAGCTAGAGACATTTTTAATGGTATTTGATATTGAAATTTCCCTGGGAGGAAGCCTTTTGTGTTCCAAAACCTCTGTGGATGTCTTGTATTTCCTCCTGTTAGAACGGTGTACCACAACAATTTGTGCAACTGGAAAGAAATCTTGAACTTAACCACTTCTTGGCAATGTTAAGTAGGTGCAGCCAAGCTGAATTACCTTCCAGGCCTAAGCAGGATGAAGTGCTTGCTTAAATCACCCCTGGGCCACTTGAAAGTTTCTACTGAAGTGGCTGGGTTGATGGGAGCCGAGTCCAAGCGTGCTGCAGCTGGACTTTGTGCAACTGGAGAAAGCTAGCACGTAACAACTGCTGGGAACAGTTTTTGCTTACATAGGACCTAGTCCCAGCCACTGCTTTAACTCCAGTGATCTACTCTCCCACACCAAAAGCTAGGAAAGAACTTGGCAAGTCAGGGAAAAAAAAAAACAGGTTTCTCAATTTTTGTTGGCAAACATGGGAACTCAGTAGCTAGTGAGAGTATAAGAACCTCAGGGCAGGAGACCAGCAGCTCAGGGCAGGAGACCAGCAGTGACTCTTGAAGAACATTGTGTTTTTCTGTAAATATCATACTGTCTATGGCAAGTCTTCTCTGTAGAGAAATTTGTCCTGATGATACATACAGCCACTCACAAACACTTCCTTGTGTTTCTCAGTCTGGAACAGGACTGCCAGGCAATGAGTGCTTGTACTTCAATTAGAAGTGCTGGTCTCAGAACTTAACAAAGCTGTTCCTAACATCCTTGCTGAATCAAACCTTTTCTCTTGCAACTCCCATCCACTGTCAGGTAAGTTCAGCAGATGAGAAAAGCGTGCCTGTTTTCAACTGAGAGAGCATTTCTTCAAAGCACTTCTTTCTGCATGTTGATCTATTACATGTATGCCCAGCTAACCCCGTTTTAAAAGAACATTCTTAACCTTTGACTGGGATTTTGAGGACAACAGCAGCCTCTGCTGTTTTGACAGACTGTCTTTGTTCAAGTGGCTTTTTGGAACTTGAGTTTGGTATATTAAGCATAGACGTGCTTGCTCTCATTTGTCTAATTCATACTGTGCTTAAGTCAGCCTGGCTAGCACATTATGCATCCCTTTGTACACTGCAGGGCATTGTATTAGCATGATGGTTAGTGGCTCTGCCAAGATTTATCAAACAATAATTTCAAGTTGCAACATCTGGCTTTGGGAGTAATGTGCTGTCTACCCAGCGACTGATGTAACTCACACATATCAGAAATTAAGCAGAAGAATGACAAACTTTCATTCTCTGGGACTGATGAACTGCAATAGGTTTTCCCTCTTCCAGACTGTATTAACCACGTAAGGCTTTCATGCATAACCACCCTGTTTATGTTATAATTTCTACTCACATTGTGCAGAAATAGGATTCTCAGAAGACAATATAGCAATAAACACTGGTTAAAAAAATGTAAAAAATAACTGACCAGGAATGCAATATGCTTCTTGCCTCCATATAAATCCTGTGTGGATGTGGATGATTTGATTTACTTTCCATATCAAAAGCAATATCTTTCCTAAGGCAATATTAGAATATTTTTAATGATAACAGACTGTGTAGTGATGACTTTTTTATATAAATTTAATGATTTTTACCATAGGCCCTCCTGTTTGAAAACCTATATGAAATCAAATGGATCTCAGCTAAATAGCACCCTCTCCATCCCAAATCTAGGTGAGTGTGATTTTGAAAAGATACTGTCTTAATTGGACTGATTGCTTCTGCTGAATGCAGTGGTGATAAGTTAAAGAAAGAATAACATTTAAGGATTATTGCCTTAAATTAACAATCCACAACTTTGTAGGCTCATTTGCAGTTTATCTTGTTAAAGATAGTCAAAGTTAGTATTCAGATATCCTTCTTACATTTTCCAGGGTCTCTTGGCCTTATTAATTCAAATCTTACTTTCAATGTATGCATGTAGCCAAGATAATTATTAGAAGGAGAGATCAAAGCAAGCATATTATAGTCCTATTCCATTTTCTGCTGATGTGAGTGATCTGCCTCTTCTTTGATGTTGTATGCTTCTACAGTGAAAGTACAGAGGATAAAAATACTACACCATGTAATCTGGCATTTATCCCATGAGAGCAGAATTCCAAATTGTGACACATGTCAAGAAGTTAAAAAAAAAAAACTTAAAAGAGCCCTGTGCTTTATACAGTGACATATTCTGCATTTAAACACCATCAAACATCATTTTCCATTACAAATTTAGTCCCCTATATAAAATTCAAAGAATTTCTGTAACTTTAGTCAAAGAAAATGACAGCAATACTTATAAAATAGCTGCTATATTTACTAGCAGTTACACTAAGATGGCAACTCAGCTTTATTCAAGCCAAATTCTTCTCTTTTTTTAATCTTTAAAAAGGCAAAAGGAAGACAAAATTAATGTCTTTGTGCAAACACAGATGCATATTCTGAACAATTAGGTTTCATCTCCAGCAGTGTGTTTATTCAATCTGAGTTTTGTCATTCTTTGGAAAATGTTTGTGATTCCAGGTGCTGAATCCACTGAATCCAGTGCTTACAGGCTCATAGGATTCTCCCTCAGTGTGAGGAACAGGATTTGTCCTTTATTATCATATATTTAAGAGGTAATTGCCTCACATTTCTTGTCAGAATTCTGTCATATTGACACATATATTGGAAACTGAACTCATCATATTTCTGTCTTTGTAGCATAACACTTGATTATTTTAGATTGTAAAGAGCAGAAAGAATGTCAGTTACAACAGTGCTACATTTGGCCTTCTTGAGTTTACTGGAAAATGTCAGAAGTCTTTGGACAGTTTGAGAATTTTTCCTTCAGTATCAAAATCAGTGAAAGGGTTTTTTTTATTACCTCCAGTGACTATATGTAAAACAGTACTGCCCATTTCTTTATGTCTTGAAGATGAAACAGGCCAAATAAGAGCTTTCCATCTTCACTTTTCTTCATGCTCAAGACTGTAATTAATTCCAAACAGATTCCATATGAAGTTTGAAGAATGTCCTTAGTTTTCTTTTCAAAATTTACCTGCATTTTCTCATGTCCGAGTTCTATAAGGGGCAGAAACATAACTGTCAAAACACAGGATAAAAGAAAAAGCTGTTCACTAAATAAAGCTTAAACCAGGAAGACACAGAAATAGCACCAAATTCCTATTTAACCTTCATAGTTATGAGATGTTTTTGTATATTAGATAGAGAAGCTGGTATATGGGAACTCAACCTCAGATCATTCCTCTTGAAAATGCTGCTAAAAGTGTCCTAATTCCTTCATTTTGTCATTGAGGAAGGGTCTGTTTCATTTCCATTGCTTTCTAGAGATACTGCTGAATTTAGCCGGAATTTTTATCTCCAAAAAAATTTGAAATAGACTTACATGTCGCTTTTTTTTTTTTTTTTGCAGCTTTTTCTATAGACTGAGGGCCAAAATCTCAGCCTCATAAAGCTGGACTGTATTACCAGTTCAAGATTTCCCTAAACAAGACATTCAAAGGCAAATATTACTAGATTTATGGTCTGGGATCCTCTTAAACTTGAAGTCACACCTAGGCAGACATGAGTTTGAGAAACTTTCACTTTCATCTATGTCTGCCTTGAAGATTACCCCAGATTCTATCGGACTCATCTGGCACAGGTGTACATGCTCCTGCCATGTCCAGGCTTAGTTCCTGCAAATCATAGAACTTGGGAATGAAATTTGCTGAAGGATAAAAAAGAACCAGCAAAACACTCTAGGTGGTTTAACTTGCATCTGTTTGCCTGTTCAGCAATGTGGGTCATATTGTTCTTTCTGCACAGTACTCTCACTAAATTCAGAATCCAGATGTACTTCTCATGCACATCTTGAGAATGTGCTTAAGAAGCACATCCACCTAATTTTAGTCTTCTCCCAGAAATTAATTTCCAGATTCTCCATGTGTTAGTAAGGTGCCAGGCTGACTACTCCAGCTGTGGGCCTTAAAGGCCTGATGCATAGAGATCTGCTGAGAAATATTGTTCCATGCAATACTCAGATATTTGCCTGGATGAAAGAGGATATAGTGTTCTAGACATCATGAGAGTATTTGGAAACATTTAGAAATATTTTGGAAAAGCTAACAGTGAAAAATGTTCTGGAAATACATTCCAGAGTTTTCCTTTCCTTCATTTTCCTAAAGAGAAGTTTATAAACATTAGCTTATTAACAATTCATATGGGGTGGGAAGGTGTGAGGGGTTTTTTTGGGTTTTATTTCCCCCCCGACCCCCCACCTCCCCCAGAGATTTAGAGGATCCTTGTAACTGGCATTCCAATTTCTCACTGGTTCTGTCTATGACTTTTTGTGGATTCAGATATAAATGCCCCAGGAATTTGCAGGGTGAGGGTTCCCAAGGCACAGTGCAAGGAGCACAGCAGCACTTGTGTTTAGCTGCTGTGAAAGGCTCAGCAGGGCTCTTTGCTCCCTCTCCGTCTTGAGTGTGGAGAAACCAGCCAAGCAAAAGTCAGAAGTTCTTGGCTGCAATTCCCAGACTGTTATTCAAAAGAGTGAGGTTATGCTGTATTTTTCCTTTCATCTACAAAGAATGTCTTGCATTTGCATGTGCAGCTGTTCCAGCAATCCACCTTGAACAAAATCATGCACTGCTGCACAAGCAAAGGTCTTCTCTAAGGATGTAGATAGAATCAGAGGAGAAGTGACAAAAAGGCCTTTATTTGTCCCTCTTCAAATTTTCTCTTGGACAGAGAGGTGAATTTTTGTCATCAATGTGATAAGAAGCAGGTTTTTCTTTTTATTCAAGTACTAACTTTACACTCAGAGCCAAAGAACACAGTGTCACATTTCAGCAGTAAGTGAAAGGTATTAGTAAATGCTGGAGAACTACTCTTGAGTTGTTACTTTCCTATGAGAGCTGAATTAATGAGAAATGAACATGTCAAAGGTGGTCGATAGTTATTTGGGAAAGACCTTGTCTTGAGGAATCTGAGAGCAAGGAAGGATGTGTAACGAAGTAGTGGACTGAGTGGCATTTAAACAATGAATTGCCTAATTGGGTTGTTCAATTAACGAGAAACACCTCCCATACTAGGGTGTCTTTATACAGATAATAACCTCATCCTGAGTTATCCCAGCTCTCTGGTAAGCACTTAAATTCTCCTGTCCTGTCAAGGCACTCGGTCACAATGAGTTTGTGGTGTTTTATACATACATATAGCTCAGAATGGCCAAAATGAGCCCAAAGAATTCACATGCAGGGTGTTGCACTTCTAGGGTATAACCACTAATTATTATATTTCTAAATTTCTGAGCAGCCCAGGTATTTAAAGTATCCTTAATGTTCTTTGCATTTCTGTCACTGAGACCTACAGCCAGGTGGCAGGAAGTAGGTGTGCAGAGGAATAAACTTTGCTATAAAAATATGTATTCCTTACTTTTTCTGAGTAAACACTACAGATACCTACATAAATGGTGCATAAAGCTTTCATGAATCAGGCCTCAGGCTAGACATTTAAGTGGTCCCTACTGTATTCACATACAAACAGTTGCACAGCATATTAAGAATTACAATAATAGAAACAGCTATAAAATATTAGCATGATTTTACTTTTATTTTTATAGCTCCTTGTCTGTTTGGACTTTTGGGATTTTTTTGAAATAATGAGAAAGTCAGTAAAATATTATAAGCATGTATAGATTGAAGGGGTGCTCATTCAGGATTGGGAGGCTTTTTATACTTTCCATAGTCATTGATTACACTGGAAGAAAGCTTAAGAGAGAAAATATCTGTGCCTATATTATGCTGAATACATTTCACATACAGTCCTCCTAGTTATCAATTAATTCAACTTACTTCCTCATCAATTCCCCCCCCCCCTTAGTCCTGATGGTTTTGTGACCTAGACCCAGGCGATACCCTTAGGCAGTCCATCTGATAATTGACACATTTTCTAACACTGCATAGTGATACCCAAGTCAGTGCTTTCAGGCCGTGACTTCAGCTTATTGGAGACTGCAGCAGGGACTCCTTTTATCCCTCATACATCAGAATACACTGACAGCTCTCCCAAGCAGGGATGAGGCAGGTCTCTCCCTCAGGAAAACGTATGCAAACACCTCTGGAACATTGTACTGGTTGCTAGGCATCACACTGGTGACATCTTTATGATAAACATGGTATGCAGAAGAAGACCTAATAAAAGAATAACAAATTATTACATCCAGAGGGCAATTTTACAAGATTAACTGGTGTAATAAATTACTGCTGTAGTCAAAAAACTGTGTTACCTTTTAAGGTATTTCACAGCAGAGTCTAAATAAACCAGCCTATAAAAAGAGAGAATGTTTCACAGAAAATAATAAACCCATTCCTATATTTTTTAATACTCTTCATGTTACCTCTGTGTGGTGTTTGGCTTGCTGCATGGTACCTTCAGCAATTGCTCGCTGAAAAATAAGATTATACATGCAATTCATACCACAATATCTCTGTTCATCATTATTTCTTTCCTGCTGCTGGACATTCAGTACCACTGAAATCTACATAATATCAATTTGAATGAAAGACCATAGCATTTTATTTATAAAACTATTTTCATACATTAAATATTACAAAGAACATGCCAGTAGACAAATACCTTTTTTACTAATTCTCAAATATTTTTAGTTTTTTCTTTCTCCTTTATAGAAAAAAACAATCTCACATTCACCGTCTTTCTCTCATTGTGACTTGCTTTCTCTCTGTTTCTCTTTAATTGCCAGAATATTTTAAATTCATCCATTAGTAATTTTTTAATTTTAAGGATTCATATTTTACATTTCAAATATCCTAGTCCATTTGTATTGAAAACAGCTTTGTGGAGAAAAAGGATCCCTCATTTGAATCCTAACTGACACAAGTCCCTGGTTATTGTCATGTACTACTTTTATACTAATACAGAAGTGAATTTGCATTTCATTTGTAAATGAATGAGACATATTTTCCTGTGGTTATTTCTGTCAAAATCCCAAGATTTGTCACAACCTATAAAAGGCAGAATCTACATCTGGAATTCAAAGGCCATGGATGTACTACAATTTATCATAAACTCTTCTGCGTTACTCTAACACAATGCATTAACAGGCTAGCACAGCTTCATTTTTGTAAGATGCAGACCATTTGCAGCTGGCTGTGAGGTTAGATTCTTGCAGTTCTACTAATCTAATATAACTTAAGACACCAATATCTTTACTTACAAAAAGACATGCTATTGATGGGATATTTGCCCTGGTTTTAGGCACAGGTGTTTCTGAGTGTTGGTCTCTTCCAGAATTAGAGGTGTTCATTATGCTTCCCTCTCCTGTGTTAGGGGTATGGAGCATGGGACTGCTGTCTGACATAAACCAGCACCTCCCAAAAGCCCTGTAACTCACCTGGTCAAAATTACTTTTTCATTCCCTATAGGGAAGAGCAATTTCCAGTAGGAACTGAGTGCCACGGGTTTCCTTGGTAGCTTTATGTGTATACAGAGTAGTATTATACTGAAATGATCAAAAAGGTTGCAGCATTATAGCATAAAATAGAGAAGATGCAGAAATAGTTTTAAAAGTGCCAAAAAGACACTTTAGATATACTCAGACATAGTCAGTCTATATGTGAATTAACAACTAATTTTCAATATCCCCTCTTATCCATCTGCACAACTGAAACAAATGTGTGGCTTTATTGTTGGGTTATCTGAGTTCACAAAAAAATCCCAAACTGTGAAGTCCTTCATGCTGAACACAGTTCTCTCGAATCTCTGACACAAAGTGTGCAGCAATGTCACAGCAGAGGCAATAATGGGTGGTGCAAGATGAAAAACAACCAAACCAAGCAACAGAGGGAGGGGCTGAGCGTGGTAACCATCTTTCAAGGCACTGCTAAGAGGTGACACTCAGACATCATCATCGACTGGGATCAAGTGCAAGGTTCAAAGCAAGCTCTTTTATTTCAGCAAACAAAACGATGCTCCCAGTGGGTAGATGCCATGGAGGAAGGCCAGGAGACAGCGTGCTGGAGACAAGATGACACATAAGAGCTGAAATGAGAGACCAAGATGTGGGAAGAGACCAGCCAGGGCAGTGCTGGGGCCAGGAAAGAAGGGGGAGAACCAGAATCAGAGGGCACGTGATCCAGAAAAGACCTTGAAGTGTAGGAAATAATTTGAACCTGTGAACTTAATCAGAAAATATTGTTTAGTTTGCAGATGACTGAATGTATATATTTATTCATTCTTGTCAGAAAGGTATCAGTTAAATCTGTGCTGTTTGTAGAAAAATGCTTAGAAAATATAAATCACTGGTAAGTAAATGTTAAACTCAACATATTAAAAGATAGAAAGTCAAAATACTTCCAAATGGTAGCAGCTTCTGTTTTTGCAAAACATAAGCAGTGACTTAGTCTTCCAGCATGAAAAGAAAGCTGTATGAAAACAATTAAATGTAATTTAAAAAGCAAATGGATTATACAAATCCAAATAGATCATTTTTCTCCCAGAATTATTGAAAACTATTACACTGTTTCCTATTTATTTACAGATTTATACTGTTAAGATTTTGGCTTCATGTTTGCTTCCGGGACCATTCAGTTTTTGAAAAATAAAAAGCTCTTTAAAGATGAGAAGGAACATCACTGTGCTTTATTATTACTATTATTATTATTTATTATTTTATTATTATTATTATTATTATTATTATTATTATTATTATTATTATTATTATTATTATTATTATTATTATTATTATTATTATTATTATTATTATTATTATTATTATGTTTTAATTAATTGAGTGGAATACTTGTTGCCTTTCTGTGTTAAATATAAGTGGTACTTACAGCAAAAAAAAAAAATCCACAAAATATTTTCAGAGCATTCTAATAAGACATGGATGTCACAAAAATTTACTCCTAGTCAGATGTAATAACAAATATCTTCAGGAATTTTGACTGAACGAAATCAGAAATACTTGTACTCAGAATTCAATACTGTTAAGCTTATCTGTTAAAGTTTCCAAATAAGTAAAACACTCACAAATTACTCTGTAAGAAATAAATATTTTATCCTTGTTCAAACATTGCCTCACTCTCAAAATCCAGATTATAATTCAAGATGTAATAATTTGTTGGCTAGAATTATTTCAGAGTATTCAGTGTGAATATCTAATATTTAATTGAGCAACAAAACAGTGTTAGGTGATTTTTCATAGATTTTATTGAATTTACTTATTTAGAAAGAGAACAGTGAATAAGCCTCTTTCAGGATAGAAAAGCATCTGGATGAAGCAGCAAAATGTGTTGTGCAAGGGGATGTGGTAAATGTAACTTTTTACTAAATACACAATACTTGTAACCTGGCTTCAAAGAGCTATTTGCACAAGACATTTATCTGAATGATATAAGGGGGAGGATATTCTTCATAATCAACAACCATTCAAGAGAAAATTGCACTTGTGAAGAAAAGGTAGCTCATCAGCAGCTCACTTAACTCCACAGGCAGATTCTTGCATGGAAAAGTTCCTGTATTAATGGCCCCAGACAAGATTTTCAGAAGAAGTCAGTCCCTAACCCAAAACAGGTGCCTGTCATGGTAAAGCATATCTATTAAATCAAATGAATTTTGCAATTAAACACCATGCAAACAAGATGTTCAAAAGCAACTTCTGATAAGGCAAGTGGAAGCATTGGATCAATGTTGTTTCAAGGTACTTATATTCTATCATTTATACCTATGTTATTGAATCTCTAAGAAAAAGAAACAGCCAGGAACCTCTGACTGCAGTGTTCAGTTGGAAAGAAGATAGCTGCTATTCAGAATTATCTTGGTGGGCGTTATAAAAAGAAGAAGAGAAGATACAGCCAAGAGTCACTACAGCAGAAACCTCAAAGTAAAGCAATAATTATTTTGTGAAAATGGTATCAAAGTAATCACATGGATCATAGAGATACATTATAAATGGATCAAGCTTGACTGTCACAATGTCTTCTAGCGTGCTTATAGGACAGAAATTTTAGATATCTTACTTTGATTTTGTTTGGAGAAGTAATTTGAATGATAGTAACCATACATTACCGAGTCCACATCTATAATAGAAAGTAGAGTAATTCTTGGAGCATAAAGAGATAACATCAAAATCTTCATATTTTGTGTAACTATGGAGAAATTGCAGCTATGTGTAAACACTTATTAATATAAGATACTTGTTTTCTGAAAACACTTTTAATTATTTGAGTCTGCTCTCCTGAGGGGGAGGTTAATACTCTTCAATATTGTACAAACATCCATTTCACAGATGCTATGTTCAAGTGTCCAAAGTTCCTAAAAATCCATACCAAAACTGATTAAAAACATAAGAGTACATAAATCTGACAGCTGGAAATTTTTCCTACTCTCATTATGTCTACTCACATCTGATCACTCCTATCTGACATACAAATCAGATGTTTTGAAATGAAAAATTGTGTAACTCCATAGATTGAGAAAATCCAAGTTACTGGAACTATTTGCAACTTTCCAACACTGCCATAATTTGGAATTTTTTTTAAAAAATGCTGAAATCAGAAAAAATTAATTTTCTTCTACCTATATATATTCAAGCTATCTCACCTATCACTTAATTTCTGGCAGAATTTTATGCATGTGCTGAGGGAGGAAAAGAGCCTGAACACAGATGTCATTTTGTCACCTGCAGAAGATAACCCAGCTATAATGTACTCTTGGAGCAAGGCTTGGAATAATAATTACTGCCCCTTTCTCCAGGACACTCTAGAACCTCAGTACTTGTATTCAGTCCTTCAGGGAAAACTAAAATCACTTTCCCAATAATCTGACAGCAGAAAGGAAAGTCAGTGAGCTAAGCATAAATAAAGTGTATTTTTAAAATGGCTACTACTTGCCTGAAATACAAAATAGTTGTTTGTTGTTGTTCTGTTGTGTTTATTTATAACTGAGTCACAGATCAGATTGCAGTGCCTGGATTAGAAGGTTTATGCCAGACTAATGCCAGTCCTAAACAAATTTAATCTATCAGGATAGCCTTGCTGAAGTTACTTAGGTTCATTTGAAAACAAGAGCTACAACGCTCAGGTGTGGGCAGGCATGCAAGCAAGCTGCTCACCTCACCTCCAGAAGGAAAGTGTGACCCAGACCACGGAAGTTATGAAGAGACATTTCTCCCCCAGAGGCTGTTGTGCTAAAAATCTGTCCATGGTGGTTAGAGGAGATATACTTTTTTATCTTGTGCACCTTCTGGGCCTCCTCACACCACACCTAGAGAACCCAGGGTTCTGTTTTTTAATGAAACTTAAGAAAAAATCCCAACATATCAAGCACTTAGATTAACTCTGTTTTCTTCACTTTTTTCACAGTTCAGTGGACATGCAGGCAGATACTTCAAAACTAGGTCTTGGTTAGTAACACACCCTGTTTTTACGAATGCTGTTTCAGGAGGAACACGCAAACTCAGGGTATCAAGAAATATTCATCTTTGAAGCTCAGTCAGATTCAAGCATTCACCTTCAATTAATATTCACTAACTTGAAGAAAAAAGTGGTTCTTCCCACTTAGCTATTATTTGCTGTATACCACTTTGGAGATGATAATGTACTCAGGGTATGTCCTGAAAAATTGTCATAAGATATAGAGATATTTGTGGTCAGACTCAGACATAAACTGTAGAAACCTGGATGTGCTGTCTGCCTGTGAGTTATGCATATGAGAAGCAATGGAGATCTAGTCAATACAGTTAATGAAATCCAGATTGTAATTCAGATGCATAATTGCAAAAGCCAATTTTATTTCTGAATAGTTCTCCAAAACCAGCTAGATCTCTTTTAGACCTTCACTGAAGTACAGCCACACAGTGCTGTTTCTTCTGTATCAGGACATTGTAGGTGGCTTGTAGTTGCTGTTCCAGAATGGTACAACTCTCCTGTAGGATATGTAGGGGGATTCACTATCTGGTT
Source organism: Chloebia gouldiae (assembly GCA_003676055.1). Taxonomy (NCBI): domain Eukaryota; kingdom Metazoa; phylum Chordata; class Aves; order Passeriformes; family Passeridae; genus Chloebia; species Chloebia gouldiae. The sequence goes on along the minus strand of QUSF01000001.1, from coordinate 40,304,153 downwards.
GTTGATTTCTCAACTTGTGGTCTCCAAGTACTCATCTAAACACTGTTCTCTCTCCTAACATAATCAGGAGTATTTGAGACACTTGCATGAGAATTATAGTACATTGTTGGAAATTCGGATTTCCATTTTTGGCCAAGTCCTTCAATTAAGCCATTCTTCCTTTGTGGGACATAGCATTCATTCCTACTCAGAACAGGCTCCTTTTTCCTCCATGTGACTGGTTGGTTGGTTGGTTGGCTGGTGGGCTTGTCGTCTCTCCAGGAACTAAGCTCTTCAGAAACCCTGCTGGTGTCAGGCACCCCTAGAGGTGCTTTTCCATAGTGTGAGCACAGGTAACTTCCCCAGGACCCATCACCTTTACCAATTACGGGACTGTTTTAAAAATCTAAAATCTGGTATTGCAAGAGCAGTGCCTGCCATAGTCTCGTCTTCATTTCTCCTCATGATCTTAGGTTTTCCAGTTCCACATGGGACTGCCAGTCATGCAGCAGACTGTGCTTTCAAGGTGCAGCAGCAAAAGTAAAGATTGCCCTGAACTAGAAGAAAATATCTCTTAGAATTAAGAATATTAATGTGGACTTGCATAAACTCACCAACTTTCATAGAAGATACTAATGATTTCTATACATTATTAAAAAACTGTGTTTATCTTCAGTTAATTTGTTTGACAAAGAAAGCAAAACATTGGCTTTATGGATCATTTGTTGTACTGTAGATTCAGAGATCTCTTCAGTTTTGTTTGACACATTTCGTGAAACTTTGTCACATACTTTCCACATTTACAATGATTATCATTAAATGCATACATTATTTTCAGCTACTGGGAATTAATTATCTTACAACAAGAACACTTATTAGTCTGGCACAGATAGGTCACAGGTCAAAGCATCACACAGCACTTCCATAATTTTTGAAAGTTTGGAATAACCTTGAGAGGTAAATCTTTGATTGCAAAAGATCACAGATTGGACTACATAAACCACAGTTACTTGATTGGATACTAGCATGTGGCCTAGGAAAGGCATTTATGCTTCTCTTTGAGATCAGGCATCTTAAAACAATTTTATTCTGTTAAATTGCTGTATGGAAAAAAATAAATCAGTTTCCAACCAATTTCATGCGTACAATACAATGCAGAAATTGTATTGTACAGAATCTACTATTCTTAAACACAATCTTCTATTCTTAAACACAATAAAACTACGAAGAAATATCAGACTCCAAAATCAGTAGCATCATTCTCTAGGCAGCATAAAATAAAAGCATAAATCCAGAGTTGCGGTGTGAAAATGCCTGTCTTCCTGTTAGTGAATTTTATACTATATGTAATTAAAACACGAATGCTCCGCAAAATTTGTCCCATGTATTAGGTAGTAAGAATACTCAAATTCCATTATTAAAGATTTTAACAAGTACCTTGATATTAAGAATAAGATAAGTTCAGAACATAAGTTCTGATACATAAAACTGTCTCCTTTTTTCCCTGTTGGCAAGAATTTGAAACTCTTACTTCTGGGTGGTAGTGTATTCTATGAAGCTGTTCTTTTCCTGCTTTTGTAGCTCCTAGGACAGCCTTTTTTCCCCAGACAAAGTTAAACATCTAAGTTCCCGTTGTATGGGAATCACTTCTTTTCTGATGCACCAGTGCCAGAGCACAGCCCAGTGTCGGACTCAGCACAGCCTGTCTCAATGGAGACAGAGGTTAAACAAGGAGGTTTATTCAGTTCTGTTGGGGAAGAAACACATCTATTAACAACTTAGAGGTTTGAGGCAGTCAAAAGGCCCATTTCAAGAATAAGAGTGTCAGTTTTCACAATATTGAACTCTGCAGGTACACAAAGAGTGTCATGTGTCACCGGTGCAATACGATAGCCAAGTGCAGGGGTTGCTCCCTTCAAGTCTCCTAAAGTAGTTCAGGTTTCAGACCCTTTGAAAATATTGCAGATGCAGGGAGAATTGACACAACTGAACCACTGCCTGGTGAACTGAGAGTAGTTCAGTAAAGTGAGGCTGTCCTCCAGGGAACAAGTGTCCCAGGGTGCAAGTGCCATTGTAGAAACTTATTTCAGGAACAAAACAAGCTGAACCGCATTTATCTACAGTCAATTCTGAGGCTGGCAGTGGAGGACTAGGAGTCAATCACAACCTTCTCAGTGCATCAAGAGCTGTATTTCAATTTTCCAGGCTCTTAGAAACTTTGTGACAAATGGATTGTAAGCCAATGGCTAGCATTTTCTCTAAGTTAAATTTAAATTTCTTTCAGAGCAGATGTAGAAGTAAAATGGTAACCACCTTAGCAGACCTCGTCTGAATGGTGGGAGAAACAGGGCAGACAAAAGGCAAATTAGGAGGAGGCTTGAGAAAAAGGGACAGGAGAGACAGAGGGTTAGAATGAAGACTACAGAGAGAGAACAGGGTGGAAGAAAGTCGGATGGAAAAAGGAACTTTTGGACTAGGAGAAAACTCAAAATTCTGTGTATGTTTCTTATTAAATTTTTGATTATCCATTTTGGCAGGCTGTCATGATAATCATACTAAGCATTGAATATTGTCTTCACTGATCAAACAATAGTATAAGGCAGATTACTAGTCCAGTAGATTTTTTTTCATTAAAAGAAAAAAAACAAAATTCCCAGACATTTTTGTTTTGAAGCATATTTCACATTAGCATTAATCAGTCTGGAATTTATTGTAAAGAATCTCAATTTAAACAGTAATCAGTACCTCAAAAATACTGAATATCAAGACATTTTCCAGGAAGTTATACAGCTATTCAAATGTTTTTTTGGGCAGCACCATATATTTTTGGCCAGAATTTCCCTAAACTGTTCTCACTTACCTTCTCTCTTTGATCTGTATTCTAAAATACTGTCAAAGTGCAAAAAACCTACCTCAAATTCTTCTTTACATGTCCTTCTCTTTCTCTGGCTTACCTCCATATGTTACTATCTTGCTTTCACCCCCCAATCTCCTCATGTGATGGAAGAAAAACTTTTTATTTTCTTGCTAAATCCATCAGCTGCAAGTCCTTAGGGGTGTGCACATATAAATGGCAAAGACTCAACTGATATGACTGCTGCGTTGCCCAGGCTTGCTTCCCTCATGACTCAGGGCCATGATAAGCCTGTTCCTGTGAATAAAAATCTGAGACTGTTTTATTTATTTATTTATTTAATGAAGCCTTGTAAATCTAGTATTGGTATTATCTCAGTCAGACTTTGAAAAGTGATTCCTACAATTAGGGTCAAATTTTCAAAACACTCTTCCCTTTAACGAATTTGAATAAAATCATTGGTGATGTTGATGACTTATAAAAGTGCAGTCATTTTCATTACTCAGTTAAAGTGTGTTTGGTGCTGAGCTATTTTGGAAAACCATCCCAAAAACATATCTGTTTTCACTGTTGCCCTCCCTTGTTTTATTTGTTATCATACTGCCAGTGAATACCATCATTATCACACTGCTCATACCAGAACGTTTTTATATTTTTAAAATTTTGATTAGAATACCTTTAGCCTAATTAATAATGTGAACTCAGGATGCATGATAGCAGCCCTAGAACCACACTTCAAACACTGTCACAGGCATTTCAGTAAGGGGTCAGAGAAAAAACCTACATCTCATTAACCTGAGGCTATAACTGATCTACCAACCGCAAAGAAAATTGGAGCCCTTCTGTTTTTGGTTGTTTGTTGTTTTTTTTTTGTTTTTTTTTTTTTTTTTTTTCCCTTATGGAGCCTGTGTTTTAAACTAATTGTTAAACATAGCAGACTGGCAGTCCCTTCAGACTATTTTTTGCACATGTAAAATAATGAGATTATTTGTATAGCTATGAAATGCTATTCATATATGTCTTACAAATGTGCAAGCACTTACATGCTTCATAGAAAATCTTCTATACTGGCCTGACATTTTAAAGGAGGCAGTTTACTGTAAACTGTCTAGTTAGAGAAAAAATATAGCTATCTTATTTACAAGGCAGAAATAAGTTAAAATTCATATTGAAAGTTTTTTTTTGATGGCTAATTCTTAATAAGTGCTAAATTGTTTTTTAAATGACATTACTCACCATTCTTAAATGTTTGAAATAGGAATAAAAAGCTTTTTTTTCATTATTTAATGTTACACTTTTCTTTTCCATGTACATGTATGTATAAAGACTGTGACATGCTTCTCTTTTTCTAAATTATATTTTTTTAAGTTAAGAGCTTTGGTGATGGTCAAAAATTGCTGAGTGAGATTTGTTCAATACTGATATAATTCCTTACTGTTCTCATTAAAAATTGGTGATGCAGCACAATCACTTGGGTGGCAACAATGAAGATGATTTCATTCTATTCCCTGATTGGAATTTTTAGATTGTACCTATCCACTGTCCACATCCTTTTTGAGATATAATGTAAAATTACCATAACAAAAGAGAACACTATATGCACAGAGAACATTGCTATAAGAAGAAATTGAAAACAGCATATAAAGTAATCTGTGACTGGAGAAGAGTGGGAGGTGGGAGAATGATGGAAATAGAAGAATTAATTTTATCTAACTTCATTTATAGAACAGTTAGGCTTATAGTCTAATTTAGTTGTCTATTATCCTCCATTTCCTACCCAAAATAGTTATAGGAGTTTATATTTTTTTCTGCAACTGTTTACATGAAGGCTCATTTCAAATCCAGAGTGGATTTTGTAGCAATTATTGCATTTAATTATTTGTAGCATGCTAACACCAAAATAGTCCACAGGAAACAGAAGCTGGTGATAGCTTCTGTGAATAAATTTAAGAAGATCTAGCCTCTGCAGAAGACATCTCCAATCTCCTGGATAGAATTAGTACCAAAATTCTAGAATCTTTTTATGGATAGTTCTTGTTAAAGAGTATTTTCAATATTGTATAACAGAGTATGTGTAACTTGAATTATTTACTATTCTCTCAGACACTTGTAACTTTTCTAAAAATCAGATCATGTATTGAGCACTATTTTTTACCTTTTTTCCCCCTCTCTAAGCTAGAGTTGCAGTAGATTTTATATTTAAAAAATTCTAGCTGGCTTTGAGTAATGAAAAATGGAAGAATTCCTAATATTTTAAGAAAGTTTAAAAGTTTTAGAAATGCAAATTGAAAACAATACCCACAGTTCAAATATTTGTATCATACAAAAAGAAGATTACAGGATTTAACAAGTATGCATTTATTTGCATCACACTACTCAGAAAAAAAGTCGATTTCTGTAGGCTTATTCATGTACTTAAAGCTAAGTGTTTCTTTTTGTGCTTCACCAAACCATGTGGATTTTAACAAGAGCAAATTCTATAATTTGCACCTTGGACAGGGCAACCCTGGGTGTATGCACAGACTGGGGAATGGAGAGCGGTGCCACGGAAAGGCACCTGGCGGTCCTGGTGGACAGGAGGTTGAATCTGAGCCAGCAGTGCCCTGGCAGCCAGGAGGGCCAGCCCTGTCCTGGGGGGCATCAGGGAGAGGGAGGGGATTGTCCCACTCTGCTCCACACTGGGGCAGCCTCACCTTGAATTCTTGGGCATCACAATAAAGTAAGGATATAAAACATCTAGAAAGTTTCCAAAAGAGTGCCACAAGTATGCTGAAGGGCCTTGAGGGGAAGCTTTATGAGGAGCACCTGAGGTCTCTTGGTTTGTTCGGCGTGGAGAAGGTAGACTGAAGAGAGACCTCATTGTGGTCTACAGCTTCCCCATGGCAGAAAGCAGAGGGACAGGCATGGATCACTTCTCCCTGGTGACCAGTGACAGGAGCCAAGGGAATGGTCTGAACTTGTGTCAGGGGAGGTTTAGCTTGGAAAAAAGGTTCTTCACCCAGAGGGTGTTTGGGTACTGAAACAGCTCCCCAGGGAAGTGGTCACAGAATCAAACCTGAGAGAGTTCAAGAAGCATTTGGACAATGCTCTCAATGACTCTTGAGGCATCCTGTGCAGGCCCAAGAGTTGGACTTTGTGATCCTTATAGGTCCATTCCAACTCAGGATATTCTATAATCTCTGATTCTAAGCATAAAATTGTCAGAGCTAGTAGGACTGAGTTTTTGTTACTTAGTCATCCTTCCCCTCCCATCAAGCAAATGAAAATGTAACACTTCTGTGGCTGCTTTAAGTTTTAGTCAAAGATTTACATTCCAGAGGAATGGTTGCTACTTCACTGTATGCCATATCCAACACAAATAGGTGGTGCCATGCATCTTATTTTATTCCAAACATCCAAATCATGAGTGCAACCAAATCAAAGGAAAGTCTTCACCACCCTCAATTGCTGAAGAATTTGGATTTAAATAAAGTCAGTTGGCAAATAACAGCAAGCAAGGTTGCTGTCACATTCTCTTCCATCCTTACTTGTGTTAAAGTTTATCTTTAATGTATTTTTCTTTTTTGTTTTAACAGGAAAAACACATCCATATGATGGAGATGATGAGATACAGTTGTGGTTTGAGTTATGAATAATCTAATTCAAGTTATGAATTATCTTAATTTAAATCTTTCCAAGATTATGATACAAAGAAAACTGGTTTATTGCTTCAAGGTCAGAATTCTTTTTAATTGATATTAGAAAAATTCCACTGTCGCTATAACAAAGAGTTCATTATGTTTTCAGGTGGATTTTTCCCTTGGTATCCTGCATTCCTAAAGTGTAGCCAGCATTAACAAACAGACAAACCAAATAATCTTTTTATCCTAGATATTTACTCAGAATTCTTGGTTCCTTCTAATTTAGTATATGACAAGGTGATCTAAGAAAATCTAAGAAAACATATAAAGTGGTTGGTGAAAGAACATTTATAAAATGTAGTGCATATTATTTTCATCTTCATAATCTTTCTACACAACATTGATAAAACTAAAGCAAGGCTTAAAAACTTAAATATTCAAACAAGACACAAAACAAAAATGAAATATAAAATGTCATTTTTAAAGAATAGAAACAGATTTCCAAAGTCAGTGTAGTTTTCCCCATAGCTGCAATAACTGCATTCTGCATTCCTTTCCTTAATGCTGACAAGGCTACTTCAGTCCAGAACTACCAAACTATTTAAAATCCCTTGATCAGCTAGGACCATCAAAAGGAAGAGATAACATGGTCAGATTTCTAAAACATGATGTTTTAATCCAATTCAATACTAGTGGGTGCTTGTAAAGTAATAATAAGCAACCTAAGCTGTATTTAGCAAATCAAAAAGCCAAGAAAATAATTCATAAATTTATATCCAAGAGTACATCAAAGACCCGAATCTTCCACAGACCATTCAAGTTGTAGCCTTCATTGTCTTCAACTGATTTTATGAAGAAAAGAGACAAGCACTGAATGAAGTCACATATGTCTTCACAATACATATACTGATATTATGCCTTAAATGAAAGCCAAGCTCCTTCCCTTCCCTTCCCTTCCCTTCCCTTCCCTTCCCTTCCCTTCCCTTCCCTTCCCTTCCCTTCCCTTCCCTTCCCTTCCCTTCCCTTCCCTTCCCTTCCCTTCCCTTCCCTTCTTTCCTCTACAGAATCCACCTATGCGCCCTCTAAAATCTTTTTGTCCATGTGTGAGCACTATAATGCATCAAGAAATGTTAGTACCAGCTCTGTCAGGTTAACTCTGCAAATTCAAGGCAAAACAATATTTAATTTATTTTTTATTGAAGGAGGTGTACAAGGACTATGGATATGCAGAAACAAATTGGAGTAAAACCATGCCATTTTAATGATAATATAAATGTAATCAATGTTACATAACATCTCTGCCTGTTACAATGGACCATTTAAATCCCAAGACAGTGGGAAAAAATGGACACAAAGGGTTACGTGTTTTCATTTATACCAATTTAAAAGCATAATAACAGTAGTGTATTTTGTTGATTAAATATTCTAACCAAGAGAAGTTTCAAGTACATCCTCCCTATCAATTATACCTAATAACTAAACATGTTGCAAACTCTTAAATACTGAATACTTTCCCTCATATCAGTTTCGACAGATGAAGAAAAATTTTAACAAACCCTTATCAGGTAGCTTGCATGTCATTTTTTCTATTTACTTCTTTGAGAGTGAAATAAAAATAATTATCTGAATTTTGATTAACTGCTTGAAAAATCAACTGCTGTTTTTTTCTCAGTCACTTAAACCTTTCATTCTTGACCTAGATTTAGCAAGCAAACCAGACAATAGCAAGGTTTTTTCCCCAGGAAAATTCAACCTGTAGTATATTTATGACTATGTAAAAAGAGTGTCTGTGGAAATTTGGATTTAAAGAGATTGTCTGTATCTGCATGCTGCAGTCCCAGGAAGATGTTCCGCAGCCGCTCCCTCCCCAGGCCGGGCTGCGCTCACCAGAGCGGCCGCCCCGCATCTCTGCTGAGCTCCCCGGGGCGCCGGAGCCTGCCGGGGCTCGCCGCTCCCTGCAGGACACGGCTCTGGCATGGGGAACACAGCACAGTACCAGAAACCAGGCAAAGGAATAGAGAGGGACCACTTGTGTGAGTTCCAAGGAACGCTTATTCCCCAAAAGGAGCCAGGAACAAGTGATGATAGCTGAGGGCAAAAAGCTGCTTTTAAGGAGAGGTGGGAATAAGGGGAGGACACAGGCTTTTAGCAAGAGGAAGGCATTAGGGGAGGGGTGCAGGGTAAGGGCTATCCAACAGAAGCCAACAAGGGGAAGCAGCAAACCTTGCAACCCAATCTTGCTTCGAGGAAGGGATGAAGGAAAGAGAACATTCCAGAAAGGAACAAAGGGGTTACAAGGAGATTGACAGATGGATTGACACACGCTTAGTGGGAAAATCTTGGGGTAAACAACTCACGACTGAACCGTTAGGAAAGCCAAATGGAATACATGGAATGAACCATTACAAACTTGTAACAAGGAATATTTAAAACCTATTACAGAAGAACAAACTGTAAAATTACAGACTACCTCAATTGTCTGTTTTCCGAACCCCTTTTTGTCCATGACATTAAGACTAATTTAATTATCAAATTGCAAGCTGTAAGTGTAGTTTAAATCAGCTGAGAAAAATATAGATTCACCAAGACTTTTAAATTCATCTCAGCTCTAGCCTCCCATGTTAATTCTGTTGAGAGAGTCTGGAAATTAAAACTGGAGTTTTAATTTCTGTGATGCTTAGTGGATGTATAGGAGTCGATACATATGTATAAGATGTGAAACAGCCATTTTCCATCTTACAGATCATGCTGGCAAAAAGTGACATCATATTACATGTGTGACTGGAAATGGACTTAGATGGAGGCTGAGATGGCATCACCAATCTAAATTTCATGTAATTATTGCAGTTTCAAATGAGGGCCAATACACAGCCTACTTCAACCTCTCCTCTTTTCTTTGCCATGTCCCTGCAGTATTTTATTTAAATCACATGAATATTTAATGCAAGCATCTCATCATTTATTGGTTATTATGCTTGAGGGCAAGTCCATAGTTGAAATGCAATGTTCAGAGTAATTGATAGATATTTCTGTGATTATTTTCCAAAACATCTTAGCAAGTTTTGGTCTGAAATAGATTGATATTGTAGGACCAGGCAGATTATGCTTCACTGGATCAATGTACAAATAGCTGTCCTTGAACAAAACAGAAGGCAAAAACCCTTACAGAATTTAGTTAAAGAAAATCATCAAATTTTCTCTTACATTTGTAAATCCAAAAGCCAGTCTTAATGCTGAAAAGATTTGACAATGTTCAGTTATTGATGAAGTTGAGGTTTTTATATTTTGTTTAGAAGACAGCACTTCTCATTGGCAAAAGACAGAAGGAACAGAAGGTTTCTGTCACTGATGGAACTGATCATTTGGAAAGTGCATTTTTGGACAGATGAAATAGATAATTTGGAGATGAAGTCAAATAAATGTGCTCAGGATATTTTCTGAAGAAATCTAGACACTTGGAAAAACACCAGGAGGAATAAGAAGTGGATAAAGCTGATCTTTAAATTCATTCCACTGTCTTTTTGCATCACATAAATCCGTGATTTTGAGTTCTGCCCAAAAGAGGGAAAGATTGACATTCTTTCAGTAGACAGTATTAAAGACCCCTTGGAAATCATCTTTTCAGGTACATGTTCAAGATGGTATCAGAAGTTCAGCTTAGGTCATAGCAATTTAGAGCAAATTTTCAGAGCTGGCAATTCACTTCTTTACAGCTCAGATTTCTCATCTTTATAATGGGAGTAGGGAGTAGTATTTAGCTTGTGATGAACATAGAGCTTTACATGTCTTCAATGAGAGCAGCTAGGTAAGTATGAATGATTGCCTCAGTTTTACAGATGCAGTAACTGAAGCAGAAGCATTTCAGTAAGTGGAAAATAGTGAAAAGGAAAGTGGTTTTGTCTCTTTGAGCTAAATTCTTGCAGTGGTCATGGTAGTAAAATGGGTCCCCTCCAACAATTCAATTTTTACCTTTCTTAAAGGAATGAAAAACTGTTTTGTTCCTTCTCTGGCTTTTACTTCACATTTTAAGGTATTTTTCATGCTCATTGTACTGATCTCTAAATTTGTTCTCTCTGGCAATTTATGATGACTTTGTGTGGTTTTGCACAAAGCAGAGGAAAATGTTGATTGGGTTTTTTGTAAGTTGCAGTGAATTTGAAATACTGAGGACAGAACAAATGTTTTTACTGGTAAACTGTTCCAATATGATGTGGAAATCATAGAGGATATGTGTGGAGTGCAAGTAATACAGTGTATCTTTTTCTCTCAAAGTATATTATATCACCAGAGGGACAATTTAAAATCAAACCTTTCAAAGTTTTCAGATATTTTAGTGGCATGCACATTTATGGCTAGCAATTAAACACAGAAATTATGGATAGAATGCAATTGGAAGTGAAAATCTAAAAAGTCTGCACTGATCTAAAAAGACAGCCTGATGCAAAGCATCATCTCCCAAAGGCCCTTATGTCTACGTAGTTTTGAAACATACACTAAACCAGCTGCCAAACCGGGCTTTTAAATAGAGGCTACAAAAAAGGTGTTCTGCATTTTCAGTGCATGCCACTTTACAAAGAAGAGAACTGTCTGGCTGCCATATAGTACAGCAAAAGGGAGCCAGCTTGCAAGTGATTAGAATAATGAAACTGGAAAGGATTAGCTACATTATCCAAACATGAAGCAATAGGCTAGTCAAACTAATCCCTGAGGAATAGTTAGAAGAAACAAATGACATGATAGACATGAGGTTACTTCTCAGTAAGATAGCATTAGAGCATGTGGTACTGCTCACATAATTTCTGAAAGCATGTGCAAGATATGCAAGCAGGGAGAAGGTAAGCCGATGTGTCTGTGTGACAGTATTGAGCTACTTTTATTTCCGATTCTGTATCTTATCTGACTTTTAAAAATAATTAAAATGTTATTAGACTGACTGATATCAATGGAACATCCACATCCTGTGGAGTCCTTAATTACAGGAAAAGAAGGGTAATGATCCAGGTTTTAATATGACTGTGTCTATTGTGCCCTGTTGGATGGATTCATTATGCAATGAGTGAATATTTTTTTCCTCATATTTAATTATTTTGAAACTGTAAGAAGCAATTCCAGTGCTAATCGCAACATTTATATTTTAGAAGAGTAAATCAACGCCAAATATGTTTTCTTTCATAAAAACTCATCACATGTCAAAATGACGCCCCAGTTCTATATTCATATATTTCTAGATTTCTTCCCATACAGAAATTTGGGTTATAAATTATTGTTAGACTTATTAACATCATGAAAACAAGGCCTATAGTAAGTATTTCTTGAAGACCTAATTGAAATTCACAAGGGTAAAAGAAAGTTCTTCCAAATTCATATGCATGTTACCTTTGGGAATGCAAAGTAGGGGTAAAGGCTGCATTTCCATTGAAGTTACCATGTGTACATGGAAGAACTTAGGGCAAAACCAAACTAAGCTGTGACTTTAGATGACTTCAGGATCCATTGCAGGTGTGCTCTTTAATCTAAGAGGGAGAGGGTTCTGGCAGAGCTGCAGACCTCTACTCAACACGCATCCTGCATGAGCCAACTCACATTCACTCATCTCATGTAGTGAGCCCAAATGGTCATCTTGCTTGCCCTTCAAGCCCAGCACAATACATCACTCATCATGCAGTTCTTGACTGCAGAAGGGAGTTTTAAGGAACATGGAATATCAAGCACTGTCTTGCACCAGAGTCCTCAGTAGTTTACAGTATTTCTGACTGTATTTCTGATAGAATAGGATATTTCTGATAGGATAGGATATTCTGAAGGATATCAAAGTTCTTCAATGGATGATTATTAATTATTCTGCCTAAGAAGTTTCTTAACCATGATCAACTAGTTTCTGCCTTTTGTGCTGTCACTTGAGGGTGCACAATTTTACCACATTTTTCCTCAGTTTAATGAGGTGCTGAGTATTCTCATTGTTCATATTCAAATCTCATCTTTTTAAAGAACCAATAATCAATTGACTTCAATAACGTTCTTTGACAATTATTTCCCTAGGTTAATTGTATGAGCTATCTAAAAGTATTTTCTTTCACTTTTTATTAGCTGTTTTATGTAAGTATTTTTTGTAACCTCCTAAGAAGAGCTGAATTTGGGAAGAACTTATCAGGTTCTGAAGCAGTGTAATCATCCATTCCTAACCCAATGATATATTAGATCATTTATTTGTGACAAGACAAACATTTCAATAGTCCTTATTGTTTCCCATAATGAAAGGTTTAAATCTTCCTTTAGGTTCCTCTGAAATTTAATTTTTGTGGACGGAGACAAACCAGTTCATGCAAGGATTTTTTTTTTTGTCAGGGTTTCAGAAATCCCAAACTATTAATTATGTTTTTCCACTCTCTAACTCTATGTTGTGAAAAAGAGGGGGTGGAAGAAATCAAGTACAATAGAAGCTTTCATGCACCTCACCTTTAAAAACAATAAATTCCTTACTTTTGCAGGATTATTTATTGAGCTGTTTAGTCACTGAAAAGGGATTTTTTTTATACACTCTACACCACTCATGAAAACTGCATCCTATTGTATTTATGAATTTACATTTGGTAGAACTGCACAATACAAGTGAAATATTTCTTTCCTTGAGCAAGTTAACCCCAGAACAGGAAGTTCTGGAGTAGTTTCCCTTTCTACAGGAAAACTAAAGTTCCCTGGATGTATGTTAAAAGCCCGAGTGACTTCTGTGTAAATCTCTTCTCCCTACATTTAAGAGGGTTTTGCAGGGGAATATAGCTTACCTTAATTAAATGACCACTGTGTGGTCTTCTAAATATATTTGTTGTCAGTACAATATATTTAATTCAAATAGTTAGTATCATTGGTATAGAATAATGAAAGTCTTTATCCTACAGTCCTTGCTTAGACAGCATTCACATTACCAAACAGTACAGCTTCCATGGCTGTAACACCATAGCTCCTTCCTGCTGTTGAGTTTTCAGTCCAAGAAAATATGTGCTTTCTTTTCTCATCTCCAATGCATTTGGAGGTCATGGACAAAGGCCTGAGCAAAATTTTCTCTGAGAAAATCAATAATGATTTATGATATCTGACTTCAAAAAATGTTGTTTCATAAAAGTGATAGACAATAAAGCACTAATCTACTAAGATGACTCTGGGTTCCAGTTCACCTTTTATTTTATTTTCCGACAGCCAAAGCACTATATGGCGGAACAGCTATTGGGTTCTCTGGAGAAGTTGCCTCATTTTTCAAACACACTGAATTCATCAGCAAGCTGGCAATTTCACAACCTGTTATGAAATTATTCAGAAAATACTATCAGAATATTCAGAAACTGCTACTTGTTCAGCTACACTAGTGGCTCAGATCCTGGAAGGCAAAGTAATTTGACTCCAAAACTTTAAAAATAAATATAATGACTCATAAACCAATCTCAAGATCTGAAGGCACAAACCATGATTTTTACACCATTCAGTCAGACAGTGCTGCTATTAGTGGTGTAGAATGGGCAAGGGAGCAGGTGTTTAAGTAGATTGCAAACAGCAATATTTTTTCTTCTTCCACCTGAAAGAAGAGTCGTTTATTCAGAGAAGACTGCCTGGGTAGCTCCTCATAAAATTTCATAAAATTTTTTATTCCTTAAAGAACTAGGTTTATTCACAATTCAGAACTGGGCATGAATGAGTCATTGCTACCCACAAACTGCAGAGGACCAGGAAATTCATTCATTCATCAGTTATCTCTGCTAAAAAAAGCTGCCAGGAGTACTTTGGCTCACAAATGTGTACAGCTGTGTCTGAATGTATATGACCCAGACTGTGTCTTTATAGCCGCTCTCCTCAGGATTGCACTCCATCCTTGCCATGTTGTCTCCCAGTTACTATTTTCCTCAGTTTTATGATGGGATATATTGAGGGATGAACAAGCTAACGCTGCACTAATAAATTCAGGACTAATTAGCCTAGGAGCATCATTATTATGTTAGGATTCAGTCACTTGCAGGATTCGTATCTACTTCTTTCCAGTGCTAATCCATGCTTCACAGCGATACTTTTTGGTACCTTGGTGTGACAAAATACACCATTTTCGCCATTCTTTCACACATCTGTGATAGACCTTTCATAAAAGGAAAGAGATTCACAGGTTGCAGCAGTGGTTTGTCAAGTTCTGGCACAGAGCCTGGCTCCTCTTACTTTCTCCCCTAGTAAGAGAAGGAAGAAACTGCATCATTCTTTCATATTGGAAGAAAACGGCATGACTCATTTTTCTGGGTGTCTGAGTGTAATATATGTGCATTCTACCACCTGTTCAGCTGGCTCAGTGCTAACACTGAGCACAGTTGTGTCCCTCCATTCTCCTTGCCTTTCAGTGTAGACTGACTGGACTGAAGGATCTGCTGAACCGGGAGGTTGTGCTAGGAGTAGCACACTGTCCTTCTGTCCTCCTAAAGGCTGGGCGTTTGAGTGAGAAAGTGTTTCGATGCTGACCACAGCTCACTTCGTCAGTTACTAAAGCAAATACTTTCCCACTTCATGTCAGCTCTTCATGCTAACCAGTGGAATGAATTTGAAGCAGTGAGCTTTCTCTGACACTGACATCAGACAAATAAAACAGGATCTTTACTCATTACAATTAGCACTGATCTGCCTTGTTTCCCTAATTCTCTTTTTCACATATGCTCGTTAGGTGCCACATAAAAGCAGGTACAATTCCATAAAGTGTAAATACATTGCCAGAGTGTTGCAACTCCTCATTCAGAAGTTATCACAAAACTTTGTGACTGTACCATGTGATCTTATCAAAATTTTTGCATGAAGTAAAAGCAGTGTTCATAGATGTGTATATAACAAACAAATTAGCATTACTGCTATCGCCTGCATTCACACCTTTGATTTTAGTTTTATAATCTAATTCTTTCCTGAGAGCAAGAAAGAAATAGCCTCCTTGCCTTTCACATAAAATCTGAAAGTCATGTTTGACTCATGATCTACCTTTAAATAATATATTCATTCAGCTCACTGACTGAGATAGGCAATTTACATTTATTTTTGTGTTATGTCAATGTAACATATTAAAACATCCATGAAGACATGTTATTTCTATACAGGTAGTAAGGCAGAATTTCTAAGAGGTAAACACTGGGTGAATTTCTGGAGATATTGATAATATTTCCCTGATGTAATGGCATTTGATTACTAAGCTAGATCCCTACAAATCAGTGCAGAAAATCTCCTGAAAGAGGTCTAAGTTTTCAATCTGATGCTGTCATTTATAAGCTATTTTTTCACTACATATGTATCTAAGAGGCTGATTCACAGTTCTTGGAAGTGGTGATGTTATAACATGTGCAGTCTTTTTCTTCAGCAGCCTTTATTATTACCTGTTATTATTGGTTTTGCAGCAAATAATGCCTATACTTAAGACTGACTAACAATCTCCACAATAAAACTCTTGTTTATTATATTGTTAGACTTAAACTGTTCAGGATGAAGGGAAGTTTCTTATGCCAGACAGCTGTCTTAGGTTTTATGTTTTGAGAAAATTTCATATGCAAAAGGTACAGTTCTTTCCAAGAAACAATTTAAAAAAAGAAATATACTGTTTTGCACACCAGGAATCTTCACTGGAACAAGATGTCCTGTGACTACTGGTAAATAGAGCAACAAGAAATCAGGAAAAAGTACAGTTTGTGCACTAAAGACAATCATACTTGGCAATGTAGACAACTTTGTTGCTACGACAGGCCTTTTGGATATCTGGTATTTCAGTTGCCTCTCGGTGGGATCTCTTTGGAGTGAAATGTGGCTGCTGTTTGGCTCACACATTTGATTTCCTTCCCAGTGGGAGCAAAAGGTGTGAGACCAGTGTCAGCCATGCCCGCAGTGGCAGAGAGGGCTGCTCCTTGAGGGCAGCCAACAGGGGTGCCATGGGTGACAGCCA
This sequence comes from Chloebia gouldiae, assembly GCA_003676055.1. Classification (NCBI taxonomy): domain Eukaryota; kingdom Metazoa; phylum Chordata; class Aves; order Passeriformes; family Passeridae; genus Chloebia; species Chloebia gouldiae. The sequence goes on along the minus strand of QUSF01000001.1, from coordinate 40,287,757 downwards.
GGCTGGCAGGTC
>QUSF01000001.1:40246843-40287735 GCA_003676055.1 Chloebia gouldiae | reverse complement strand
GACAGCCAGGCTGGCAGGTCGGTGCCATGGGTGACAGCCAGGCTGGCAGGTCGGTGCCACGCCGCCAGCCTGACTAGGAGAGCAGGGCAGCGCTGGCGGTGGGGGCGAGGTCAGCCTCAGCCCAAGGACCACAGTCACTCAGAACAGGAGGTTCATGGCTGTGGTGCAGCCCAGGCAAGGACATCAGGCAGAGCAGGGAGCATTTGACAAGGCCCCTTGCAGCACTTCCCCCTCCCAGCTTTGACCAAGGTGTGGGAGTCGATTTGAGCTCAGGAAGCCAAAGCTCTTCAAGAAATACTCACTACAGAGACAGAAAGCAAGCAGGTACACTCATAGCCTTGCCAGTGTCGTGCCTGCCCTTAGTGAGGAGGAAAATGCAACCACCAGGTTTCCAGCCACACATGGGGGCTTGGACACCTCCCAGTGACACCAGCAAGTGTCCCCTTCAAGTGCCATGCTTCAGTGAGGCCACTCTTAGACTTCCCTTGCCTTTGGATGCTCTGTGTCTATGGGGTTTACCCCTTGCTACTCCTTCTGCAAGCATAGACACAAGCACTGCCAGCACACACCATTTCCTCCTGCAGTGTTTAGCTATCTATAGCTGTCTATTCTGCCTTCCCCACCATGCTGAGAATATGCTTGGTTCTTAGTGGAAACTATGAATTCCACTTAAAAACTGTTTTTTTTTTTCACATAGAGGTGAGGCAAGAAAATGAACTTTCTGAAGAAATTTGAAGGCATGTAAAAAAGAGGCAAGGGTTTCAAGAAAGAAAAAGACAATTTTATTGTTAAGGCACTTAGAAGACCCTTTGGAAAATTGCTTCCTACCAGAATGCCTATATGGGGCTATACAAGTCACTTCAGCTTTTTACAGCTGACTGCTGAATAGACTCTTAATTTTGCATGTAATGTACTTGATAGCTTTCACATTTGTAGAATTGTTTGGTCTCACGAGCATAATTTTCTAATTTTAAAGCCATAGCTGAGATGGCAAAAATTATGTGAAGTGATAGAAAACAGTAAATATTCTGTGAAACTGGGATCTAAACACCTCATTCTGGAACCTGAAATTCATGGACAGTTGACTCCTTAAACTAAATCTTCTGTTGTTTAGTTTAATTTTTGTAGAAAAGGATAAAAACAATACCACTCCATGCAAGTATTTTTAAAGCTTAATTACATTAGATTTGTGAAACACTGGTGAATATTTTAAGGGAAGCATTTAAAAAGAAATTAATTTCATTAAGAAATTAATGTTTCATAGCAAAGTTCATAATTCCATACTCAATTCTGGTTTAGTGACAGGCTACAGATAAGGTTGGTGTCTCACACTCCTTGGAGGTACAAAGACAGCCGGAATGAACAAAAGACTTGACTGGTGAGGCAACTTGGTAAAGTGAATTACAGAATTCTGTATATTAATCCAGACCTCCTCTCCCTCTCCTATCACATTCTCTTCTCCCAGTCCATTAAATTCTTTTCATTTGGTCAGAGATGAAGATGCTTTGGGAGAGGCAAAGGACTAAGGCAATAAATTGGATCCTATTCAATCCAAACCATTGTATGATTCTCTGATTTTTTACTGATATTATTTTTGGTTAGCTCACCAGCACAATATCATAAAAGAGTTTGTGTTGAATTAGACTTTTAAAGGACTTCTAGACATGCAAAAGTACATTGCATCCAGCATCCTCAGAAAACAGACTCACCAGAAGTCATAGAGGAAGTTGGAGGTTACTCTGAAGTTCTAGGACTAAAGGAGAGACAAGGACTAAATCATAGGAAAATGAAAGACAGGGGTCGTCTAGGTAAGTTTCATTCTCACTGTGAAAATAAAAAAGCAGACAAGTGTAAATAGCCTGGTCAGGAGCTTTACTCTAATTTTCATCCATTCTAGATTTCCTGTTGTCATGCTCTTGACCAAAGCTTTCAGTATTGACAAGGGTGATAAGAGTGCTACTTTAGTTTGTTAACATCACCCTGTTTATTAGAGTTATACTTTGAAGTTCTAGGTCTTGAACTGTCAAACAGTCAAAAGTTACTTTAACTTTTAGCACATTTCTGTTACTCAAAACTGGTTCATAAAAGTAAAGCAAGCAGCTAACATGAGCGTAGATTTATATTTAGATGCTTTGCTGAGACCTAAACAGTGATATAAAATAACTATCCTAGGTTATCTAGCATGTTATGCCTTTCTTGTTGTGATGCCTAGAGAAGCTACCTAGAACACAGAGGCTAGACAGAGTTAGAGAATGTAGTAAGTATTTATTAAAAGGCCTTCAAAGGATACACCTTGGGCATTTCAAAAGCCTGGTAGAGGCTACACCCAAGATGGATGACAGTCACAAGTTTTCTCAGACTGATATAATTTTGGTCTATTTGTATATCAGAGGTTAATTGTCCAATTATAGCTTCAGATAATGAAGTCATATTATCCTGGTTTGCTGCTCTGCCCAATTAATATTTTGTTTATACTTTCTGGGGCCTGAGGCAAATAGTGTGACCTTGGTTCCCAGTCCCAGAAGCATTGTTTAGTCTGGCCAAAATGTAAAGAAAGCTAACTAGCATTCTATGTAGAGTTCAGAGTTATACACTAATGCAATAGAGAATCTGAAAAATACAAAAGCTAAAAACTTAAGGCATCAGTTGCTTCCTAATCTCTCTAATGTTTTGTTTTCTTCTTTCTTTTCCCTTGCAAAGCTCTATGTCCTGGAGCTTACACTGTTTTTCTATATCATGATTGGTTCATTGTTTATTTAGCTAGGCTATTGTCTAAGCTATATTAAAATTGTCCTTAGAGACGGGGTGACACCCATAATGCATATATCCTTATTACAGCTAGAGGCACAGTGCAAAAGCACTGCTAATTTATTACAACAGACAGTGTAACCATTGAGCCCAGTTCAACCTTGACCAGAGGACCCAGGTGGTTTAGCCATGCAAAATACATCTCATTTGTATCTACCTATTTTGTATTCACAGCTGATGTATAGCTATTGAGATTATATGGCTATAAGGGAATAATAGTTATAGATAGAAATGGATGAAGTGTCTTTAAATAGATTAGCTTTGATAGTCAAAGCTTTTTCCTTCAGGATCAGGCTTTTACAAGATGACTGTAGCCATTTAGTTGATATTGAAGAAAGCACAAAGGGGAGCATGAGATGAGAAGGAGGGAATAGCTCTAAAGCAGGAAAATGAGGAAAGGTACAAATACTAGGACCATAATTTACATCTTGTTTATCATCACTGATATCTGCAAGCAAAAGCCAGACAGCAGAAATCTGAAAAAAAGCCAGAGTTTTGTCTCTGATTTATTTGGACTAGAATTTCATTTTACCAGAGCAATACAATGAAGAGCCTTAAATCTTACCTATATGGGGCTTGTTACTTGCCTTATTAACATTTTCAAAATTTCATTTTCTTTATGCTACCTATATTCAAATATCTTCTGCTATGCAGTCTAGCCCAGGGAAAGAAAAACAAGAATGTTGCCAAGAAGGGAATATGGCCTAGAACCAAGAGGTATCACCTCCAAGGAAAATGGAATGAGTTTCTATGTAAGAAACATAGAAACTTGTTGGTAGCAGAAGCAGGGAGAACCTGGAATGATGAGGAAGCTGCCCAATGCCAAATTACACATTAAACCAGTATGCAGTTCTCAGCCACAGACTGTTGGATTTTTTTTTTTCCAGAAGTCACAACTTTAAATCCAGGAAGGCTGGGAGATAAGAGGGCTAGAATCTGCACATGTAATGAGTGCACCTGCAGATATTAACGTATGGAAAGAAAAAAAAAGAAAAGAAAAAAGGTAAGTTCCACCTTACTGCAAAAAATATTTTAGTTTCCAATAAAAAGAAAAAAAGAAATATCCGAAAAGAAATAGATTTCCAGAGCTGGGAGTAGTAGCAGCTTTCATGTTAAAGAGCCCATGACATACGGAGAGAGTTAACCAAAGTTTTATGCACTAAGCGTGAAATAGGAAACTGAGTGCTCACAGTCACTGGTTAAGATCCTCTTATCTCACTGTGGAAAGAAACTGAACTTTATATGTTTCTCTTGCTGGCAAGGCAGCCTTCTATGGTTATCAGAAATGCAGAGGAAAGTCTAGTTAGAGATTTTTTTCTCCCCTTTGGCTTCTATGTAGCTGATTAATCCAAGTCAAAAGAAAAATCAGCCAGTACCATAGATAAAATGAGAGGAAATTGTTGTTGTTTACCATTATACCTCCTCCCTTTTTATGGAGTTCTGCTATTGCAGAAATATGGGATTTTTTTTTTTACTATACGTCACAAATCTGTACTGCTGTGGTTGCTTCAAAGCTGGGCATTCTCTTTTGATAAAACAGAACTATATTAAATCAATCTACCTACAGGCTGCTTTTGTTTTTACAAAAGAAGAATTGACAGTCCTTTTAAGAAGAGATCAAACTTCACCCTTCCTAAATGCTTTAACCACAGTCGACTCATTTAAAATTGGGGCAGGTTAAAGCAACAAATGGTTCACAATTTCAAGATGGCCTTTGTCTTAGCCTTCTTGGAAAGCCCTGGTAAACCTGTACTCTTCCCTGTGGCAAGGTCACAACAAGCTTGTTTCTTTTTCTTCCAGTAAGCTTGTTTCAAACTTATTTTTATCTTTGCTTTAAGCTTTTAATCCTGCTTTCCCTTCTCATCTTGAATAAGACCTAAGTCCTCAAATACAATGGAACCAAACTTTCAATGTTTGAATGCCCCTCTGCAATCCCTTACAAAGGGTTTGTCTTTACAATTAAAGTCAGACAAGTTAGAAAGCTTCAGAGCAGGTTTACCTTCATATTTTTGTCTTTTAACAAGAGATTGAATGATACAAACTATTTCAAATAATCCTATGAGTACAATTCCTAAAACAGCGAAGCAAATTGCAAACTTCGGGTAAATCTAAACAACAAATAAGTCAGTATCTAGACCAGCAGTGACCATTGCTAATTCAGGAAGCTCTTTGACCTTTCGGTTCCAAGTGCTACTGCTATGCAGTATCTTTTACAGCTGAAAGAGTACATATTAGGAGAAAGAGCAGAAGGAAGGCATTTAATATGATCCAACACACCTGGGATGCAGTGTCTAAATGCAAGAAATCTGAGAGTGAGAGAAGGTGAATGAAGCAGCTAAATTAGTATCAGATTTGTGTACAAAAATATTGTAAAAAAAAACTAAAGAAAGAAAACGGGAAAAAAAAAAAAACAGGCCAACAGGCAGACCAAGAAGATTGAAAGACAACATCATAGTGCAGAAATTCTGTCATCACTCTTCCAGTTTAGATATTTCTTCATTCTACGAGTAATTGACCAGACACTTGCTCCAGCCTTGGAGAACAACATCAACAACAGAAAAAAATTACTCTACCTATGATGAAGGAGTTTGCTGATGGAACTTATAGACTAGACCTGATCTTACAATTCTAGCAGAAGACCATTTTAGCCACTCCCCTAAAAAAAAAATCAAAAAGAAAAACTCAGATTTCAGAAAGAGAACAGGTTATTAATTTCTCTGTCTTGATTTTTAATTCAGAGCTAGATAATCATACAACGATAAAAGTGAGAAATGAGGCATACTTCTGTTGTATAGGTCAGGACTCATGAACCCACTGCCCAGTTTTGTATGACAGAATGGAAGGCAGTAAACTGAAGATTAGGATTTCCCCCTTGAACAGCGAAGGTTGAGGACAAACATGCTCAAACCCACAGGGATATGAGATGATGAATACTAGGCTAACCCAAATGTTTGGTATGCGTTCCTTCCCTGCCTTTTTCCCATGCTCATGTCTTCTTCATGTCTGCAGACTGGGAAATTTTCTTTAATTGTCATTTAAGTTAGCAAGTAAAATTGCCTTGTGCTGCATCCAAGCAGAGCAGACTGTGTTTTCACAATCTGTAGATAAGCATGTTTGCCAAAATGCTACTGTAGTCTCTGGAACGGCCCGAGACTATACACTATTCAAAATTAAGAGAATTTCACATTTCTTGTCTGTGGAAAGGGACTGGAAAAGAATCAAGACTGAGACAGAATTTTGTTCAATTTACCATAGACATTGATAGTTTCTTGAATCTGAGGAACATCTAAGTATCAAAAACTTCTCTCACATGGAAACCTGTCTTTGTTTTAAAAAAAAATCCCAAAACTCCAAAAACACACCAAAAAATACCCCCTTAATAAGTTTGCATAACAGAAACCTTTAAACCATGGTCCAAAAGTAGTAATTGCAGAAGTGCAAGATTAATTTAATGTGGCCAAATTACTCCTATATATTATTGAACTTGCACACAAAATCAAGAATACTTTTTTTTCACATAGGACTCATGTGGGCCTTCAGTGTTAGGATCTGATTATTAAGAGATGCTTTTGCCTGAATTAAGGGTCAAACAAGGATGTAAGCCAAAGTCAATAGTATGGATTTTATTTAACAGTAAATATGAGATAGAGAGATAGAAGTGGGGGGGAAGAGAAGGGGATAGAGAGACAGAGAGATTAAGCAGAGACATCACCACCATATGGAGTCCTTCGCATCCTGCTAGTCCTTCTTCACCCCAGTTTGCTCGGTGGTGGGGGTCCCAAAGTGTTCTTCTGGAGGTATCTCTTTTATCTAGCTCAAGTCCCTGGATCCATGGGGTGTCCATGCTTGCTGCTCCCAATGGCATGTGTGTAACAGCTGCTTCCTTTCTCACTGTTTGTCATGGTGGGAATTTTATGTGAATGGGTTACCAAGATCCGCCTCACCAGGCTTGGCATCTTCCCCTTGGCATCTTCCCCTTGTTGCTGTCTACACTTTCACAGTCTGCAAGCGGAATCTTGTCCAGTATGCTAATTCTAAAACTTTCACCTTCGTGTAGGCCAGAAACTAACACCTTCCTGTTTGCCATCTGTAGCTATCTTAGTTCCTGTTGTGGTAGCTTATCTTGTGGAAACTTCCTCCTTTGACAGTGTTTGAGACAATTCATTATGCTTTTCTTAATCCTCACACTCCACTATTGGTACAACTACTGATAGATCTTCTGTTTATACAGATGTGAGAACGAGTAAAATATGTTATTTTAATGTAAAAGTGTGCTGGAAAACTCTGTGCATTTTTCATCATTTTAAGTTACATTTTGAAAGGGCTTCAGTAGTTTTATGCTTCCTAGCATCCTGAAGAATGTTATTAGTGGTTAGTAAGTTCATACTGTTATCTCTTAGTGTTCTATTTCTATAATAATGAGATCTAGAAATCTCAGCATGTGTTTGCTGAGGAAGTTCTCCTTTCATGGACTGACAAGAGACGTTTCTTGCTTGATGCTTATACTGACTGTGGAGCTTTATGTATTACATTTATTTAATTTATTTCTTTTTTTATTTGTTTAATTTCTGAGCCACTGTAACTTCTGTCATTGCTGGTCTTTTACATTACAGAGGGGTTTTTATTGTCTGCATTACACATTACCTCCTCTTTTTTGAGTTTTTTTTGCTTTAATTTGCTTTAAAGTTGAAAATATGAAGAATTAGTAAACAGCTATAGCCATTATTTTTTTTACAACTCTTATATATTGGGAAGATATAATGATTAGCTTCATTCCAAAACATATTTACCCATTTATATGTTTAAGAAAATGTAAACATCATTTAAGAATTTCTCATGCTTGGATCATATTGGTTTAATGGGTCAATATGATATTAATGGCTTCTATTATGTATATATGCTATTCTTTATGCCACCCTCTGACATAGGTGTTTAAGAAATATGAGTTGTAATGGTGTCCTAAGGTACCAGATTTTTCTTCTGTTTTTGGTTTGGTTTGGAGTGGATTGGTTTTGTGGGAGGTTTGTTGGTTTGGTTTACGTGTTTCTTGTTGTTTTCTGGGTTCATTCTTCTATTCTTTTTTTTTTTTTTTTTGCTCTTGCTCTAGTGTGTTTCAGGCGGTTTTTTTGGTAACTTTATATATAAATTCACAGCTCCCTTGTAAATTCTATTAGTTGTGGACCACGTCCTGAGCTCCTGAAGTTTGTAAATCCTACATCCTGCAAAGCCCAGGGAAGACTCACTAATTACATCCTCTGTGGAAATGATGACTAAAAAGAAAAAGGAATCATTGTCCTATTGCTGTAGATGCTGAATGAGAGAGTTCCTGAGGTTCAGAGAGGGTAGGAAAAGAAATGTATTCCTGCATGGAGAGCTGCCCACAGTGTTGCGGCTAAAGGTGTGACTGAGACAACTCATTTTCTGCATTTCTTCTTTGGCAATCTGAATGAGGCAAGCAGTCACAGATGCAATTCATGTGACTAAATTTTTATTCCACACCTTACATATTTTTGTGATCTTACCAAATGTCTGCCAATTGCATTAAATCCCCATGTTGTCAATCATCACAGCATGTGGAGACAAGAAAGATTAAATCATGCCATTGTTACTGAGACTGAGCAAGTGTTAGAGGTTAGTGGCACATGTGTCATTATGGTGATGGGAATTATAATTTTAATCAGTGGTGTTCTGTGTTTGTGAAACTTTCTGAAATATAGTTAGAAGATATATTACACCCCTTATTTTGATGTTAGTTGTTTTCTTTAATTCTATTTCTTCCCATATGTGAGGTCACAATACTTCTTCCAATATCAAGGTCATCAGATTCCCACATCCACCATTATTGTAACAGTTAAGCAAATTCCTGTTGACTGTGACAGTTCTACAAGACAAGGCTAGCTGTTAATTTTGCTATCTACTAAGGCATTCTCCACTAGAATGTCTTCCTCTCAATTCCTTGTAAATTTTTCAAAATCCTCAGTTTTTTTTGAGAAAAATCACAAAAATTAATGAGGTACAGAATATAGCTAAAGCCCCACCAAGATTCATCTGTGACTGCTTGTCAGAGAAGGACGACTTGCTATCTCAGGTTGGCATCTCCATTTAAGGAACATCTCTCCTTATTTATTTATTCTTAACAAATGAAGGTAAATAGCTGATGTCATTTGTGAACTTACTCAACATCCTTTAACTCAATAATGTAGAGATAGAGGCAATAATTTCAGTGACCATTACATGATAGTTCTTCTATTCAGCAGGACTAGCATGTTAATACTTCTTTGTTTGTGACTCTTTGTTGTTTGTGTTTGATTTGGTTATTTTTTTTATTACATGGGAAACAGAACATAAAATACTTTTAGTAGTCTCGTTGATTTCTTGTGCATATGTAAATAAAGACTCAGTCTTTAATTACATGTCACACTTTTATTTTACCGACAGACTTCTGGTATAGAAGCTGAAAGATGTTCTTGAGAGCAATAAAATTTCTGTAGAAAGGTCATGTACTGGGCATACTGGGGATTATGAAGTGAATGAGGGAAGAGACTGGAAAAAGACACGGGAGACCCTTATATCTTAAACTGTTGAGTGTTGACATGGGGAAGCGGGCCTTGTATCTGTCTCTGCCACAGCATTCCTATCGGTTGCTAGGGAAACTGCCTAAGCTACACTACTAAAAATATTATATATCCGTTATAAGTCCTATATGCATATTCTTAAGTCCCTGATTTGCACATGTGATGAGTACTTAAAGTTGCAACTGCAGTTACAGGAGTCATGCAAAAAATATTATGTTATCTAAAATCCCCAAAATTCTTTCAAAACTCGAGTGTCCAGTTTTCTTCACCTGGGGACTCAAAATTAGTAGACATTGCTAATGTTAATTTTTTTTTTTTCATCCTGAACTCTTAACCCGTAAAAAGGAATAGTGGGATTTCCTCACATAAATAGTTTCCATGGAAAGAAAGCAGTTCTTCAGATATCTTGAGAGAATATGCCCTAAGAAAGTACACAAGGAAATTAATATACCTGGCCTTACAGAAGCATTTGAAAAGTGTAATTTTGTTACAATTATTAAGATACAATGTGAAAAATTAAATTGGACAGACTTCCTGCAAAAGTTAAATAATTTGATTGCATAATTAAATACCATATTGACACACATATGTCTCAATGAGTGAATTAATTTTGCACAACGAACCTAATTTTTGCCACTTCTTAGTTTTGAATTTTGTTTTTGCAATAATAGCTTATATGTGAGAAAATGCATCTGTAATATAGCATGGGCTGATCTTAATACAGATGTCCTTTTGCTTGAGGTCATCATACTATATACGCACCCTTGAAAGTGCATCAATAACTACAAATTAACTCTCTTTACTAAGTCTCAATACTTTCATAGTTCATATCACAGCTAGAATATATTTGAATTATATGGTGTATTAATTTTCCTCTGCAGAAGTAATAAGTCTTGTTTGGAGCTCTACAGCCTGTTGTCCACATTTTGACACTGATATTTTTCCTAATGGAAAGTTAGTTCTGTAGCTGTCTATGGATTTGCAAAGCTCATAGTATTTTTCTCCAGTCTTGAATATAGTACTAGATTTCTGTTGCAGAAATACAGTGTTATTCAGTGTATTCACCCCAGGGGACGGGAAGGATTTAAAGCATCTGCTGATAACGCTATGTATTGAAAAATACCTTTTTCACATACATGCTGGCAGATATTAATTTACATTTGGTGTCATGATAAAGTTAGCTTTGCAGATCAGAAAGAAGGTATCCTGACAGAGATTTTTTGAATCACTTGTTCCACATGAATGAAGCCAGAGTGGGGGAGTATTTGCATAATTCTGCTCCTCTGATACTGAGGCCTCTGGATCCCTCATGGTTTTCAGCAGAAACCATTGCTTTCTGAAGAGCCACTGCTCATTGGAAGCAAAGATTTGTTTCTTTCTAGTCCTCTTGTTGCCATGGGCTTTTTCCCAAAGCATGTTAGTACCACTATCCCAGCTCCAGTGATGGGAAGTTAGACTTCCCAGAGTGTCAAGAACAGCAGCATTTTCCTTTGCAGCACTACTGCTGTCATTAAGGGACCTAGAAGTCCTCAAAAGGCTTCTGTATACCATCAATTACATCACATGATTGCTAGAAAATCAAAAGCATATGAGAGACACAATTGTAATACCTGACCTCTTTCCAAAGTAGAGAGAACAAAAGGAAAACAAAGGGAGAGCAGTGAATATGAATCTTTGGGAAATGACAAAGTAAACTTGTTTTTTAATTTCAACAATATTTTAAGGAGAAAGGGACATTTTGTCTTCAGAGCAAATCCTGTAACCTTCATTTAACCAGTAAAAAATGACTGAGGTGGGCAAGATTATGAAGGTGAAGTTCTGACAGATATTCTTCCATCCCTGTTAGGACAAAGGTTATGCTCTCGTCTTTTGTATTGCCTGCCATTTTCTTCCAGGCAGCTGAACCATTCCTTCTGAAAGGTCTCTTTGGTCTGGGACCCCTAAAAGCTCATATAATATCTTCAGCAGGTTTGTGTTTCTTGTCTCTCTCTCTCTTTTTTTTTTTTTCCCTTTCCGTTTTTTCCACTGAAACCTGTTCTTAGCTTCTTTGAGGGCTTGAGGTGCGTAAGCTTATAAAATTGTGGCAGCAGCAACACCCTTGAAGAGGATACAATAACCACTGTACATCTGCTACGATGTTCTTAAGTATTTGCGGCATGCTGGCTTAAGCCTGTCAGTTTTTGTAAGGGCTACCTGTTACAATGCACCTAATTAGCTTACTGGCTATTTGGAGACAGCTCTACTGGTTTTTCTATCATCCAGTCTTTATTAAGTGAGCTGTTGCTGAGACGAATAGGTTCTTTATAATGATGAGGTCCTTTTTACGCTTATTAGTCCTTAAAGCAAGCCTCTTCTTATAGAACAAAGTTCTCTCTCTCTCTCTCTCCCCCTCTTCCTTCCCCTCTCTCTCATTTTTTTTTCTTAAGACTTACAGTGGAAGAAGTAAAGCAGCTTTTTTTTTCTGCTGAAGTATTTTATTAAAAGTTTTAGTGGCTGCACTAAGAGCAAGGTGCCTGTGCCTTTAATCATTTTCATCTTTAAAACAGAACCTTATATTTTCACATCTTCAGCTGTCCCAGAGGGCAGCGAGGCCATCTTTAACAACATTAATTTCTCTTTATGACAGGACTAGTGCTGCCCCAGGTCTTCAGAACTGCCTAAAATGTCTGGAAAAGTAGATAATGAAGAGGATATTAGAATTGTAAACAAGAACAATTTGGTAATAAAAACCATATATTTTCTCCATAGGACTTTAGGCTTAATATTGCAGCAGCAAAAGTGTCACAAGTCGTAATTTGTTGATGGCTACTGTACATTAGTTACTGGAGGAGCATGTGCATAAAGGGCAAGAACTATTGGCTTTGCATTAAAGAACATCTAAGATGGGTAATACTAATTTTCTTGTTTTGATTAATCTCTTTTGTTTGCCTTTATTGCAGTATAATCATACCAAAAATTTCCACACATTCTGCTTTGTAAATCCTGTGACTGTTTAGGAAAGGTTGCTTTCTGTATCTGGAAATACTGGACAAACACCTCAGCCATGCTGTCGGCATGGGCTGGAGCAGCCCCCAGCCCTGGGAATTAGCCTCACCTTCATGAGACACTGATTCCTGAATAGAGAACCAATTGAAAGAATGAAATGCTGGTATTTTTCTAGTATGATTATGGCATTTACCAGCTGTACATCCCTGCCTCTGTCTACCCATCCTTTATTGCTGACAGGGTTTATGAGTGTAATATGATGGAGTAAGAAACAGTAGATTTTTCCCAAGAAGCCGAGCACAGCTCTTTGTCTGCAGAGAATGTAGGAGGGTAGTATAAAATGGTAAGCATTGTAGTCTGCAGATGTCATAAACAGGGCTATCTTTTCATCTTAAGGTGCACAGCCACCGAGAAAGTTCATGCTGTACTTAACCTTTGGCCTTCTGCTGATCTTTTGTTGCTCTGCATTAGTGCGCTGAAATCTGAAAACACAATCCTTACAATACCTACCCACCTTTCTTTCAGCAGTGTGGTTTCCCTTCATAATTTGCATCTGCTGTTTTTAGCAGACTGAACTTAGCCCAGCTTCTTCTGCCCAGTCACCAGGTTTTAGACTGCCTGGATAAAACAAAAAAAAAAAAAAAAAAAAAAAAAACAAAAAAAGACAAACTAGAACAAATCCAAAAATCCCAGACTGTATTGACATATTTCATATTAGTTGACAACAACATTATGTGTTTTCTATTAAAAAGTTATAGGCTAAATCAGTTGTCTTGCTTACTCAGAGCATGCAGTACTTCAGTGCTAAATGTTTTAAGCTAATTGGCCCAATACTGAGGTAGCACATTATGCACTTTAGTGAGGAAAATAAATTGGCTGTGTTTTCTAGGGTTCTTTTCTGAGTCTATGCACCCCCTGCTTCCTCTAGCCCCCCACCCCCGCTCCAGTCAGGACAACAGCTTTTCTGTCATTAATTCTACATCAAATTGTTTCCTTGGTGAATCAGTTCCGAGGCTAATGAGCTGGCTGTGCTTGCAGTTTGACTCATTGTTTTTACTGGAGTTTCAGATGAGGGCATATCACTTTAACTCTCGTCGGTGATAGCGGGATCATTCCCCAGACAGGGCTCACTCAGCCTTGATACAAACTGAAAGGCTAAAATGAGCACTCTTCTATTATTTAGGCACCTGTCCAGAGGTTGGAAGAAATCCTACTTCTGCGGATTTAGCTAAAGAAAGCAGAGATAACCACCTTGCCTTCTGTGTCTAATAAGATGTGAAAGGGGAGAAATAATGAGTATTACACTGTATTCTCATGTAAAAGGCTGAGAAACAATACTCTCTGAACACTGGCAGCAATTCCAGTCATTTTCAAATGAAAAGGACTATTTGTTTCCAAATTACACCAGCCACTGGAATGCATACATATATGGCTCCAAAATCCTCATTTTGTGAAGTAAAATTACCTTTCAGTAATTTAGTCACTGCAGGCTTTCCCTGCTGCCTGGCCAGGAGCTATCAGATAGCTTGCAGCTGCAGCCTGAAACGGGACCATTTTTTTCCAGGACAGGCAGTTAGTTAGTAGAGCCATCAGTGTGGCATCTGTCATCCCGCTAGGCCCAAATTGTTTTCTATGATGGATGTCACAGTCTGTATGATCAAAATAGGAGCCCTGCTGCTTTTAATTGCAAAATCGGAGTACTTGCACATTTGTTATTATGCTGAGGTTATTACCTCACACAAAATGAATTAACAGGTGAAAATAATTGATGAGAGGAGTCTTGGGATTTTTAGCCTCTTCAAAGAGACTTTGTAATTATGGCATAATGAATGTTCTGAGACATATCTGTGGGGGGCAGCATGAGACCACCAAAGATCTCTTTAGATTGATGATAAATTCAGTGAAATCTACTGTAATACTGCTTAAATTTACTTAGCAATTAGTTTAATAGGCCTACATGATTCATGATAACGTAGTGAGAATTTTTAAATAAGTTTGTTCCATCCATTTATAAATTAAGCCGCTTACCTCAGCTTTCTTCCCAAGGTGATGGAATATGTTAACTAATCAGACTTTCTGAAACAAAGATGATGTTGGGCAGGGATTTCAGTTACTGGAATACATTTCTATTTAAATACTTCATTGCTTTCATCTTACACAATGTGAATCTCTCTCCCCACCACCCCCATGCCAGCATCACTCCTCCACCTCCTCTCATCAAATTTTGTCCAAGGATAGTATTGATGATTATTTAGCACAAGGAGATTGCTCAGTTGTCTTGAGAAGTAAATTGTTCATTTTGTAACCTGAAGTAATTGTTCCTGGCTTTCTGACCACTATTCCATTCAGACTTGGTCAGGTTTCAAATTCATCCAGCTCCTGAGTACAGACTGATGCAGTCCAGTCCATCTCTGCTCTCACTCTGACAATCTTTGGTTTCACAAGGTGTCTGCAGCATAGCACACTGTCTCACCAGGCTGTCCTGCTGATGCTAAGGGGGAAATTTATTTTATTTTTGAATTCTTGCATTAAACAGTCAGGGCTGCCTCACCAAGGAGCAGGTTTGCATGTGCTGTCCATTCAATTAAGCACATAAGCAGATTTTAAATATCAGATTTTCAAAGTGCCAAAAAGTAAAAATTGTCTGATTAATTCAATAACTAGTAAATAATTCACTGTATAAAACTCACAGGGGAAAGCCTCCACATGGTGTATGAGCAAAGTTCATCCTCTTTCTGTTGCACATTACGTTATTGACATACCAGATACATTCAAACACCTCAAGGTTACTCATTAATTTGCAAGGGTTTAAATCTAATTTAATTCCAGCTACTACTGACATCCTGAAGATTCTACAATAGAGTTTGTAACAGATATGCCTTTAGTTCAGACTGTGGGCTAAGGGAAATATGCAACAGAGGAAGGGAGAAGTTGCTACTAATTAGAAAATAACACAAAGAAACCTATCTTGGGAACTTAGCTGATAGGTCACATGGGGCTTTTCATTAATTTACTATACTTTCCATAAGCTCTCTCCACACCTGCAATACATTATTTATTATCATTCCAGGTATAAGGCACACAAAGAACAGTTAAGATTACATATAGACAGATCTGCACGGAATTTACTTTCCTCACAAGACAATGACACTTTGTTTTCAGAGAATTTCATTTATTCTTGGGAGAATTTCTAACTGAAGCTTTGAACAGTTCTCTAAATAAAACATACATCACCCTAGTGAGCTAAAATGACATGTATCACTGGGACAAGCAGTTGATGTTCAGTTAATTCCTTTTAAATTCTGATTCCCTTCCCTCATGCACACATCATTAAAAAAAAAAAAAAGAAGAAATCTTTGTGGTTTCTTCTTTATTTTATTGTAGTTACATTTTACATCTGTAGCTGTGTCTCTCTTTCTACATCATGCATTCTTTTCAGATTTACTGTCAATGTTTGGTATTTAAAAGTATATAGTATCAAAGGGTCTCAGAAAAAGAAAGAGAAAATGCCTAGCAAGAAAATACAATAATGCAAGACAAGTAGTAGATTGCCCCACATGTGAAGCGGACTGTGGTAACTCATATCAGGCTTCCTGTCACTTGCTGAGACATTTTTCATAAACCCTCACACGCTTGCATTTATCTTCAGTACAAACCCCAAGATGAATTCTCCAAAGACATTAACAATAGATAAATGCTTATTAAACAAAACAGTCTATTCAAGAGTAAGTATAGTGTCTGGATTAGACGCAGCAAGATGTTTATAAAATCAAATATACATTATGTCTTTTGGCTTGATTCGTTTGGCTGTTCTATGAATTTTTTTCAGCCTTTGGTTATAATCTTAATAAACATGAAATAAAAGGCAACCAGAAGCTCTAGTTTAAGTGAGAGCACCTCTGATGCCTGTTTGATTCATAATATATAGATGGATTCTCTGGATAACTTATAATATAATAGCAGTAAAATTAGGGAAAAATAGGGCCAAGGGAAGATGATTCTGGATATATTTCATGTCAGTGGACACTGCAATATTGTTATGGAAGTCTTTTTGCTAAAAGGATTTCAGAATCCAACTCACAACTTCACTTAAGAAACAGTAGAATGCACAATTTTTGTCCATGACAAATTCTGAAAAAAGAGTCTCCTACAAAAAGAACAGCAAAACTTCACAAGAAAGAAAAAACCAACCAAACAAAAAAAAAACAAAAAAAACAAAGAAAAAACCCAATACAACTGAAAAATCAAACCAAAAAACCAAAAACATCACAAAGAAAAAGATAAATAAAAACCACAAAAACCCCCAACCCAGCAGAATTGTACATGTTATATGATGGCTTTAAGACAAATGATACATGAAAATGTGGTGCATAATTGACTACAAAAGCAAATACCAGTTTCTTTCTTTTGAATGCACTGTGTAAGTGCAAATATTTATATGGTGCCTAGAGACTACAAATAGTTTCAAGTAGAGTGTAGTTTTTCTAAATCTGGTTTTATAGCTACATATTTGATGTGTTAACTATCATGGAATGCAAGATAGACAGAACAAAAAAAAAACTGCATTATTCATGCATCAATATAAAATATTGGGGAGGCTATGGTTTGTGAATTGCATCAGCAGGCAAATCCAAACCCTACAATTGCTATCTAAAATTGCAAGTTTAATATGTAATGAGGTTGCAAATTAATCTCAGGGATGATGTAAGAATGTTAGCATTACATGTAACTTTGTTCCTGATAGCCCTTTCATTCAGTAATTAAACTGAATTTGACTCTGGGTCTGTTTTCTTTAGATGGCCCCTGTTCCTGAGTAATACCCCATAGGAGCCCCACACTACTGATGTATTGCATTAATATATCATCAGAAGCAGTTGTCATTCCAATGATATATTAGTGTAATACACGAGAATGAGGCTCACTGATGATGTATTTAGTCCTTACAATATGGCATTGTCCAGGGAAGCAAGGGTCCAATAAGAGATTCATTACAATTACAGTATGAAGTCAGCTAATGCACTGCAGGTTGGGAAATGCATTTCTGGTACCAGGTAGGTAATTTTGATGCTAAATTCAGTGTCCTGTCATTATTTCTAGTGCTTCAGTCTACAAAATTTGTGACATTTGTGTTGAAAACAATTCCAAAAAAACGAGCAAGCATTCTCTTATTTCTATTTACTTCCCTCTTTTTTTGCTAAGCTGCTCTATGTGAGCTATGTGTTAACTGTAGGCTATTGTTTCTTTTCTCTTCCTCTTGGTATATTTCTGTTCTCAAAATGTCTAAGCATCTTAGACCTGGGACATACATTTCACGAAAGATTGAAAAGATTTTTTTCACTTCCTGGAATCTCCCATAAGCAAATATTTATTAACAATACTGGCAAGATCTGCATCCTGTTTTGGGTGCTTCTTGAAAGCTTTTCATCAGAGCTTTCATAGCTGCTGAAGCCATCATTCTTCTGTGAAAGATAAAGTTTCTGGTATCATTCTGAGTCAGCGATACCAATGAAATAGTATTATATTTCTCACTTTTTACCTTAGTGAAGGCTGCAGATGGATGCATATTTCCTCTGCTATAGGAAGTGGTCTTTGTTGCCAGACCTACCAAATAAGGAAGATTTTATGAGAACCATTTTATTTAAAGGCTACAAGTACATTTGCTGCTAAAAGACCTTGCAAGAAATGCTCTAAATGTAGACGAATTAGAGACTTGCATTCTGCACTTTCTATCTAGCCTCTGCTGCTTTTTCTGAGAGGACAAGAAATAGTAAGAGGAAAAAATTGAGTCTTTCAAATTTATATAATATAGGGCTGAAAGAAAGAGGGATATTTTATGCATTGGGAAAGCAGTTACTGCTCACTTTCCTACAGTCTTTGATTGCATCGTAAATAAAACAGTAGTGTGAGTCATTCTGGACATACGATGTATTGAGAGGCTGGTTGGGAAGGCCAGTTAGGAAATTAAAATTATGGTAGAAGACCCTTAGGTTGGTGATGGCTGGACACAGAATGAAGTGATATTCTCATTTATTGAAGAGGAAAGGAAAGGAAAATGTGCAAAGGTTTTATATTATCTCCTGACCAAAGCATGTTGTGGAAACTACTCATGTTTTGAAGAGTCTTCTTGTCTTTCTTGTCCTAAGATTATTACCTTGGCCAAAACAAAATAAAAAAAAAAAAAAGAGGAAAAAATTGAAATACAAGAGAATCTGATGAGCTTCTGTTGTCTGCAGCCTTGGAAACTAGATTTTGCTTCTGCAAAAGGGGAAGTCAAGAGAAGTTGTATGTGGTAGGTAATGGAAATGATATGTGACAATGGAGTGAAGAAGGGTGCAAGGTGGATCAGTGGATCTGAAGTGATTCATGTATGTGTGGATACATCTTTTAGACACATGTGGTATTTTAAACTAGTTAACAGGATTGCTAGAGTAATTTGTATTGCTTCAATGTAGACAACCAAACTGTGTTCCTTGAATCCCAGTCCACACACGATGTACTGTTCTTACTGAGGCTGTTCAGATTTAAAGCAATAAAACTATATCTCTTTTGGCTTCATTGGGATACTCAGCTGAGTATCAGGTGACACCCATCTAGGTGCTGGTGTTGTATTTCTGGAAATGGAGTTCAGAATTGCCTTCAAATCAATTTCTCTTTACTTGGGGATTATATATGTACTTGGATTTGGCATACAGCAGGCATGTAGAAGTTCTCTGGCTACCCTGAAGATCTAACAACTCACAAACAAAGGTTTCAAATCCTCTGAAAAGCTTAAAAGCCAGGAAGTCCATGGCCTTGCCAAGTATGGAAGCTGGAAGAAGAGCCTTTGGCCTTTTAGGTCTCTCTTCACCTGCTCTCATGGCATAGGTGAAGACCTTTTGCTGAGACTCTTTGAGACGAGTGATTCCATCGCTCTCCCCCCCCAGGCTGCCAAGGGGAGGTAGGTACTCCTGCTGTCACTTCCGTGGGTCTAGTAGGAGCTGGTGGAAATCAGTTAAGCAGTACCCTCAACACCTGTTAATCCAAGTGTGACAGCCCCAGATCAGACCTCATTTGCCCAGGTGCAGCCTGCACAGACTTTGTGCAGTGCCGTCTGCCTGCCAGGCAGGCTGACTGGAACCCATCCTGCATTTCCAAATGCAAGAGTAAGGCTTGAGTACCTGGCATGTTGTGTCATAATATGCATCTGTGGATTTCCTCCAGCCTACATAACTGGGGAAACTGAGGCATGGAGCTACAAGGTGAAATGCTCTCTTCTAAATGATGCACCCCAGAAACTTATGTGTTAACTTCTACTTAACACTCTATTTGATCTTACGTTATTTATTACTAGTATCCCCTTCTATTTCTCACTCTGCCTGTTTAAGATCCACCCTTTCTAGATTATTCACATGAATAGCTTCCTGAGAATGCTTTAGCATTAACTCTCTTTATTTATAAGGACCTATTCAACCAGCTAATAGAAAGAATGCATTAAATCTGTTTTAATTTGTCTTAGAGCTTCTTTTTAAAAAATCTGAGGCTCCTTGTATCTCCTACATTTATTAAGATTGATTGTGATTGCATATAAATGTCCAATTTAGCAAGACATTATACCCAATGTCCTTGAGTTTTCCAAAATATTATCCTCATCTCAAGCAGCATTTTTCCTAGACTTGCCATCAAGTAGTCTAATTCTTATCTACATATGCTCTCCACAGAAACATGAAGTATTATACTCAATTTCCCTGTATTTTGGCTGAATAAAGCTATTATCTAGATGCATGTGTGCCCTGAACAAGCTAGTAAAAAAAATAAACAAAAAGTAGAAAGGAAAAAACATATTTCAGTGTCACCATAAAACAGCAGAGCAAAGGCAAATCATAATTAGTGTTGTATTTAATGCTCCAGTGTTAGTTGACCAATTAGACGTTGTGTATTATATTGTGTGTCTTTCAAACAAGAAGAAAACGTGCTTTTTTTGTGCAGTTATTACATAAACTTTTGTTTTTCCCTGTAATGTGTTTTCATATAAACACACTTAATTGTCTAGAGAATTAAACAGTGTTTATATGGCAAGTGTACTGTGCCAATTAAATACAATGTTAATTATATATTTCTCAATTATTACAGTGCTCATAATAAATTAATCAACAATATCTACACAACTAAAGTTTTCTAATAGGGTTTCTTGTGTCTTTGTTTGACAGTTACTTTGCATGGGTAGAACCCAGTGCTGACCAAATTTAAATGGTTCTTTTTTTCAACAAAGAAGAAGAAAAGAAGAAAAGGTTAAATGAGCTCTAGGGGGTGGGGAAGAAGAGTAAGAAGGTACAATGTCACCTCCATGCTGTGACAGCCATGAATCAATTATTCACATAGCAATTGGTAATATTTCTGAAATGCTGCAGACTGGCAAGAAAATGTAAAAAGCATTTTCCTGGAGACGTCATGATTTTTCCAAATAAAAACCATAAACAAAATCTGAAGGGGGAAGTGTGTGTGTTAGGGAGGAATATGCTGAAGAGATCAACAATAGTAGAGAGATATATTATTATGGAAAATACATTCAGAAGGCTGGTGATGGAAAAAGAAAGAGTATACAGGATGAAAGGGTGAAAGTGCTGGGCTCAGCTAGTTACAGTAAGATTAATGTCATTTAAAAAAAATCCCACAATACATTACAATATCTAACAATACCAACATGTATTGATTTCAAATTTATTTCCTGTACCAAAACTGGTAGCATAACACGCAGAGGAAAAGAAAAGAGAGATATCTCTGCAGAAATACTTAACATCATGGTGAATGGAAGGAGAGGGACTGTCACAAAAGGAAAATGAATTCTAACCATCATTCAAGTCTTGTACTCTGTATATTAGACCTTGCTGTGGATACAATTTCAGAGTACCTGACATAAAAATCATATTTTTTTAAGAAAAACAAAGCATGAAATTTAATGTGCCCTGATAACAATGTATAGAATATACTTTAGAGCAAATTTTATTCAATGCTGACCTTAAAGAAGTATTTCTACTTCCAGTGGTATGTTTCCTTTAGGTTTAGGGAAGGGTAAAGATTCCAAGCAATGCACATTTTCTCTAAGTTAATTCAAAATTACAGTTCAACAATATGATATTTTATTTAATTAGAAAATAACAAACTAAAGGCTGGTGTGAATCAGAGTCAAAAAATGCCATATGGTATGTTTTTCTCCACTAAATTTTGCAGAAAAGTCGCTCTACAGTGAAAGCACAAATCACAGAAATG
The DNA here is from genome assembly GCA_003676055.1 of Chloebia gouldiae. Classification (NCBI taxonomy): domain Eukaryota; kingdom Metazoa; phylum Chordata; class Aves; order Passeriformes; family Passeridae; genus Chloebia; species Chloebia gouldiae. The sequence goes on along the minus strand of QUSF01000001.1, from coordinate 40,266,121 downwards.
CGGGCGAAATTTCAGCCAGAGAAGTCTGTGTCTACACTGAATTAGAAGGGGTCCAATCTTTCTTTCACAGGATTATAAATGGTTTATATGGGCTGTAATGAGAGATCCTTCAAAAGAAGAGCAGGGCCCCAAACTTTTTATTTTTAACTACTTAACCATCTGACTTTTAAGTCTCTAATTTTCTGTGCTCCTTCAGATCTTTGTGTGACTCCCCAGTTTGTCATGCATTCCAAGCCACAGGATGTGTCAGCTTAGTGATATTCATTAGCTGGCCTGTGCACCTCCCTGCTCCTACAGCCTCCCTCTGCTCAGCTCTGATTTACCTTTTTCTCATAGAGGAAGTGTCCCCTTTTCTCCACTGCTTTTTTTCTCTCTCTCTTTTCTGGTTGTCCAATCTCTTCCTTGAGAGTGTCTGCTTTTTTACATTTGCACACTTGGACTTATTTCCTTTTACACTGTAGTCCCCATTAGAAGACTTTGCCTTCAAACACACAAACCCCAAATTGCACATTGTGGTACAAATGAAATCCCCAAATTATCAAGTGCAAAATTAGCATTAAGAAATCATAAGACAACAAACAATAGAGCTTTTTATGTGGTTTTTGTAATTGCATGAAACTAGTTACTTTGGCAATTATTGTTTGTGCCTCATTAGCATGCAAAATGGGTTTTTAGACTAACCCGCACACAAAAGAAACCATTTGTGATGAGAACTGTGCTTTGTTTAATGTTAGACACCATTGTATTTGCTTTCCTAATATAACAGTTCTAATTAGTACCTAGCACTCATCCTGAGTTTTTCAGCTTGAAAACGACGAAGGTGACAATTGAGTCACAATTCCATGGCACTCTTTGTCAGTACCTGTCAAAATATAGCTAAGTCTTTAGTAGTTGTGATCTAAATACTAAAAAAAGTTAATAGTCCAGAAAGAATCTCACCTTAGTTAATAAAAAAAAAAAAGCAAAATTGCAGATTAGCCTTCAGTTAAGAGCATTACATTATTAATACTTCATGGTTAAATATGATCTTTGCAGGACTGTCCTCTCTTCCTGCTACTGACTTTGCATTGTTTTGTAATCCCACCTTTATCTGTTCACATGCTTCTTTGATTTTTTTACTGATTCATTAGAAGAACATGGGTGGTTAGTGACAAAAGCTAAAATTCATTCATCAGTATATGCAAACTCCTTTCATGTGATTGCTCACTTTGAAGAATTTTTTTTTTCTTTAGAAAATGCTTTACTCCACAGCTGGAAAAATCATCACTCCCTTTCACTTATATTTTTTTACTTTACCTTAAATTCTTCACAGAGCAGATAGATACAGAGGTAGGTAGGGGAAACATGAAAACTCCTGCTGAGGGGTTGTCTCCAACTTCATGTTTGTGTATGAATAAGTCAAGAAAGAGCCAGTCCAGTGACACTTTGTCAGTATTGCTTTGTGATTATCACAGTATGAAGTGATAACATTGTGTTTTCTTTACAGTAATAGATATGTATAAAGAACTTGACTGTTCAGAGGCTTGGCCAGTGTTTTGGCTCATAAACACCAGACTTCCATATTTTCTAGTTAGCTTAGGCCCACTGAGAAGCTGAGTATCAAAAGCAAAATTGCCAACTTGGTCGCCATAATTCAAAACTTGCCTCTCAACTGACCTCTTTCTATCTCATTAACTTCCAAGGAAGTATGTTTCTGGTGTATTTTATTCTATCCTAGTTTCAAAGGACTGAATGCAAGGAGCGCTGAACTCTTTCTTTGCTGGCATCAAGGCTTGGTGATGCTGCACTGAAATCAGTTTGTTTATTTCTTGGCTTCACTTGATAAAAGACAGCTCCATCAGTGTTTCTGTGCCTCAGACTCCATTCTGAACATGGAGAGCTTCCCTGTCTGGACACACACAGCAATGGTGCTGATTTCAGAGGGGATGTAGCCAGTAGACACCCAAAGTCTATTAATTCAGCTTATCCTCATCTCTTACTGTGGATCTTTAATTGTGAACTAAAGTTGCTCATGCCAACAAGATTTTCCCAGTGGAAGCTGTATTTCACAAAAAAAAAAAGTCGCAGATGGATCAGGGACAGAAATGGAAGGAAGGAAGGATTTGAGAAGTGGTCACAAGTTCTGTAGTTTTGTCACTTCTCCAGGAATATAATTCCATCCATTCTCATCATGCTGCAACATCTGCCAGATACAGTGCATGTTTCTCAAACTTTGCAACTATGTGTTTCCTGGTTAGCTGAGTGGATGTACACACAAAACATGAGATTTTGTAAGCCACTAAAATGGTACTGCCAAAAAGTAAGCAATAGCATGCTCAGCTCTCTATATCTATTATTAATTTGTTTTTTACATGGACAAAACAGGTATGACAAATTTATCAAACAAACAAAATTTCATCAGCAAGTAATAGCTTAACTAGGAATTGGGGAGAAACTGAGAAAATTAAAAAGAGGTTGAAAATTAACTAAGCTCTTAGCTTCCAAACCAGACTTTATTTTGATCAGTCATGGTCAAGTTATAGGGTCTTCATAGTTATTTAGGTGACTGTTTGAATACTCACAAATGTTCCAAAGATTCCATTAGCTGGCTTGAAATCTAGTTTAAGATAAAGTCCAGGACACTCCAAACCCAAATATTTAATTTGAGAACATTCTTTGCAACTAAAACTCAATTCTATACATACTTGTGCATAATTGCAGCTTCACAAAAACCCATGAGGGCATAAAGCTCAAAAGGCTCACAGTTTAGGAACTGGTAACTGGCTCCAAAATTCTCATATTCTGGTAGATGGAGGAGATTAATTGCAAATAAATAGCTCAGACATACATTCTGAGAGGACATTTTTGGCATCTTCTAAAAGGTTTCTCTACTTTATGCAATTCAGAAAGCTGTAAGACATAGATGAATAGTATATCCTGCTAATAATCTATAAAATAGTTTATAAGTTAATAGGCATAGTAAAATTATGAAATGAATGAGTTTAGGTAAGTATACATAACACAGTGAAACATTAATAGGTTCAGGAGCATGGTTTTACCTCCACTTGGTGCTTTACAGAGACTATGTTGAGACCCAAGAGTGAAGAAGCTACCTTAGTCTTGCAATGTGACTTACACTAAGTCCAGGTACTCAACCAATTAGCTTGGACCCTGGGGAATGGTGGTCTGTTGCCTGTCGTGCTTTATCCTCAGCAAAGCAACCAAGTACCACACAGCCACTTGTTCAACTACCCCTCAGTCTCCTTTAGTCCAAGTGGGGTGGGAAGGACAGTTGGTCAAAAAGGTAAAGCCCATAGGTTTAGATCACAGCAGTTTACTAACTGAATGTCAATCATAATAATAATAACAACAATAATAAAATTGTAATGAAAAGACAGTAAACAAAAAAAGAGTGAGAAATAAAACCCAAGACAGACAAGTGATGCACTGTACAATCTTTCACCACTCACTGATGGATTTCTGGTCCATTCCTGAGCAGCAATTGAAGCCTCCAGACAATTCCTCCCAGTTTATACACTGTGTGTGATGCTTTATGGTAGGGAATATCTCTTTCACCAGTTCAGGTCAGCTGTCCTGACTGTGTTCCCTCCTGGCGTCTTGTGCTCCTACTCATTCACAGAGCATGGGAAACTCAAAAGACTTTACTTGGCTTAGAGTAAATACTGCTCAGCATCATCTGAAGCATTTGTGTGTTATCAACATTATTCTCATACTAAATCTCAAAATTATAGCACTGTACCAGCTATTGGGAAGAAAAATAACTCTGCCCTAGCTGAAAACAAGATATTGTCAAAGACGTGTGGTTGCTGAGAAGACATCAGACAACATCTCTGAAACGTCCGGGTTTTGTTTTATTGTTGCTATACCTCTGTTGGTTCCAGGGGAGGAAAAGGATGTGGAGTGAAAAGAGCTTTTACATAAAAGAACCAAAATGGTGCTGCAGTAAACCACCTTCAGTCTTCCCAGCAGGAGTCATCATCATGTGTCTTTTCTTTGCATATTTTCACCCTTTCACACAAATATTGAGCTCTTAATAAGCTGTTATTAAAGAGATTCCTGTTTCAGTTCCTATCTTCTGTCTTCCATTTTCTGGGATAATTTTCTGTTGGAATGATAAAATGCAGTGTTTCTTAAGATGGTAAACTGAGTGTGCTGGGCACCCCACCGCTCTGGCCACACATTCAAAGTATACTTAGCCCTGGGGTCTACAACTCTTCAGTATCTCCACAAGTGTCTGGTTTCCACCTTTGTGCATGGACATCCAAAGTAAGTCTTCTACCTACTGAATGATTTATATATATCTATATCTTTAAATATATTTATATATTTATTTATATATTTATATATATTTATATATTTCTACACCTTCCTGTCCCATTCTGTTCTTTTTGCAAAAACGAATGCTTTCTATCTGCCTTACCACATAAATCAGTGTAGTAAAGTGACCACACAGCTTTGAGGAGGTGGAAGTATAGTAAGATCTCAAGCTCCTTGCTCCATCAGGACTAGAGGTGTGCTGTCTGCAGAACCCAGATTAGATCAGGAGTCCATGAAAAGCATCGTGCTGTGTGCTTAGAGACCTTATGGCTTCATCTATGCTAATAAATGGACTTGGCCAGAGACCATTCTCTGACAGCAGAAGTTAGAATTTAAATCCATACAGCCAAGCCCCTTTGTCTCCAAAAAAAGGTGACTATTTCCAAATGACCTATTTGAAATGATGTCTTACCCTGGCATTAACTGGAAGAGAGATGGTTAGCTGAGCCCAAAAACAATCCCAAGAACGGTGTTAGCAGTTTAATTGTATGGACAATCATGTCTAAGTAATTGATCCCACAGAATAGATGTAGGCTGGGGATCACAGTTTATCCCTGTAGAGAATGGGCTTAGTGACACAGTATTGCATGCATTGCAGCCTGGTTGTGAAGTTTAACTGATATTTATAAAATATGCCAAATCCTCACATACAAAATGCTACATAAGTAATAAGTATTAATAAATGTGATTATATTAAACCAGGTCTGTTTTCAGTCATGTTTTATAAGACCACAGTTGTAGCAGTAAGTGAGCTTTCATATGAAAGATCAAACATTTTGCCTTCCATTGTAAGCCATTCTTTGTAAGCTTTTCCAATAAAAACAGCAGAATATCTCATACATATTAAAATTCAATGACATTCTTAAAGACTAAGCATTCATTTGCAAATGGAAAGCAATAATACTGAATTTCTCTTTCCCAGATGTTTTTGAGCATGTATTTTAAGATGAATATTATCAATAACTAACAAATTAAAAGCTTAAAATTTACATTAAAACTTAAATATATTTTTATTACTACAACACGTCAGGTGCATTTTAGCTTTAACCTAAACCTAAGAAAGGAAAGTCTTCTGCTTTGTCAAATAGTTTTTCAAATTGGAGTCTGTCACATCTTCAAGCCTAACTGGTTCTTAGCACTTAAAAAATGTTTTCCCCAAATTACATTCACCAAGAAGAGAGACACCCCAGTTTAAGTGAAATCTGGTTTTAGACCACTGCAGCAGACATTTTAGTTTCCCGTCCTTTACTGAGAGAAACAAACCAGAGGCATTCAGGGGTGGGATACCAGCACTGACAATTCTCGTATTCTGACACAGAGCTTCACCTCTTTTGTTGCCAATCTAAACTTAAAAGTGCTACTGACACAATTCTGACAGAGTGTGAAAAAATATAATTTTCCTAACTGATTCAGCTATGATGTTTTCCTTGCAATATTACCTCCTATTCTTTTTGGAAACTGGCAAAGAAGTAACTGTTAAAAAGGAATCTTTTGATTATATAAAGAATCTCTCAATTCAAAGAATTTTCTAGTGCAATTCAAATAACAACCTCTTTTTGGTATAGACCAGGCCTGGGGCTCTGTCTTTGTGTTATGGACAAATCTTCACAGGTAATATACCAGATTTTAACATGAACACAGGAGTTGAAGCTTACAGTGTGTAAAGTGGGATTTCTAACTCATCTTCAGTTCATTTCAAAACTCACTCCCTTAAATGACCAGTACTTCAGTGCTGTCTCCTCTTTTTCTCAAAACACAGGGAAAAGCCTCATGACCCTGCACTGAATATGAGAGTCTGCATGAGGCCCTCTTTGAGGAGCTTGTCACAGCTGCAATGTCAGAGGAAACCAAGGCTCTCTGCTAAGGAGAGGGCAACAGGTTCTGTTTTACAGTTTTGACTCTGTATTTGAGCAGAGGACTCTGGCAGAAAGACAATGGAGCTCATGGCTGAGAGCCTTATAACTACACATTACATGCTGTAACTCATAGAGGAACAGATCCTCAACATCATGCTTGTGCTGATCGGTCCTTTCCAGTCACTGGCATCAGCTCACACCTGACTGCATACCCTGGCTTTGTGACTTTTTTTTTCACTTTTGTGTATGTGTTTGAACTTTCAGTACTCCAGAGGGTTCCCAGGCCAGCCACGTCACCTTTTTGGCAGCTTACTTTCTTCCTGCCCATGAAAACTGTAGGCTGTTGAACTTGGCTGTAAGGCTTTTTACCCTATATGTTCTTGTATGCCATCTTATATAAGCCAAACACAACTATGCTTTTTAGTGCTTTTCTTCCTTTCCGGGCCGGTTTCATCTCAGCTGTCCCTCAAAAATACTTTCTAAAGAAAAGGGAGGCTTATTTTCAACAATTTCCTAGGTTTTTATTGCTTTTTCCCTCCCTCAAAACATTTTAGGAAGAGCTCTAATTTGCTGTTGCACCATTTCTACACATTCAAGCAAAGGAACCCTGAATCACACACAACATATGCATGCCCATAAGGATCCAGAGCTTATTCCTTTGAGCAACTTCAAAACTAGAATGAACTTAGTCTTTGCATGAAAAAAATTCCAAGAAATATCAGAGTATAAATCCATGTAACATCCCTTTGTTGACTGTTATATTCTCTTGGCAAGGGAGAAAATATTTCCCATATCCATGAGGATATACAGAGCAGATAACTGAGATAAATGGAAATTGAGCAGTGACCTACCAAGGCTTTACTGATGCCTATTTAAACTGTATTTTGAGGTATGAGGAAAGGGGGCTGAGTGCCCTCCGTCATCCAAGGTGTGTGTCAGTAGCCAAGCAAATGCATCCACTAATTGTGGCTAATTGCCCCTGCAGCATATTTCAATCACTGAACATTTAATTATTTGAGCCTCTGAAGTCATGCACTCAACTCAGAGGCATTTCTGCATTTGTCTGTACCTGTGCAAAATGGTTTTAATCTTGAAGTACCATACCTCATTAATTTTAAGGGACATTCAATATATCAATCAATTAATTTAACGAAAAACTGTAAACTCAGAAATAAAAGAAAAAAAATTGAGGTGGCAGAGGGTGCTTATCTACTGACCATAATAGTTCCAAGTATCTTTGCAGCTGAGGGTAGACCAGCTAAAAGTGTCTGCATTCCTGATTCTCTCTGTGTCCTCCAAACAGACTTTAAGAGACTGTCACATGAACAGCCTGAGTGGCATGGTTCCCAGGCCAATAATGGTAACTGCTAAAGGCAAGCTGTTGTGTAGGTGCTCTGGCACAAGGGAGTGTGAGCAAAGAGAGATCTTTTCCAGGGGAAATGTACACACATTGTCACAGAACTTTAGGTATGGGAATGGGTAGTGGAATGACAAGAAGCTCTAATACAGAGTGTAGCTGGGAAGGATGTCAAGAATCTGTAGAAGAAGCTGATGTGGGCCGGAGAATGAGATGGAAGGAAAAGAAGAAAATAATTATCTTGTCAGGAGAGGACAGCATGGAGCACTGGAGTGGTGGTGGTGGTGGAGATGAATAAAAGTCTGAAGCATGAGCCCAGGGCTAATAGGGATAAACTAGTTTTGAGCAGCACAGGAGTATGACATTTCCTTCAAAAACAGGAAAATCATAAGGAAATATGAAAATTTTAGGTTTCAGTGAAAGAAAACAAATCACATGTGGATTTGTAATAAATTTACAATAATTAGTCAATCTCAAAGTCACAAAGACTATTTAAAATAATTTCAGAATTATTTTATATATTATCTCTTCACATGGAGACAAACACTGTGTAGGTTTTATAAAGCAAATACATCTCCCGTCTCTGCTCTCTACTCTATTAATAGTGTGCATAAACTGTTTCTAAATAAGTTTCTAAATGTTCTCTTTATGATCATGTTTTAGGAGATCAAGATTCTTTCCTTAAGCAGAAGCATTAGATTTCAGCAGCCCTATAAACACCTGCCTGGATGCTGAGACTATTTTTAAGCAATGCACAAGAGATCTCCAAGCTCATGCACGGCTGAGCCTGTGGCATGCAGCATCCCCTTTGGGGCATGAACACCCTGCAGAAGAAAGTTGTGCACACATGCCAGCTCTATGTTACTGTCTTCAACAGAAGTTCTTGCTCTGGACAACCAGGAGAAGAGCAATGGCAGATGTGATCCCTCTCTTTCAGAAGCAAAATCTAAATATTATCTGAGGACTTTTTAAATACACATAAGGCAAAACTGGAAAGAACACATTGTATCAGAAGCACCTTATTTTACAGCATGAGATCTATAGGAGAAATGGTGTTATTTTCACCCTTCAGCCCCTAATGCATCTTAGACAATAGAGACTTGATGCCCTTTCATGAGTGTTTCCCCAGTTCACAGTGTGCCCAAAGACTCCTTCACTTCCACTCCCCTCCTTACTGTTGGCCTATCTAGGCTGATGAAAAGCCTTGAAGAGATTTTGTAGCTGACCGTGCCTTCTTGACTAATTCCCAGATGCTAAGGAGAAACCTGTTTGTACTTTCTTTTTCTTTGCTTTGCCATTGCTACATAGAGAGATGCAAGTCCCTACCATGCAAGACACACTTTTTCTCTCAGTGCCATCTCTCTGACTATCACTAGCCAAACACCAACACTAGAATGAAGAGTTTATGTCCCCAGAAAAGTGAGTGAAGGAACCCAAATAAAGTAGCTTATGTCAAAAACACTTACCAAAACCTCAGCAAAGAAACCCTCATGAAATATACACTTGTGCTTCAAACTGCTGTTGAAAGCATTAAAGGAATTGCCAATTTTAATATTTAATGGTCTTGATGGATTTTTTTTTCCAGCTTTGACTTAAATTATAATTATTATATTTCAAATTTTTTTATATGTTAGGAGTTTAAAATGCAAAATACACAAATACTGTATGCCAGATCATCAGTTATCTTTTCTGCTATGTTATAGCACTTGCTGAAATTTATTTTGATCAATATGTCATAGGTGATGATCTTTGCCTCACCCCAGACCATAAACATTCTTTTGACACTTCTCCTAAAATCTCTTAGGAATTAGCCAGAAAGAAGTAGTTAACTATGGTTAGCATTTAACTAATGAAGTAAAAAATAGTCATTGCTTCACTAATCTAACTCAAATATTGCTATTAAATTAGGAAATCTGATTTATTTTTGAAATAATACAAATGCTAGATGCAGGTACTTTTCCTGTGTGCACTATGTTCTCTGGAGCTCTGCCATTCCCTTGCTGGAGCCTTGAGTTATGCAAGCTGAGGCCACTTTGCTGTTTTCTTGGGAGTACATCTAGCAAGAGGTGCAAGGACTCCTGTCCAAGTCCCTGCTTCAGTAATGTGCCACAGAGAACCTGTGTCTCCTGGATGTAGCTGTCTTGGCAGCAATTTCAAAGCCACACACATGTGTGTATCACCTTCTTTTGTCTTGTGGAATAAAAGTTAGAGTACTGGGTGAACAGCTTTAAAAACTGAATGCAGACTTGACTGGTATGAGATTACATGCATCTTTCCTTAAGTTTTTACAGTTTTTAATTTGCTAAATAATGGGGTATTCATAGTGGTCTGAAATACCTACTCTATCATTTATGTTCTCTGCTCGATAATTTTCATGTCTTTAATGTTTCTGTTCACCATCACTACCTTAGATTGAAGATAGTCTTTGAAACACATTTTTAAATTTTAAACTTTTTGTTTGACAAGTAGTGATTGGAAAAATAGTTTCTAAACCAGAAAGCCATTTAAAATTAGATATGGCTTTTCTCAAAGCTGAATCAAGGCCCTGTAGACACTATGGCAGGTTGGATTTTGAACATGAACATTTTTTATGAAAAAACATTTTCTTCAATAATTAATTAGTAGACTATGGAGTCATAGAATCATACGATGGTGTGGGTTGGAAGGGACCTTAAAGATCACTGAGTTCCAAACCCACTGTCATGGCCAGAGACAACTTCCATTAGATCAGGTTACTCCAAGCCCTATCCAGCCTGACCTTGAACACTCCCAGGGACTGGGCATCCACAACTTCTCTGGGCAACTTGCTGCAGTGCCTCATTGCTCTCACAGGAAGCATATCTTCCTAATATATTTCAATTTAAAATCATAACCTGTAACCCCTTTTTCTTTACATGCCCCTGCCAAAAGTCCTTCTTCATCTTTCTTGTAGGCTCCCATTAGGTATTGAAAGTTTGCTATAAAGTCTCCCTGGAGCCTTCTCTTCTCCACACTGAACAATTACCAACTCCCTCAGCCTGTCTTCATAGAGGTGCTCCAAGTGCTCTGGGCATCTCCATGGATACACTCTGAAATAGCTCCAACAGGCCCCTGTCTCTTTTATGTTGGAGCCACCAAAGCTGGATGCAGGATGCCCAGGTGGGGTCTTACAACAGCAGAACAAAGGAGCAGAATCACCTCCCTCACCTCCTCACTGCCTCTTTTTCAGCTTCCTAAGCTTGGAAGATGAAAGCCCTGAATATTAATCAGGTTTCTTGGGTCCCTCTTTGCTCCACAGCTTTACCCCATGGTACTCTACCAAGCAGAACCCCGAAAGTCTGCTCTTCTGAAATCCAGGTTAAAGAGATTACTGTGATAACCTCACTGCCCTACGGATCTTGAGCTCAACTACTTCATGGTTACCGTGGCCAAGGCTGCCCTTGAGCTTCATATTCCCTACCAGCCCCTCCCTGTTGGCAAGAACAAGGACCAGCACAGCACATCTCCTCATTGGTTTCTCTGTCACTTGGAGAAGAAGGCTACTGCCCATGCATTCCTGGAACCTCCTGGATTACCCTGCTGTGCTGTGCCTCCAACAGGTGTCAGGCTGGCTGAAGTCCCCACGAGAACTAGGCCTTGTCAATATGAAGTGCCTCCTATCTGTTTGTAGAGGGCTTTGTCAACTCAGTCTTTTCTCGGGTGGCCTGCACCAGATCCCCACTATAATGTCACCTGTCCCTGCCCTCCCCTTAATCCTAACCCATAAACTCTCTGCTGTTCATCTATCCTCAGGCAGAGCTCCATGCACTTCAGCTGGTCACTGACAGAGACGGCAACACCACCTCTTTTTCTCCTCTGCCTTTCCTTCCTAAACAGTCTGTATCCTCTTACAAGACCTGAGTCATAGGAGCCATCCCACAATGTCTCTGTGATGCCATCACAGCATGGCAGGAGTGTGCAGATCTTGTTTATTCCTTGGGCTATGTGCATTTTGCATAGAGTCACTTAAACTGGGCCCACCACTTACTGTTTGGAGGGGCTGGAATTCCTTTGTGTGGTTTTTCCACGCTAGGATTTTAGTTCATACCCAGGTTATGCTGCCCACCTAGAGGCTCAAATACATGATCACATTATTGAACATCAGCTGAAGTTCAATGCTCGTTCATCCATACACTCCTTCCGGGCACACAGGTGAGGTAATGTAGCTCCATGCCTATAGCTTACATAGTAAGCGAGATTGAACCGGCAGGATGCTAAGGATGAGCATGTGTGAGCTAACCTACTTTTACTTCTTGAGCCTCAGAAACATGGTCTGGGCCATAAATCACACACATTGTGTATAATTTCAGTGTCAGTTCAAGGTGACAGGAACCCATGCCCTGTCACTAACTCTCAATTTCCTGGTATCATTTGAAGGACTTCTGGCACAATGATGCATGCTGGTCTGGTTCATTATGTTTGTGCTCTTACAGTGACAAAAAGGGAGAAGCAAGTAGCTTTATCTCCCTACTAACATTCCCTTAGCATGAGAGCCTCTAATGCTCATGTATGTCTTTATGTTTCCTGTGTCATGCTCCTCTCAAACAGTAGAAATATAGGACATTCAAAATGAAGTAAATGGAATGCTGGGCTAGCACTCTTTTTTTTTCCCTTTTTTTTTTTTTTTTAGTTTCTACACAGCTTTTTTTTTTTTTTAACATTTGCTATGAAAGTCAACCAAAAAAAAATTATCAAAAATTATTAAGCTGGTTTTTGAGTTCTTTATCAGAAAGTAGACTTTTCCATGAATTTCACAATTTTTTTTCTACATATAGATTGAGCAAATAAACCACAAAGAATAAATGCATGTTTTAAATGAGATTTCATTCCAGAACTCCACAAAGAGCCATCACTGAAAACAGTAAAAATTATTTTGTGGTTATGCAAAATATAGGACTCATATATGGGTAGAAGCAGAAACATGTAATCAAAAAAGGAAAATCACAAAATAACCATATTTGACTCATTTTCTTTGGTTTCACACACTGTTTATACTAGAAATATTGTGAAAGCTGTTTACTGTGCTACATTTGTAAAAAATTATGTTTGTTTGAACATTGTCGTTTTGAGGCTAAGAAGTTGCACTCAGACTTAATGACTAATGAAATTGAAAACTATATAGAATTGCAACAAAATCACTCAGGACACATCCTAATTTGAAGGAGTTGGAATCCCTGTCTCTGGCCTTCTGATCTCTGGTACTGGTCTGCAGAAGGTCCACCCCTGGTGATACAAGCCAAGACTGTAATCTGCTTTTTTCACATGGCACTTAGATCATCTTTTAATGCAATAATATTATTTGACACAATTTTTAGAAATCTGAAGGAGGTATAGGGAATAAATTTATATTCTTCAGTTATATCCAGGTTAATTTAATTTACACTCAGTAGTTAATGCATTGTTTTATCCAACCCATAATACCCAATTCTTAAACAGAAATTGTCTCATGAACATACAGGGTGAGACCATATTTATGGGAGTAATGCTTAAAATCAGAACACCCAAACTATTTTCTCACTAGTATAGTTTATGTATTAGTCAAGTGAGAAACATGGATTTTGCAAAAAATACCCCCATAAATGTGTAGAAAAAAGATCCTTCTTATCCCTCCATTTGCTGCAAAGTTAATACAATTAATACATCTTGAAGTATACTTCATGCTGGTTATTGCTGCCATGGCCTTCCAGTCTATACTCTCCAGTAAATACAAATAAACAAAATTCTTTCTCCATATCCCTCACAGGACATGAGCCCAAGTGTTCTTATTTGGGAATGCAATGACATGCCTAATGCTGCTGCTGTGACTGAGAAGAGCAGAGGACCACTACCGAGATGACTGCAAACAAGGCCAGCTTTCACTGCCTTATCTTGTGTTTGCCATGGGCAGGGGCACACTCTGTTCTGCCAACATGGTAACTTCTCAGGTCACTGTAATTTAGGCACAGGCCTAAATCTAACATTCCAGGCAACTCTAATAATACAATTCAGTCCCCCCAAGCAACTATGTGGGCTGTTAAAATGTCATAATCAGTAAAAAATATAGCTCTTTAAGTAGTGTTACCTTTCCATCTCTATTTCCCTTGCTTTACAAAGAGAACATCTGCATCCTTGCAGTAATGTTGTAAGGCTTCCTTCATTAATGCATATATGGCACTTTGAAATGAATGAATAATATATATTGAACTTTAATAAGAAATAATAAGGATTTCCTTAAAAATCATTGACCACGTGCTAAAGAGAATTCTCTATGAACATCAACAAATTCTTACTTTGTTAGATGGAAAAGTTGATCTGGTGCTTGTTTGTTCCTTCAACTGAATTTAAAGCTTTATCATAGTATTTCCATAGTAAGTGGTCTTTATCATGCAATAATAGTTTGATAAAACTCTCAAAAAAATGGAGTAAAACTTGGAGGGAGGATAGCTACTTTTATATTAGAAATTATATGTAAAATGGATAGTTTTCATAATAATACATAATGCACTGCTTCAACTGTCCACATTGTATTGTAGAATGCTTTGTCTGTGTGGAATTGCACCAGCTGTACCTGCTGTGCCTTTGTAGAGTCCTATTCAGCACTCCTTATTCACTCCCTCCTTTGGCAAAGCCCCCTCTGAAGTCAGTGTGTGATATGCTACAGTAAGAAGTGCTGAATAGGACCCTTAAATGATAACTCCTTGGAGGATGAAACTGCCACTTTTCTCACACTTCTCTTACAGTATAATGCAATTTGAACTGAAGATGCTATGAAAATACTACTAATAATAGACTGAGAAACTACATCAGGCAAATCATGGTAGTTCTCAAGAAGCGCCATCCTTTTTTCAGTATAAAGGGATCAAAGAAGGCTTCAAAATACCAGCATTGGTGTTAGATGCAGATATGGTGAGTAGTAGCTTTTTTAATTTTACAAAGTCCACAAATATTATGTGAAATATCAATGTCACAAATTAATATTTTTCAGGAAGGTATTATAAATTCACAAGATTTATTACCAGTTGGCACATTTTCAGCCTCTAGGTCATAACTATGTCTTAGACCTAAATCTTGTACTCGTGAATAAGGTACAACTATTTCTCTTTTGAGATTAATCTAAGTGCTGCATTAATACATATTTAGGCTTTTCAAAAAGTGAAGCTCCACAGAATTTTTGTCTCTTCAAACATTCAAGATTTCTTGGTCTTCTACAATTTTACTCATTCACTTTGATAAACTCTCTGTGCCAACAAACCCTAGCCAATTTTATATCTTAAAAAAAAGAACACTTTAAACAATTTGACTAAATACCTTTACAGCTTTGGTTTTAATTAGATGTTTTGCTTCTTCAGCTTACTGGAAAGCGTTAGATAGCTTCTAACCATGTCAGTTTATATAACAGCAGGTGTCAGCTTTAACTGCCTCTGAAAATTTTAAATATATTCAATTAAAAGTATCCCTTAGAGAATGATGCTTTTATGTTCATTTGTCTTAGGTTTGCAACATGTTTTATTTCTATACACTATGTTCTTGTTGATTCTGTGACCCAATTATGGCTAAAATTTTAAATGTCAGAGTACATTCAGTTAGTGCTTTCATCTTAATATAATCCATCAAAAAAATGGATTCTTCCACAAGTGTCATTTGGAAAGGTAAGTCTCTCTCTTTTTCTTTTTCAGGAAACCAGAGTAATTTTGACACCAGAACAGAAAGTGGTTATCGGAGCAGTGATAGGTGAGAAAATTGATAGCTTTGAGATCTGAAGTGGATGGCTTCTCATATTCTGATCTCAATACACAAACTTACATGTGTAGATAGATATCTTTGTAGGCCTTCCTGGAGAAGTAGTAAAAGAACTGCAGAAGAGGGCAGACACTATAAAACAGGATGGACAGATAAATAAGCTGTACACACCACACACACACACACACACACACACACACACACACACACATACATACTTCAGTGCAATTAAAATAAGCATCCTTGTCCTTCAGCTACCAGCAGGCAGTTAGATTTTCCAATTTATGTTAAATCTATTATTCTGCTACTTGAATTATCATATAAAATATGTCCCCTCCCCCATCCCATGGAACATGTTACAACTCCAAGAATTTTTCTCATGACAAAAATGAAACCAGTTATGAAGCTATATCATGGGGGTTACCCATGACGTGCAGGATTTACAGGATGGACAGGTTGTATGTGTGTGTGTGTATATATGTATATATATATATGTATATATATATATGTATGTGTGTGTGTGTATGTATATATATATATGTATACTGTTAGATATAAACTGTTCCATTACCTTACCAGGTACTGAAGTCAGGCTAACTGGCCTATAATTACCAGGATTCTCCTCCCACCTTTTTTGTGAATGGGTGTCACATTGGCCAGCTTCCAGTCCACTGGAACCTCACCAGTGAGCCAGGACTGATGGTAAATGATGGAGAGCGGATTTGCAAGCTCATCTGCCAGCTCCCCCATCACCCTGGGACGGATCCCATCTCGTCCCATAGATTTATGAACATCCAAGCAGCTCTTCTGTTCTCTGACTGCCTCCTCCTGGATAACAGGGGGACCATTTTGCTCCCTGACACCATCTACCCACCCAGGAGGACAGCTGTCCTGAGGACAAGCCATCTGCCCACTAAAGACTGAGGCAAAGAAGGTGTTAAGCACTTCTGCCTTCTCCTCATCTGCAATTACCAAGTTCCCTCCTGCATCCAGTAGAGAACAAAGGTTGGTCTCACCCTTCCTTTTTCTGTTTATATATTTGTAAAAGCATTTTTTTATTATCCTTTACAAAAGTTGCCAAATTAAGTTTGGACTGATCTTTGGCCTCCCTAATTTTTTCCTACATGCCTTAGCAACCCCCTTAAATACTTCCTGAGTGACCTGACCCTCCTTCCAAAAATGATATTTCCTCATTTTATTCCTAAGTTCCTTTGAAACCTCACTGGCCATCCAGGCTGGACATTTACCTCATTGACTCATCTTTCAGCACACAGGGACAGTCTGTTCCTGTGCCCTCAAGGTCTCTGTTTTGAAGTACACCCACCTTTCCTGGACTCCTTTGTTTTTAAGGGCTGCTTCCCAGGGAACTCTCTAAATAAGTCTCCTAAATAGAACAAAGTCTTCCCTCTGGAAGTTGAATGTAAAATCTTATTGGTTTTCCTCCTGATTTCACCAATTATCGAAAATTCTATAATTTCATTACTATTGTGCCCCAAGTGGCCTCCAACCACCACATTTCCCACCAGTGCATTTCTATTTGTGAACAAAAGGTCTAACATAGTCCCTCCCCTGGTGGGCTCACTCACTAGCTGTGACAAAACATTGTCCTCCACACACTCTCAGAACTTCCTGGACTGCCTCTTTTCTGCTGTATTATGTTCCCAGCAGATGCCTGGTAGATTAAAGTCAAGACAAGGTACAAGAAGGAGGGCTGGTGATCCTGAAATATTTTTCTGCTGCTTATAGAATAAGTTGTCCACCACTTCTTCCTGGCTGGGTGGATGATAGCAGACTCCCAGTAAGATGTCATCCTTGTTGGCCTTCCCCCTAATTCTTATCCATAGGCATTCTACTTTGTCATCATTAGTTTCAATACGTATGGCATCCAAATCCTTCCTAGTATAAGGGCCCCCCCCTTCACCTCCTATCCCTTTCCTATCTCTCCTGAAGAGCTTGTAGCCATCCAGTGCAGCGCTCCAGCTTTGTGAGTCATCCCACCATGTTTCTGTGATGGCAATTACATCATGGCTCTACTGCTGCACCATGGCCTCCAGCTCTTGCTGCGTGCATTGGTATACATGCACCTCAGCTGGGCCACTGATTTCTCTCCTAACTCAGGCTTACCACACCCTTGGGCCTGCTTCCAGCTGCATCTCCTTCCCCCTTCAGACCTAGTTTAAAGCCCTCTCAATGAGTTCTGCCAGTTCATGAGCTAAAATTCTTCTGCCCTTAACAGAGAGATGGAGCCCATTCAGTTCTAGCAGGCCAGGTGACATGAAAGTTGCCCCCTGATCAAAGAAACCAAAATTCTGCTGATGACACCAACCCTTGAGCCACTTGTTGATAATGTGGGCTCTCCTATTCCTTTCATCACTTTGCTACCAAGAGGACTGAGCAGAATACTTCCTGTGCTCCTGCCCTATCAAACACTTGACCCAGTGTCCTAAAGTTATTTTTAATTGCCCTGATACTCCTCTTTTCAATGTCATCACTACCAGCCTAGCAGGGGGTACTAATCAGAGGGCTGAATCAGCCCAGGGAGTCTCTCAATAACATCCTGTACGCAGGCCACAGGAAGGCAGCAGAACTCCCTGGGATGGGTCTGGCTGATATATGGGGCTCTCTGTTCCCCTCAGAAGGGAGTCACTCACTAGTTGCTCTAAATTTCATTACATCAGACAAGACATGATAAACAAACTTCCTCTGATTGGGTCCTAGCAAGAGTTCCCAGTGAGTCAATGTCTAGCTTTAACAAAATCAAAAAGGAGTTTTGGATTGCTATAGAATCAGTGAAGAAATGGGGACTGGCAAACTATGACTAAAGCAGGTGCTTACCCACCACATTTTCATGAGTGCCAGAACTTAAGAACTGAGATTAACCTGAAACCCTCGCAGATAAATTAAAGATGATATGCTTTAGCTATAGTATAGTTGGTAATGTGATATTTTAAAAGTAATTGCCATCTAATGTTCAAAGTCATTGACACTTTGTTGAGTGTTTGGTTTTGGGTTTTTTTGCACAGTGGAAAGAAACATAAAATTACAAAAAACTTTAAAAAATTAAGTATCTAGTCTTAATAACAGATAGAAATCAGATTGCTGCTTGTCTGGAATACATAAACAAGCTATTCATAATAAAGTTAACATCATGAGCCACATTAGAAAGTTATTGCTGACATGTAGGGATAGGGAAAGCTTATTTATACCATAAAATAGGATTTAAACTATATAGGTACTGTAACAGTATTTTACAATTTTTACTCATTGCCTCTTTATATGTGTGTGCTGTGTGTATACTTTAGCTCTTTTTGCAATCATTAGTTGTGAAAAGTTTAGCTATTTTTGAGTAAAAGTGTACATAAAAATCAACCACATTGTTCTGAACTCCTATAGTCTTGTTTAAACCACAAGCAACATTTGTAAGTTCTCATTTCAGCATTTTAAACGTATTAAGATAATTGAATAAAATGAGTCTGTACCAGGAAATTTTCAAAGTATCTCAAATGGAATTTATATTTCACAATACAAAACATTGTACAAAACAAGTGTAACACAGTTGTGACTGCTGAAAGCTATTTTTTTTTTCCCATGAGTACTTTGAGAGAAACAATGAAGATTTCTAGTAGAAACTCAAAATGCCTTTCTCTCTGCTCTCTCTCCAGAGACTTGACTGTTCAATAAGCTACCCACTGTACCTTGTACTTTTTCTTGTTATCTCACTTGCAGTGGGTGATAGTTACCGGTCTGGGGAATAAAAATCAGATCATATTCTAGCAGCTAGCCATCAGTAATGGCTTTCCATGTGGCAAAGTATGTGTTGACCAAAGTCCCCAAGTGGTTATGCAGTATTTAGGTTTTGCTCATTATAATGACATTTCTGAAACTAATGTCTGATGTGCTTGTAAGAAGCCAAGTTTGATCTGGAGAAAATGATCAGCTACATGGATAGGATAGGATAGGATAGGATAGGATAGGATAGGATAGGATAGGATAGGATAGGATAGGATAGGA
>QUSF01000001.1:40223209-40246833 GCA_003676055.1 Chloebia gouldiae | reverse complement strand
GATAGGATAGGATAGGATAGGATAGGATAGGATAGGATAGGATAGGACAGGACAGGACATAACATCTTGAGTTGTGTGGGACCCACAAGGATCATTGAACTGAACTCTTCAGACATCCTTGTTGAATGGTTTCTGGTTTCCTGGCCCAGAAAAAACATGTGTATGATTGGAAGGAGAGGGGAAGGAAGCCAATATGACTGTTGTGCTGAACTTGATTCTTCCAGTACAGAAATTTTACATCACAGAGTCTCTCTCTTGGGAAGACATTATTAATTATGATTATTATTATAGTCTTGTAGTAACATATGAATACTAATTTTTTTTTTCTTTGAGGTAGGTTGACTTCTCTCTTCATTTCTTTTCCTAAATTATAACTCTCCAGTAGGTCGTGGTACTAATTAGCTGAATTGGAAGTTGCATAGAAAAAATTCTAGACATTATGATGTGAACATACCATTTAATGAGGACTATGAAACTAAAAATGACATTTTTCCCTATAATTAAAAGTAATTTTTATTCAGTCATATTTCTTACTTTTGAAAGACCTTCGAACAGTCTGACTTATTAAATATATTTGAAATATTTGGGGTTTGTACTTAAAATTCATCTGTAATTAAAACAATTTTTCTGCAATAGTCAACTCAAAAATTTCCTCATCCCTTGTATCTAGTTGATTCAAAGCAGCTCATATATAATATAGGATGTTATGGGAATGCATGCAAAGTGTCTAAATGCCTGATAAGTTCAACTTTTTTTAGAAACTGTTAGGGAGAAATAGTTAATTTTGCCCTGCCTCTGTTGAATCCTCAATTATTTTAACCTTGTTGGTACAAAATGTATTAAATATAATGTCAAAGGTCTCTGTGTATTGCTTAAAAGACAATATGAGGCTGTTTCAAAATAAAAAATCATGCCATTAAAGAAATGGAAGTCACTGTGAACTCTTTAGGTATAGGGCCTAGTACACTTCATATTTGTCTTTGTGATAAGCCTTAGCCAGTTGGAATGCATCAGGTTCATACATGAAATATCATGACCTTTGTTTCTATTTCTGTCTTTGAATAGTTGAGATCTTATGTATGGGTCTGCTTGTGGTTTTTTGGTTCGGTGTCATGTTCCTCTATCTCCAGAAAATGTTTCTTATATCTCTGCAAGCTGTCAATAATATTACAGCTCACAAATCATACAAACCATAGTGAAAAGTGTATGGATCTGAACCAGAAATAAAACTAAGGTTATTCATAAACTGCTTCCTCATGTGTTGATCCAGATTATTTGTAAACACAAAAATGTTCAATTTGTCTCAAAATGAAGCAAATAAACAGGAGAATAAATAATAAGCATTAAAATAATTAGAAGATGAACTATCTTTGAGGATATATACTTCCTAGAAATGCTGCAATAGTTCTGATTGGGTTTAGTACCCAAGTGACAATATTTTTATTTTTAATTTTGACCCTTTTAGCTCCTGCTTTGGTTGTTAAAGGCTAAATGTTGCTTGCTTAGAGTCAGCATCCTTGTTAAAAACTTAAGAGTGACCTTTTCCTAAGAGAGCAGTGGTGGGTACCCAGATGGGGGTACGGTGCTGCAGGGTGCAGTGCAGCTGTAGAGGCACTGGGGTCAGCTCTGTTGGGCTGCACTGGAAGGGGAGCGGGCACCAACGCACCCCATGCTCTTACCTGAGCTGGGAAACACATCGTAAGCTGCTAGGAGCAATGTGATGGGGATGGATGGGAGGTCCACCCATGGAGGTGTTCCTTGCTTGCCTCAGGGGCAACCACAGTATCACCCTGCCTACTCATATCCCGCTTTTCCTGGGACCTGCACTCCTGGTCTGCTCCCAAAGGTGCTGCTTCCAGCCCTCAAAGCCAGACAGACATGTGGCATAGGAACTGTGACTGCCTGACACTTTGCTCCCACCAGTGCCGTGCAAGGTTGTTGCCTCCTGACCTCCTCCTAAGGCAGCTCCAATGCAGCTCCACCTGACCACGATGTGGCACATAGGCTGCTGTGCTGCCCCGCTGACAGCAGGCCCATCTGAAACCTTGCTGACAAAATGTGTGTTTGTTTTGTACTCTATTAAAGCATGAACCTCCATTGTGAAGGTTACAGAACATGCCACTGATTTGAATGTGTCTTATGGAATGTGCTAAAATACTTGAAACCTAGTGGAACTGCGAGTTTTAGTCCAAATGTCTTTGTGTCTCAGTAACTTGGCCCTCATGGGCTTTCAGCTTCATTTGATTTTAACTCCTCACTATTTCACAAAGTATTAGACAATGATCTCAGCATGCTGCCTTCCCAGGGGACCAAGTAATGTCTGGGGAGAAGGTTGGGAGGAGTATCTGCAGCTTTTTCTTTGAGCCTTTACCCTCACATTTTGGTTAAACCTTTTAAAAATAATCTGAGGGGGTTTCACAGCTACATATGGAAGAAGACCACAGCTATTTTCTTCTGATGTGGGTATGACTCACATGCCAAAAACCACAAGGTCTGGTTTTGAAAATTCCCCAGTTCAGGTAACCTCTTCTCCTAACATGAGTTGCTTGAAATACAGAACCACTTTCTTGGTTCAAAATATAGGAGAAGGGCCCCAGTTTTAAATTCTGTCTTTTACATATGCATTTTCTCTTGAAGGGTTTTCCAGGCACCTTTAACATTAAGCAGAATGTTTTAAAGGTATTTTCTTCTTGTTTCACTTTGGAATCCTATGGAGCAGTGTATTTTTAGTGGCATTCGTGAGATACGCTAAAAATGATAGTATGTAGTTCAAGCCTTAGAAACTAAATTTCAATAGAACTGAATGTTGGCATTGGGATCCTTTAAAAAAAACCAAAACACAAAACCAACAAAAAACCCCGCCCCTCTGTTTGGAACTAGTATAAGGGGAAATTGCCATTAACATCCCTGTCAAATACAACATACACAGTCAAACCTGTGAAGTTTTCCTGAGTTCAGACTGGTTATCTCACAAATCTGTGCAAATCTCTGGTGAATAATTTATACCAGGCTTGAGGTGACAAGTTAAACACACCCATTTTGTCTAAAATGCTATGAAGGCATCAAGATGGAGCCAAGCTGCAGGGTGAGTAGAGCTCAGTTGATGGGAATCTGAGCATGTCGAAAAGGGGGGATGCTGCTGTAAAGAAAGTGAAATGTAATGAGATACTTTTTCATGCATAATTCATGGGTGAAAACATGACTGCATAAAAAGCCATGGATTTTAACAAGGCAGAGCTGCAATCATACACATTATCTTCCCAGAGGAACTTTATACAATATTGGTGAAAAAGAGAGGATTCTGAATACCAGTACAAAATAAAGCTGACGTTTTCAAATGCAGTAGAATTTACTTTAATGTACAATAGCTGTAAAGGAAACAATTTATATTTAAACCTCAAAATAGTTCCTAGGGAAAAAAAAAAACAAACCCTTAAAATATATGCCTGCATTTTCCAGCTTAAAGAAAAAAATAAGATGAGGAATGAGAAAAATACCTCATCTGGATAAAAAAAATTTAAATGCATAAGCAGTATTTTGTTGAGTGTGTTGTTGGGATTGTGCTTCGAAATCTTTTGCAAGCATTCTCACTTTTTAGAAGCAAAACTTTTGATAGGAATGACTACTGTGAACAGGCTTTAAAAAAGATAAAATGTTAGCTATTGTCACCATAAAATTTAATTTGGTTGCATTTGCAAAAGCAAATACTGTAATTCAGCTTTCAAGGACAGTTTAGTGGCTAGCACATGACTGTTTGAAATGGTGTTTAACGCTTGGGGTATTTAGTTGAAGGGATTAAAAATGGAATGTTGATTAAAGCTTGGGATGTCTTAAATTTATCACCACAAAATCCTAATGACAGACTTAGCTGGAAGGAACAGGGGTGCCTCCTTTAGCTGTTCACTTAGTAGGAGCAGATCACATACAGAAAAGGCACCAGAACAAGTCATAGAGAGCTTCAGAATCACACAAGCAGAAGGACTCTGTGAAGTTATTTCTTTAGTTTACACTGCACAATTTCAATATTTTTGAGGAAAGTAAAATAGGCATTTTGCATCCAGTTATGGTTTTATAGTCCTGACAGTTGGGTGAAGAAAGCATTAAGGGTTCAAAATGATTGATATTTCAAAGTGTTCACCTTCTATGGGATTTTTTTCCCATCTCACTTGTACGGTGTGAGAAGCAGAGAAACACTACAAAGAGAAGCAGGTTGAGTTGGTACAGTCACTAAACAATTTAAGCCATTTAAATTATGCTATTAACTCCTGATAACAAGAAATAGAGATACCTTCAGGTTTTGACAGTAAAAAAAAGTCTCCTTTTTTGATCTTGGCAATTATTAAATATCTCGTATAGAATTTTATCAGTTCATAGCTTTTATAGCAATACAAGCTAAAAGAAACACATAGCTTCCCTTTGCTGTTTTAGACTAGCAGTGTAATAGTGTTTTCATCTATAATCTCTGACTGTGCCTCCTCACAAAAGGCTTTCCTTCTTATCTATTGTCTGCATTTTTAATTTTTCTTAGTGTTGTCTCAATAGAAAACATTGCTCCTCTGCAGTTTTTCTAGACATTGCTTTGCCTTTAAAGAGTATGGCAATGATCTGTCTCACATCCTGCCTTAGTGAAATCTGATTATCTTTCAGTTTATCCCAGCACTGATTTGCCATACTTGCTCATCTCCCATGTAGAAGATTTTAGAACTTGAGCTCATCCTGGTCTTTGAATAGCTAATTTTCTGTAATGGTTTCCCTGCTTTTAGTTAAATAAAGGAAGAAGAGGACATGAGGATCCCTCAGTTAAAACACAAACCATTTTACAACAGTTCCTGCTGTAGGATTTAAAAAGGATTTCCATCTGCTCCTGTCTACTTCTTAGAAGTTGTGCCATCCTCCATACATTCACATTGGCTTTAATTTAGCCTCACTGATACAGCCGTTTCCAAGTATGGAAAAGGCTTGTTGGCTTAGTTAATTTACTGTAAATTTACTTGTTGGCTTAGTTAATTTACTACTGTACTCCATGTGATGAAGTTTTCTCCTGTCTTCCACTAGGCTGAATGGCTAGCTGAACACTTGGAAATGTAAAGCATCTGAAATGGGAATCAAACAACAATATTATTAAAATCTCCCTCAAGGCACCATGTGATTTAGGCTGTGCAGTTAGGAGGTTGCAGCTATGCTGAGCTCACATAACTGTTATGGGTTTTTTTTTTTCCTGTTTATTTTCTTCTTAACTTTGAAGAGAGCCCCTCAAAGGTTATGTGATAGGATTGTGCCAGATGTGTGCAGGGTCAGGGACCCCCTGGCTTTGTATCAGTGAGCTCTGCTTTCGACCTTAGCCATTTGAGCCTGTGTCTTGTTGTAGAGGGAAGCATTACTTGTTTGATTTTCTAAGGTACTGGAATACAGTATAAAAACACCCCAAATTCTGACCAGTATTCTGAGAAAAAGAAGTCAAACAAAACTTTAGAATAAAACTGCTAGAAAAATATTGATATGGACCTCAAGACTACAGCATGATTATATGAAAAAGCTTGACATCAAATGACTGTCAATAAGTATAAAATTTTAGACCAGGGTCATTAATGAATGATCTCTGAAGCAGTTTAAATATTTCAGTTAGCTGGACAAGGTGTGGAAAAATCTGTAACCTGGGATACAAAACCCTTCATTTTGATACTTGTAAAACTGATTGTTTCATGGGTTTTGGTGAACTACTAACCTCTTCTATCTCTGAAATAGTAGTGACAGTAATAGTAGGAATGGTAATAATATTCTAAATAAGGTTGAATATTAACTTGTTGCTAAAATATTTTACATATGCTATAAAATTTAAGGTTTATGCTATAGATATATCTAGTCCTTGGTGTTAGACCTTGCTAGGAACTCATGCTCAGCACGTGTCCTCTTAAATAAATGTTATTCAAACTAAGCCATTGACATTATAC
Source organism: Chloebia gouldiae (assembly GCA_003676055.1). Lineage (NCBI taxonomy): Eukaryota > Metazoa > Chordata > Aves > Passeriformes > Passeridae > Chloebia > Chloebia gouldiae. The sequence goes on along the minus strand of QUSF01000001.1, from coordinate 40,240,882 downwards.
AACCAAAAAAATTGTACATTCAACAGCAAGAAGGCCTGTCAGAAGGCTGGAGGCAGCCAGAAGAAAAGAGTTTCTCTTAACAAAAATCATCACCAAGGTTACTAAGAATATCCACATCATACATATTCTACACTATTGCTTTTAAGATGTGAAAATGAGACATATGCAGTGGTGCTTTAATTTAGATAATAATTTTCTATCTTTAGCAGCAAAATAATAGAACTGAAGAAAAAGACTTCTATCAATGCCTTTTCCTGAAAAATGGCAATAAAAATGAAGTGATAAACTATACTATATTTACGCATACCTACAGGGTTGTAAGGTCACAGGTTAAGTGCTATCAACACTAGGAAAGAAAAGCAATGAGGAACAAAAGTGTGAGAATTTTCATACCTTATGTGCTAGCCAGAGTTCAAAGCAAATGGTATGTGAGACTGGTCTGTTCTGCTTTCTTGTTCTTTGGCCTAAAAAATCCCGACTGGGAAACTACTGCAGCACCTTCACATATATGCAGCAGTTATTTCTGTCCTTCCTCCAACCTCAAAAAAAAACCCTTTTTCAGATATGTCTGGTTAATCTTATCAGTTTATTTTAACATCTTTTAAAATTGTTTTTGGAAAGGCAGTAACTTCATGTCTCCTTGTACACTGCAAGTGAGGTTTCCCTCTTGAAGGAGAGGTTGCCAGGGCCCTACCTCACTAATATTTTCCTGAATTGCATTCTGTTACTTTTTTGGACATGGTGACAGAAACAAAAGAGATTATAGTAGAATTAATCAATTTCTTTGAAACAAGACTATCTTATTTATGGTACAGATGTGATTCAACACGTCTAAAATAGTGTTTTAGGAATATTCACAGTGGGACTCCAACATTCTAATTTAGCATCAGTCTCCAAAGTAATGAATCCAAGTCACATGGTGCAACTCTACCCATCACCTAAAATAAATATAAACAATGTTGAAAGGCAAGATACTCTAAAGACCTTAAGATAGAAGTTGAGTCTGTCTCATTTCAGTACTCCCATCCTGCACTGGACTTCAAGGTAATATACACACTTTCCTGAGAGAGACACAGTTTACTAAGAACCTTTTTCTTTGGTAAAAGAATTAATCAATATATATAGCAAATATTAGATCCACCGAGGATCCGTTCTGCTTGGAGTCATTCCAGGATGGATATGAAATGGTCCACTTACAGAATGTATCTGGTACAGCAAAAAAAGGGAAAAACTACAATTTCATTTGCTCTGATCTGCCACGGTTCCAGGATTGCACCCCTAATGAAACGTATACCACTCCTAGGAAAACCTCATCTTTATCAACTTTTGCTCATTGTATATTCATGAAACTGTTGAACCTTTCAACCTCAAGACACAGCAAAACAGCTTATTTACCAATGGCTTTTTTTTTCCCCTAATACAGTAGCTCCATGTAGTCCATAAAGAGATTTTATGACAAAGTGTTGACTCCACAATAAAATAAATGAATCCCAGTGTTCAGACCTCCTTGAGTTCATCTAAATTAACTGAAACACACAAAACTGTAGTCAACAACCTTATCACTACAGATGAGCAGACCAGGCGATTTCATCTTCACTGCACCTCTTGGACATGAAGATTTTGTTGATAAAGCCTATTCAGGTATATCATATGCATAATGACCTACAGTGTAGGCTGTATACATTGGTGTGCAACAGTGACTTCAGCAAGGTCAGATCTTATTATTTTGACAGATCATCTTTCTGAAATATGTCCTTGAACTATGATCTTTTATTTTTGAACCACATTTCTCCTATCAGATGGAAGACAGGACTGAGTATTACCATTGTGAGTTAAAGCTGCCTGGTGTTTTCCCATCTGATTAGAATGAGAATACAGAGCCCTGAATCTGTACCACTTCTAAAAAAGATCTAACTCAATTTGGAATTCAACCTTTCCTTATCATTTGCAGAAAATCATCACATTTTATGTAATAAGAATGAATTGTGAACAGACGGACTCCAACATACACTACTGTTGTCACAATATATAGTATGTCCATTGCTGATTTTTAAGGTAGGGAGCAGCAAGAGTTCCATGGGTTATCAAGAGAGACTTAAGGGCCTTGGGATGAGTGTTGAAGGATCACGAGCCCAAATAGTGTTCTCCTCTGTCCTTCAAGATGTAGAGAATGATAATGGAAGGAACAGTAAGAAAAATTATATAAATACATGGCTCCCAGCCTGGTGTCACCATCAGAATTTTGCAGTTTTGATCACAGATCAGTTTACATGACACAGTCCTGCTGGCAACAGACAGGATACACCTGTCACAAAGCGGGGAACAGATGTCATCACAGGAGTTAGCAGGGTGTTGTGCTTTAACCCCAGCCTGTAGCTAGATACCACACAGCCAATCCCCTATCAGGAGGATTTAGGGATACCACTCCCCTATCAGGAGGATTTAGGATGGAATCAGAAGGGTAAAAGGTAGAAAACTCATGTGTTGAGTTGAAGACAGTTTAATGGGGAAAGCAAAAGATACCCACACAAACAAAGCAAAACAAAGAATTAATTTACTGCTTCCAGTAGGCAGGCAACTGTTCAGCCATCTCAGAGCAAGACACCATCATGCATAACAATTACTTGGAAAGACAAATGATGTCATTCCAAGTGTTTTCTCCTTCTTCCTTATCTCCCCAGGTTTATTTACTGAGCATGGAGTCCTATTGTACTGAATATCTCTTTGGTCAGGTTGGGTCACCTGTCCTTGCTGTGTCTCCTCCCAGCATCTCAAGCAAACCCACACTCCTTGCCAGCATAGCAGTATGAAAATGCAGAAGAGGCCTTGGATCAGTGTAAGCCCTGCTCAGCAAATTAAAAATAGCTGTATATTATCATCACTGTGTTTAGCACAAAATTCTCTGGTTTGTATTTGGAGATCGATGCAGCAGCAAAGCTGCAAAATGTTATTGATAAGTTAGAAACCACAGAAGAGTCTGAAAGATCCCAAAGGAATTAGGGCCTCAGTCCCTCCAAAAATGGGATTAATAGCCCAGCTGAACTGCAACTACGCCAATGCACACAGCACAGGAAACAACCAAGAGATAGAAGTTATAGTGAAGAAAGAAAACTGTAACATAGCTAGCTGACACCATGGAAACAGGGTGACATATCACAGGAACTGGACAGCTGCAATGGATGGCTATAAACTCTTCAGAAGGTATAGAGAAGGAAGGAGAGGTGGTAGGGTAGTCCTGTGTGTTAGGGAGCATTTCAGGTTTTGAGAACTTAATGATGGCAACAATAGTGTTGAATCTTAATAGATGAGACATGGGGGAATGCCAACAAAGTAGATATCATGGTGGGAGCTTTTTAAGACCAATTAACCATGATGAAGAGGTAGACAATATATTCTGTATTGTCAGAAAATATTGTTGAGAGAAGTCTCAAAATTGCTAGCACTTCTTCTCATAGGCAACTTCAATTTACCAAATTGCTCCAAATAGAGTACACCAGAGGGGAAGACTTCTAGAAGAATCCTAGAGTGTGTTCAGGACAAATTCCTGACACAGCTGGTGAGTTAGACAATGAGGAAAGGTGCATTGCTGGACCTTTTACTTGTGAAGAGAGAACATGTGGGTAATGTGGTGGATGGAGGCCAGCCTGGGCGTATCAATCATGGAATGACATAGTTTCCAATGGTGGGAGAATTAAGAAGGGGGGTCATCAGAACTGCCACTTTGGACAATCACAGGACAGGTTTTAGCCTTTTTAAGAGACTGGTTGAGAGGCTTCCTTGCCAGGCAGTCCTTAATATCTGTCCTGCCCAATGGAAAATGACTTGGGGGTACTGGTCAACAGCCAGCTGAACACGAGCCAGACAGAGGATTGCACAGGTGGACAAGAAGGCCAATGATGTCCTGGCTTGGATCAGAAATAGTGTGGCCAGCAGGACCAGGACTGTGATCAACTCCCCCCATATCCTGTACTTGGCACTGGTGAAGCTGCACCTTGAATCCCGTGCTCACTTTTGGGCTATATATAACAGGAGAATGTCCAGAGAAGAGCAGCAAAGCTGGGGAAGAATCTGAGAAAAAAATCATATGCGGAGCAGCTGAGGGAGCTGGGGTTGTTTAGTCTGGAGAGGAGAAAGATATGAGGAGAACTCATCAGCCTCTACCTGAAAGGAGATTCTAGTGGGGTGGGGGTTGGTCTTTTCTTCCCAGTCGCAATCAAGACAAAGGGGAAATGACCTCAAGTTGCATCAAGAGAGATTTGGATTGAATATTAAAAAACATTTATTCACTGAAAGGGTCATGAAGCATTGGAATAGGCTGCCCAGGAAAGTGGTTGTGTCACCATCCCTGGAGATGTGTACACATTTAAAAGATGTGTAGATGTGGCACTTAGACACATGGTTTAGGGGTGGGTTTGGCAGGGTTTGCTTTATGATTGGAGTTGATAAGCTGGAAGTTTTTTCCAATCTAAACTATCCTGATTCTATTCTATGATTCATTTTGTATATACAAAGTGACCTTTGCCAAATATAATCTTAACCAATACAACAATTTTTACATAAAAATAAACAAATCCTACATCAAAGCACAATGTTACCCATCTTGGATTTGACTGTGCCCTCAAGCTACTAGCAGAACTCTGGGTGATGTCTGAAAATTTTCATGAAGATTAAAAGTGCAGCATAGTCTTGAAATTTTTGAAAAAAAACTAGTTTATTGACTAGATGTGTTCCAATATAAGGTAATCGGGACTTTGGACTACAGATGATTTATAATTTTGAGTATAATGATGATCATCAAAGTGAAAGGCATAGCAGAGTTAAGGAGACTCATTAGAGGCTCTCATTCTTTAGGTATTATAAACTCCAAAAGCCTGTAGAGGAAAAAAAAAATTTCTGATCAATAGCTGATATAGTATAGTATTACTATGGTGATGTTCATGCTATAAGCATAGAGAATGCTACACATACGGCCTTCATAGGACTTCTTCTTGCTATATCTGTGTAATACAGATAGTGACTAACTAGCAGACAATTTTAAGTAGCAAAGTATTTATATCTACCCACATGATTTTACAAAAAACATGCCTAATTGACCTAGCTGAGTGTTTTTTCTGAAATAATAAACTTGTCTGATGAAGTAAACTACATTTATATAAATTCATAAAATGCTTCCAAAGCATTCTGCTTTACTGAAAAAAAAGTGTTTACATTGATACTGCCTATGGACAAATTGGGTGTCTTATAAAAGGAAATTTTTTAAAAGAGATTAAATAAAGGCTTAACAGCATCTTATAGAGGTATATTTTTAGACCAATCTGTTAAACATAGTTACTAGAAGGTGAATACAAAATCAGTAATGACAAAATGTGTAGATGGTTTAAAAAATATTTGAGTGAAAGCTAGTGACAGAGTCAGATGCATAAGAAGAGTTAATTTGTAAGGTGGGATACTTTTTACAATGTTTGTTAGTAACCATGACAGCCAGGAACAAGGCATGTTGGTCACACTTACAAGGTAACATTCTGGAAGTCGTCGACTTGTAGGTCATCCTAATCGTCTTCCTATGATGGGCAATGCGATTGTTAAATACATAAAACAAAGCACACAACATGAAGAAAAATATAACATTGCATTTCAATTAAGAACACCATATTTAGATTATTCTAGGCTAAAATCAGAAAAGTTGAGTAAAAATTATTGGACTGATTCAAGTTGAACAGAAGAAGAACTTAGTCAATTTACATTTACAAAAGATCGGGCCCAATCTTGATGACAATGTCCTAGTAAAATAATTTTTTTTTTAGTACTACTAAATTTAATTTAGAAGAAAAAAAAATTATTTTTTTTTGCTCTTAGTGGCAGTAGCAAATTCATCTGAGAAGTAAAGTGCACATTTTTAGCACTGAGAGTAATGAAGCATTATAACAATTTACCTGTGAAAGTCATGGATTTTCTATCACCTCAAATCTCTAAATTAAGACTGCATGTCTTTTTGGAAGATGTACTATATCTCAAACCAAAGTTATGGGTTTGATTTCGAAATTACAGACTGACATCTTTTGCCCTTTGCTATAGTAAGAGGTCATGCTAGATTATAGTAATGGTCTCTTCTGGCCTTAAAATCTATGAATCTAAGTTGTGGCTTAGCTTAATGAACATCACAGCATAAAACAGTGCCTTTAATTCCTCACATCGTCACCTTGCCTTCACTGCCTAAAAGCACAGATGACCTAAATGATATAAAATGTTGCAACTTTAAGAAATCTAGTATAAACATTTATTGCTATAAATGCAATAATTCTGTGATTTTAAGGTAACTGCTGTGATATAACTTGGTACAAAGAAGGCAGAGAAGCTCAAAAGCTGTTGTTTTGTAGGTTTAGAGCTAATATAGTTGACCATTAAGTCTCTCTTCCTCTTTTTTTTACAGTGTCTCTGATGTCTCAAACCCAAAGAAGGCATTATGGATGCTCTTGTGGTGAATTAGGTGTTGTATTCGTATAGAATTAATGAAAATATTTTTAATAGTAATATTGGCAACATTTTTAATAGTGTTAATGTAAATAATGTCGGGACACTCACTGTAAACTTTAACAGGCTGCATTTAAATTGTTTTTGTCACCTTGTTGACTGTTCTTAAATGTTATGGTGCTGTGCTTTCCACATACATGCTTGTTTGGACACGCGTCTTTCTGGATATTTTCATAACACCTTAATTTCTTAGATAATAAGAAAGTTGAACGCATAAGTGGGAGGCAACTAGGAAAGTTTTGAGGTCACTGCCACCAAAATTGCAGCTGAGTTTCCATTCATTTATTTTACCATGCTACTTTTAACTTAGGTTTAAAGAAATATACCTTTTGTATTTCTTTTTATTATTAGTATAAGTTGCATTTTCATATTATAATTGGTATGAATATAGATCTTCAGTTATAACAAGGAAATGGTGATTCTTCTTTAATCCTACCTTTGCTGAAATTGTCATGATTACCATGGTCATGGTCTGTGGTCTGTGCTTCAGATACATGGGCATATTGCTATCTCTTTTCAAAAGAGTCGTATGTTCAGATATAGACATGCTAATTTGCTCCAGACATTAAATAATGATAAGACTTCACTAAAAATACATCTATGATGTCACAAGCTTGTGGGGAAATGAAACTCCTCTACATACTCTTTTTATAGCCTTCTTTAGTCTTTTTATAGCTTCTTTAGTCTTTGCCACTTGACCGATCTATTGGCATCTACGAATGGAAGGATTACATCCTAGAGCAAAAGAGATTTTTTTTTTCTCTTAATCATTTCTTGAGCTTAAGGTCTACTGTACTAACCACACAGGGAAATTAGAATAAGCTATTAGAAAATGAAGGCTTTAATTCATACATAAAGACTGAACACATCATTTCTAGGGTATTCTTGCATATTTCATTTTAATCTGCTGAGTGCATTTTTTTCTCCTTTGTACAGTATTGGATACTGGATCAGATTCATTATCCTTTTTCTCTCCTGGGTGCATGCAGTCCTTTCTTTGTAACCCAGATAAAAAAAAAAACCCAAATCCAAAACATGGGGTGACAATTAGACAATTAGAAGGGGCATAGACATTTTTAACTTTCTCAGTATCTATGTATTCATTGAGTACAACAGATATGAGAAAAAATATTCCCTTGAACAGAAAAAGGAATGTATCTTGGAGTTTAAAGAGCTGTTTTTACATGTTCATTCAATTAAAGAATGTCTTCATTGTAAAAAGAAATAAGTATATTCCCTTAGCTCATTTGAGAAGTGTTGGTGTGAGCCCCTGGGAGGAAGGGAAAAGAAAAAATCTACTGGTCAGGAAAAGTTAGTCTCATCACTATCTTCTGACATATCACTATAGTTGTAAAACAAATATATTCTGGAGAGGCTAGGAGTGCAATTTTATGGTGCAAATTTGAAGAACCAAAGCAGTTCAGAGGAGAACTCTGACTTTTCTTCATCAGTATATTAATACTGGACTTAAGCAGAGCATTGATGAATTTCAGCATTCATTAACAAGCACCATATATTGTTTTTTTAGTCAGCCAGCATGTGTGAACAGCAAACCTAGAATTAAGTGGTAAAGGTTTTATCATTATTATTTTTTATTACTTGTTTTTATAAAAAGGAATTAAAATATTGTTCTTTCTGGAAGACAAATTCAAATAATTTGAAACAAAAATGGAGAGAGTTCTTATATAACATTCATCCAAAGACCAGTCACCATTCTTATTACAAGTTTATAAAATGAGGCAAGCATGAGGTAGAAGCTAAAAGAAAGCAGCATAAATGCAATCAAAGACTAGCAAATCCAGATAAAAATGAGACATCCTGAAGATCAGTTTTCCCAAAATATTTACTTCTCCTGCACCTGCATTAAAAAAAAAAAGGAAAGTTTACAACTTTTTCACCTTAGATTGTAGAAAATGACACTTGTTTAAAACCAAATTTGACTGTCTTCTTATGACCCGTGAGGTATTTCAATAAGTATCTAAAATTTGCCAGGTTGTTGAAATTAACCACGTTGCAAATGTGTGAAGGACTTTGGGTCATTATTTGCCATGGGCGTTAATAATTAGTGTGGTCATATAATATTTTGTTACAATACAACCAGAAACAAAATACAGAGGGAAGACCTCATTTATAGATACCTGTAGCACTAAAGTAGTACTGGCATAGCAATAACTGTGAATAGCCAGAACTGGTAAAATAACAGACCATCTTGAAAAAAATGAAGTAAAATCTTTTCTAATTCTTCAGGAACCAGTAGTTCTTTTACTTCTGTTGCCAATCCTGTACTTCTTGTGCCATGAAGAAGTAGAAGCAAAATGATAAATCATAATAAAAATTATTTTCTAATTCTGGGAGTAAAAATCTCCACTTAAAAACCTTTAATACTTTCCTCTTAATTTGAAAGTAAGAAAAATCTGAAAAATTGAGGAATTCCTTATCGTCAACCTTTGAGATATTTATGGTATTGTTATCGAAAAGAAAAAAAATACCATAAATATCAAAAAGAAAAAATGAAGGGAATAATATTGATAACACCACATGCAAAGTAGTTTAACAAGAAGCTGAAGATAAAAATTCCTTCTCTGAAGTACCACTCTGGTTTTTAAAGAATTTTCCAGTGAACCTGGAAATACACAAGATGCTGGAGTTGAGACTTCTAAAGGTGTATCAGATAATACATAAGTCTATACGGTCTCCATGTGGTTTAAATCAGACTGTAAGCTTGCAGCTGAACATATTTCAACTCACCCATCATAGGCTTTACAGTGCTTCATCACCATCTTGGCAGAGCATTTATTTTACCAGTTTGGGAGCCTTCAGGGAGTCAATAGATAACAGCAGCACTAAAGTCCTGCCAAGAGTTTCTAAGACAGCATATGGTAGTGGTAACTTGTTCATGGCAAAACCTGAATTGCTGAAATGTCTAGCTGTGAAGAAATACCAGGCATTTTGTTCCTAGCGTGCATATCTAAGTCAGTTCAGTTCATTGCCATCTGATTTCCTTTCCAGCATTATGTTCATTCAAAATTACAGTAGGTGCTTCAGCATGCTATTGCATGCAAGTATGTACTAGAGCGTGTCTTCAGCGTTTCCAAATAATTTATATCTGAGTCCCAGACCACCTTAGTGAAAAGTTGAGGAGGGCATTTAGATCTTGACCTGTAAGGGCTTACTTTTATGGGATTCATGGCTCTCTGTTGAACAGAAACCATTTCAGGTTTTCTTGCTGACTTTATTAGGAAATACCTGAGCAGCTTTCAACAATGTTGCTGCTGATACTGGCATATCTTTGGTCAGTTAATACTCTATCTGAAATACTTTAAAAAGTCTTCACTACATCATAGGCCAAGATAACAAGAGTGAGGCCTTATCCTTGTCTGAACAATCTGGGACATCAATGTAGAGAGCAGAGACCAGCTTTAGAGGTGTTGGCAAGACATACTGCAAAATTTTGCAGTGGTTAAAGCCCCTAAAGGCACATGGCTTCATGCTTAGCAGTATTACAGAATCACAGAATATGCTGAGTTGTAAAGGACCCACAAGGATCAAGTCCAGCCCCTGGCCTGGCACAGGATCATCCCCAAGAATCATACCATGTGACTGAGATTATTGATTGTTGAAATTGATGTCTTGTGAAAAACACTTCTTGAACTCTGTAAGACTTGGTGTTGTGACCACTTCCCTGGGGAGCCTGTTCCAGTGCCCAAAAACTCTTTGGGTGAAGAACTTACTTTTTTCCAATATTCAACCTAAATCTCTGACACAACATCCGACCATTCTCTCAGGTCCTGTCACTGGTCACCACAGAGAAGAGATCAGTGTAAGTCCCTTGTCTTGTCCTCACAAAGAAGTTGTAGACTGCAATGAGTTCTCCCCTCAGTCTCCTCTTCTCCAGACTGCATAAACCCAGTGGTCTCAGCTGCTACTCATAGGCTTCCCCTCAAGATCTTTCACCATCTTTGTCACCTTTGGATGCTCTGTAACTGCTGTTAATATTTATCTTGTATTTTGGTGCCCAAAAAACTCACACTGGGGTGAGGCTGCCCCAGTGCAGAGCAGAGTAGAACAGTCTTGCCTAGCTGGTGATGCTGTGCCTGATGCACCCCAGGACACAGCTGACCCTCCTGGCTGCCTGGCTGCTGACTTATATTCAACATCCACCAGTATCCAGTCAGTGGGGGCTCTGGATTCCCAAGATTGCTCAAAAATCATCAAAAGTTGTTTTGCTATGACATCAGCCAGATCATTGACGATTCTCAGCTGAATCTAATCAGGCCAAACAGATTTGTAGAGATCCAACTTGAGCAGCAAAACAACTGCCTGTTGACCCAGCTTTGCAAAGAGGCACCAGACACTCCTGGCAACCTGCAACCTAGACAGATACATCTACTAAAAGCAGGTCTGTCTGGCTAGAGAACTCTGACTTGGCTGCTTCAGTGACTCCTTCTGCTACGGGGGACTGAGCTCAACTGCAATCCATAACTAAGGAAGCTTAAACTAGTACATTAATAAGGCTGGGCCTAAAAAGATCTCTTTGCTCTTTCTTGCCAGTTAGTTTGTTGCTTCTACTGGCTCCCTGGATGGGCAAAGAGAAGCCCTTCTTGCACACCTTGACATGCCACCCTCTGGGCCACTTGTGGTCCCTGGAGCCCTTTAAACCTTCTTTAGTTGCTCCCAGCACTGCCTGGTTGGCTCCAGGGGCTTCTGGATCATGACAAATCTTGAGGCTGCTGCACAGGTCCCTGAGATCATGTTGTGTTTTTTTTTCAATGGCATAGAGCCTCTAAGGCCTTCTATGAGAAAGAGTAGAAATGCTTAATAATACATGCTGCTATTGAGATTTAAATAGTAATGTTTCTATACATGCATATTTTCAGACTGTTTTGTATAAAAATGTTGAACTTTATTAATTCACTGAGCTTTTGTAGGAAGTATGTATTCTTATGGTGAAGTAAGAGATTTATAGATTTCTGTTACTGTTTATCCTTTTTTATGCAAATAATTTTATGCATCCTTACTCAGGTTATTCCTCTGTCATTAGTTACCCATTTTTCCCTTAGAATTGAAAGAGAAAAACCATGCTTTTTTTTTTTTTGTGAGACAAATACATATAAGAAAATTTTAAAATATTTTAACTTGTTCAACAACCTGATTTTCCTCAAATTATTATTTTTTACAACAAAACAGTGTTGTTAAATTTGATTGTTATGCTTGGCATAGCTTCAGACCTGGAATCTCAGATTCTCTACAAAACTAAATGTTGTAAAGTGCTTTGACTAATGTAATTGTTAGATGTTCCCTGACTAGCTAATGACTGCATACTCGTATTGATATTATGGGATGGTCCCTTCGGGGAAAGCCTCATATTGTTTCCTGTCAGAGTGAGTCAGTTTGCCTACTGAAATGAAGTGCTACAGGCAATTCAGAGTGTTCAAGAATAAAGTCTGATTAGTTGATGCTGAGGTGTACATGGCAAATAAAACACTAAGTATGAGCTAATAATCCAAATGGTTCCCTAAAAAGAAGCATTAAGACACCACAAAGTCATTTTTTATAAATAACAGTTAAGTGGGTGATTTTTTTCACATTTCCATGTGGGATCTTAAAATACATATATATTAAATTTTCTTCACTTTCTAGTTTCAAAGGTCTAGTTGTAAGAGAAGAAAATATCATGGAGAATGAATAAGAAATTTTCTGGTTTATTCTAGTTTGAAGTTTTGCAGAAATAAAATTTCTTCTCATATATTTTTCCTATTCCCTGCATTACCACGCAAAACAGGTTTATTTTTCTGACTAAATTATCTAAGGATCAGTATCTAACAATTTCTTTGAGATTCAGACTGAGAAAATGATGTTTCTAAAGCTGAAGGTCTTAGTGAACTTCAACAGATGTAGAAATCAGTCTGAAGTGTTATGATGGATTTCACTGACTTGGTCTCTGATTGAAGTCATATATATGCCCGGAGCCTAACCTGGATACTTATGACACTGTATGAAAAAATATACACAGCATACTGCCCCAGTTTAAAAGACAAGTGTCTGCCAAGGGAGGTGGAAACCTTACTGGAATGCAAAAGGTTACGCCCTCCCTCCAAATTATTTTAGATTTTAAATTACGAGGCCAAAGCTATGAAGATATTGTATATATATATAAAACAAGGTATACAAACAACAAGAAGAGCAACAACAAAACGAATCCAGTCAAAAACAGTGGCAGCCTTTTCTCACCCTTGAAACAATTTCCCCTTTGGTGTAATTATGACCGCAGCTGGTGGCTCGTGTGGAGGCAGAGAGAGTGCAGTGACCCCTCCGTGGCTGCAGGGATGCTGTTGGCTCAGGCAGCCTCAGAGGGTGGCAGAAGTGAGCACTGCCAAGACTCAGGGAGAGGGCATGCAGGAGTCACCTGGCTCGTACTTGTCCCGAGCGGTGTCCTGGCCATGGCAGCAGCAGCCAAGGTCCTGGTCAGCAGCTGGAAGGGGCTCCCTCTGGAAAGAGGAAGGAGGTGAGGGCCCAGTTTTCCCCTTAAGCACCATACTGAGGGTGAGGGTGTCTCCTGGCAAGGGCAGATGCTGAAAACATCCCAGTCAGCAGCTGCTCCCGTGAGCAGGTAGCCCACCAATGGCAAGGAAGGCTCCTCTGTTGCAGTGAGTCCCCCTGGGCAGGAGAGGTCCAGCACCAAACACCACAATCATCTCCCCTCCAATCTGGGCAAAAGATTGCCCAGACCCCCCAGCTAAGAATCTGCCAAAACCACCCTGCTTCTCCCCTCTCCCAGAACCTTTTCAATGGTATTCCAAGGCACTCGGCCACATCTTTTGTTAACTCAATTTCCTTTTCGTCATCCTCCCCAGGTGCCACTCCCTTCTCCTAGCATCTTTTGAAAATGACAGATGGGAAGAAATTCCCCTGAAAAACCCAACCCAGAACACATACCCTGCTTTAGTAATATCTGCTAGGGGAATTAAATCCTACAAGTGAGTAGGTGGTTACTGATTGCTACTGCTTTCCTGTATAACTTTCCAGTCAAATATCAGTTATCAAAAGCTTATCTAGTCCATGTTTCAGGTCTGAGCTCAGCAGCAGTATTGCAAATATCCCAGCCTTGTGAATACAGCGCATCACCTTTTAGCCTAGCAATCACCCACAAACAGAAAGAGAGGAAGAAAAAACTCAGAGGTAGGAAAGAGTGGCAGTTATCGTGCTAGTCTCAAGAAAACAAAAAGAAGACAAATCCATTATTAATTTTCTCTCTAAGGTAGCCAGATGCATTCAAGATGCAAACATACATAACAACCACAGTGGAATCCTGTGGTGGATTAATACCCTATCACACATAAAAGAAAAATTTCATTTTGCAAGAACGAACAGAGTAAAGCAACTATGTTCTAAGGTGCTTTAATGAATAAAAAATTTGCTTTAATGAATAAAAAATGGCTTTAGATGTGATGATTCCTGTAATAACGTTGTTAATTTCAACTTTGAGTTGCTTAATCCATTGAGATGCATATTAAATTATCTTAAATTGTTTAACTGCTGGTGCAATTGCCACAAGGCTATTTTTCAGTTTGAGCATCTTCCAAGAGAGAGTATGAACACACTCCAACAAAACACCGACCCCCAGGACCTCAGCTGAGGGAAGGACAACCAAAACCTTCAAAAGGGGGAGAGAAAATTAGCAATAAAACACCTTATTGAGGCTCAGGCCAGTCTGCACTCATTGAAAAAAGCCTCTTTCTACTACAGGCAGAGGAAAAGTGGTCTGATATTTAGAGCGTGGTTGGAATATTTGGAAGAGGTAGCAAAGGATATGTCAAACTAATAGTGAAGGAAAAACGTGACATTAAAGGCTGCAATTTTCACTTAGAACTTTGCCAAACTAAGTCTGCAGATAATTATTTTAATTACAAATATCAGTCTTGCATTCAAATTCTATTAAACAATCAGATAAATCTATTTGATTAATGTTCAGAATAAAACTGGACAAAACATGTTAGATTCATACATTAAAAGCTGCAATTTTTCCACTAAGGATTTGTGTATATATGTGTAATACCTGTATTTCTGAGAAAAGAATTTAAACTTAGTGTAGGACGATTTGCTGTCCACAATATGTTTTTTCTGAAAGCATGTAAAGCTCACTTTACACATGGTCAGTAGTAATTTTTAGACTTTTTCTGCAAAATTCTCTGTAGATATGGTGTGTAATGGTCAGACTCTACCTTGCAATTGCAAGATGGAATTGTGGAAGCAACTTGTTCCACATTGCTGCAAGCTATGTTACTGAGACTCAGAAGTAAGAGTAAATGCAACATCTCTTCTATATCTACCTTCATTGATTTCCAGAGATTTGAAAAAGATTCTCACTAAGAAATGAAAAGAAAAAAAAAAAACAAAAAGAAACTACAGTTTGTTGAATAATAGAGGAGAAAGGGAAATGAGGTAAAGGGATTTTAGGTTGAGAATGAACATAGCACAAGGCAAAGGTTGGAAGAACACAAGATTGGACCAGCCAAGAGAGAAAAGGGTTCTGGAAAGAGAAAACCATGGAGCACTGGCACTAGTGTTTGGGATAACAAGCTGATGTCCTTGCTGAAGCCAGGAACCTGCTATGGTAACAGGTATTTACAGCCTCAAAGTTTGTTAGCAGAGGGAAGTGTTGTATGGGAGTTTGTAGGTGTTTTCAGACAATGTAGTCTGCAGAAGAAGAAACATATTTCATGCTTCTGTAGCTTTCCCACTGCTGATCATGGAATCAAATTATCCAGGAGCAACATATAGTTGCCTTCAGCAAAGACTGTTAACCTCCTTCCATAGATATGCTGGGTTCCTAAATACTTGCTTACAACATAATCTTGATTCATTCCTAAAGCCTGGTCAATCCTGATCTCTCAATGACGCAAGGACTGTTTGTGAAAAGAAAGTATGTGATTGTGAGGTTAGTTAAAGTCTTTAACTGTGATATTGGATAGCTGTCGGTTCTGTGGTTGTACTATTTTCTTAATGCAGGGATTTTGTTACTGCTATCTTAGAGGGTTCTTTTAGGAAGGAAAACTTGTGTCGGTGTTGCTTGGTGATAGATATTTTTATAATGAATTGCTTAACTTTGGGTTAAGTATTTTTTAAAAATTATAATGCAGATTGATTTTTTTATGAAGACAGAAACACTGATCTTTGGAATTCCTTAGTGTGTCATTTTTGGCCTACTAAAGGAAAGGAAGAAACCATAATTCCATATTTTTTATTTTTCCAAAGACTCACAATCTTTTCACAAATAGACTGGGTGTCAATCCATACGCATATGTTTCAAGAGTTACCTATAAATTATTTTCTTGCATTATTAATCACATTTGTTTCACTAATACAATGACTGCTACAACTGGTTCCACCTACATCTGCAGAAATACATGAAAGATTTTAGTAATGCAGATTTTTGCTGTCTCCTTTAGCAACCTATATTTAATGCTTTAAGGATTAGTAGCATGATATGACAAGTGCTTTCCACTGTTTCTTTGTTAAAGTATGCCTGCCTCTAGGTCCATAGCTTTCAGATGCAACTCCCCTTCCCACCTTCTTGTCAAACCAAAGAGCAATAGTCACTGGGCAGCTTAATTTTCTCTCTTTTCCAGTTTCTTGTGCACATATTTTTTCTTGAACTGTGTCCAGGTGCAATCAGGTCCAATAAGCAGTAAGAAATTAGAGCAAGTATTTCTTGAGCAAGTATTTCTAAATATTAGGGGTGAATCATTTTATTAACAATTTTTAATCCATAATTTTATCTTGTCAAATGCTGCATTGTTGGTAGTTTTCCCCTGAAAATAAATGTTTTCCACCAGGAAAATAATTCCTTGGAATTCAGTTACACTCTAACTTTGTTCAAAAGAATAAGGGAAAGACAGAAGCATATAATTTTCCTGTTTTCTTCATATGCTTAACATGCAAAGATATCTATCTCCTGCGAGAACCTAATGAAAAACCACAAGAAATCAAATGGGGCCCTTCCACTCACCATTGGCTTCTGTGGATTTTGGACCAAACCCTCTATGCACAGCAAACAAAGTATATCTTCCGACCCTTCTCATAAACAAATATAAAGAAACAGTCATTATATTATTTTTTTCGTGCTATCTTTGACTACAAAGTGATATATAAATGCAAGATCCATTGAAATTATCACTGATTTTGGTTGGCTTTGCATTATCCATGATATTAGTTTAGTAGAGCTGTAAAAGAAACTCATACTTTTCTAATCACAGAAAAAATTTCTCTCAAACTAACTTTGTTCTCAAAGAAGGGTAGAGCAGACACAGAAAAGAGCTGTGAAGCCTCTACAACAGGAGTCTCATTACCTGCAGGTTTATATGTGCTTATTTTTGGGGGCAGAAGGCAGATTTTATTTATTTGCTTTTGTTTTTTTAATTTAAAGTATTTTTAAATTTTTAAAAAATATTTTTGTGCATTTCAGTTTTAAAATTTATTTTAATTTTTTATTCTTCTATTTTATTAATTTAAAAATGTATATTTTTATTTATATTTTATTTTTAGTTTTAGATTTTAATTTGTTTTTATTAATAATATTTTTATTTTTGAAATAAATATTTTTACTTTTATTTTTATATTTTAATTTTTTTTATTTTGAAAGTATTTTTTATTTTTTATTTTGAATATATTTTTTATATTTTAAATTTTAAAATGTTTCTTATTTTTAATTGAATTGTTTAAATCTATGGGTCTTTATTAGGTATCTTGCAAGTAAGAAATAATGGAATACATTGTGTTGTTGGTACAATATACTTGTCTCCCAGATATATTTTCTTCAAGAGCGTTTTCTGATACATAATTATAGAAATACCCAAGAGCTCAGCTATAAAACTACTCCACCCAAATAACTGTTTTTAATTTTATTATATGTCATACAAAGTTCTGTGAAACTTATAGTAAAACCTAATTAGAGATACTTTTTGGGATAGTTTTTCCAGTTGGGCAGATTGAAGTTACAGTTTAACTCCCTTGCACCCTGCAAATACACATAATTTTTTAAACTTTGTTCTGAATTGTTTCCTCTGGGGTTATATTCTCTGGAGGAGAAGAAGAGAAGAGAAGAGAAGAGAAGAGAAGAGAAGAGAAGAGAAGAGAAGAGAA
>QUSF01000001.1:40197952-40223199 GCA_003676055.1 Chloebia gouldiae | reverse complement strand
AAGAGAAGAGAAGAGAAGAGAAGAGAAGAGAAGAGAAGAGAAGAGAAAACTAGTAGAAAAGAAATTCTTGAAAAATATAAGCTTGAAAAAGAGCAATAGACTTAGAAGCACTTTTTATACTGTTTGGTACATTTGTGAATGACTGGGTTTATCAGAAAGCTGTTCAACACTACGGGACTATGTCATTCAAAGGGATACAAGATTTTATTATCAAGTCTGTGAATGGTATGAAATCTCTCTTTTAAAATCTGCAGCTCATACTGCTATATCAACTAGAGTTGTAGCAGAAGTTAAAGTAACTATAAACAGCAATGTTTTCAACTAATAATATCTTGAATAGTTTTTCTTTTTTTTTTTTTATCTGGTAATAGGTAAGTTCAGATCACCCCATAACCAGAGTGTAATGAAATTGTCAACATTTTCTTCATTTCTTCTTTTCCTGACAAATGGTGTGAACATATCACCTTTTTCTCTTAATGGAAAACCTAACTGGAATACATCAAAATGCTATTAGGTTTTTCATTTTCTACCACAATTTAATGCTGGGGAATGCATGCAACCTTCATCTGCACATGACTGTAAAATATTCCCTGTCCCTGATAAAATGACTGCAATGGAAAATCAAGCAGAATTGTTCTCTGTTTTGTATTGCTATTCCTTTGTTACAGTCTCTTCCTGACTATGTGTAGGAGGATTATCAGGGCTGTTCAAATACACATGGGTTATATTTCCTAAAATGTGCTAAAAATGACTTAAATGAAATGTTAATGTGTAAACATGTTTAATTAAAGGGCCTTCATCTTTGGCATTACTTTGCTTCATATTACATTTCTTCAAAAATAAAAATATTGAGGCAAACAATGCATTTGTCATGTTTCAGGAGATGCTGATTTTAATATTATGTAGAAAATAGAGAAAAAGATCAAATACCCTCATCCCGAGGGAAATATCTGTAACCTATTCGTTGTTTAATTCATTTTGTCATGAGCTAAACCAATAGTGAGGTATAAAATAAATCTAGGCTTGCATACATAATATAAGTCAACACAGATCCTAAAAATGAAATCCTTCATCTATAATATTACATCTTACAAGATCAAATCATGTTCCTTTTTGAGGCAATTTCTCTAAATGAAAGCAGAATTGGGCCCTTGCATCTGATTCCTCAAAGAGAAAATCCATGCCATAGTGAATAAAAAAATTCTAACATAACCTATGTGCAAAATGCACCACTATTATAGCAAATTTCTTTAATAATATGATGTACTGAATATCCTAGAATCTCTTATTTATTTTAAAATGAAAAAGTAATTTTTTTGCTTATGTAGCAATTATTTCTGTGTCTAAAACATTTATAATAGGTAAAATGGTACTTCACCAATTTTTATGAATAAATAAATTCAGTATTGAAAGACCATCAATATTATTATCTCACCTATGTCTAAAGACATTCATTGTTTTCTGATAATTATCTCTGGTAATTTACATGTATATGTATATAGTCATATATACATATAGTATATATCAGACTAAATCTTTCTATTAACAGAGGTTAAACAAACAAATAGGAAGGAAATAATGTAAAACATTTTGTATCATCTAGAAAATTTTATCTAGAGGATATTACAAAGAATGAAGAATAAAATGAGAAATATTTTCACTTTTACTTCCTTAATCAATACATTATGTGCAGAAGAAATCAAAGTTCTGGAATAGTTGTTTCAATGTAAAATTATATAAATGGTTTGAATTAGTGATTTATTGATCCCAAAAGTTTTGGAATTAAAATCAAAGCAGCAAAACTAAATAAGTGTTAGGGTTTTGGTTTTTCTTTTTTTTCTCCAAGCATCCTATGTATCTTCATATGCATTCTGAAAAATAAATCTTTCTAGGAGGAGAATATAAATTTTTGAATAATTGCAAACCAGTTATAAATACCAATCATAATATTAATAATACTAAATGCCATTTTGGTTTAAGGTGCTGTTGATTTAAGGGGTGACTTTGTGGCCGTGATCCCATTGTCAGTTAGCAGCACCTAGATCTGGTCCACTGAGGCTGCAGAGGCAGCTGTAGACAGGTGTCCTGCCCTTCTCCATGCTCATCAGCGGGCTGCAGCTATTGTCTCAGCCAGAGACATTGTCAGCCCCTAGGAAAACCGGAGATCAAATGTAGAGGTCATTAGCTAGCACCTTTTGGTCTTGCTATAATAACATCCCGATTGCATACATGGCAATTTACATAGCATTACCCATTATGCTTTGTGCTGCAATTTTGCTTTTGGAGGTCACTCTAACTTGATTAACTCTCTCTTAAGAGTGCCTTTCCAAAGCATCAAAGCCCTGCATTTACACATTTTGCTCTATTCCTCGTTGGCAATTTCTTTGAAACTAAGGTGCTGTGCGGAATTGTACTGGGAGTCCTGAAAATATAACCGTAAAAAAAAAAAAATCCATAAGGCAAGACCCAAACCTTTCAATAACAAAATGTCCAATTAAAGCCAGCTACGTGGCCTTGGTAGGCTTACAGCCCTTCTGAATCTGCAAACCTCAGTAGATACTTATAATTGCTTTTTCTGTATTATTTATTTGTTTTATCTGTAATTAGGTACACAGACTATCTGCCTCTTGTTCATTTTCTTCAGCATTAGCTGTTCACAGTGGATGTTCCTTCCACTAGGTACCTGTCAGAATTTTGGATTCCATACCCATTATCAAGATTGATAGCAGTTATCAAACCTCAAAATACGCGTGTGTTTTTTAAATATTAGCTGTCACAGCGTGATAAGTTGTGCTGGATTGTATGTTGCATAGTGTAGCACAGAGCCCAGTGGGGCTCACTTTTAAAGAACAACTCACTGAACTCGATGGCATGAGCACAGAAGCAGCATAAACACACAGACAGAGACACACAGGCATACATTCACAACTGGTTTTCAATATTTGATGGAAATCTATAAAAAGTATCCAACATCCTTATCTTTTATTTTCCAACATAGTTACGTGAGTAAAATGGAAATTTTGGGTTTACATCTGATAGGCTGAATATAATTTGTTGCAAATTTTAAATAATTGGTTAAACAGAACATGTATAAAGGTTAAAATATTGCAGAGAAATGCAAAATACAGGAAAGAACAAGTGCAAATTGACTGGTATTATATAGGAGGGAGTGGGTAATCGTGGTCTGTTATGCATTTTACTGGCTAGTGGTATACCAAAGCATTAGGAGATGTCTGCAAAATGTGATCCATAAAACATCTACTGAATCACTGTGAAATCCTTATTATTTTGGAATTTTAAATAATTCCTTTCTTCTCAAGATAATTTATAATCCTTTAAAAAAAGCAATCATGAGATTTTTTTTTTGCACTTTTTTTTAATATAACAGCAAAAATGAGTGTTATTAGTGCATCAGAGGCAACATACATATGTACATCTGTATGTGCAAAATAGCATCTTTGTAGCCCATTAGTCCAGTCTTTCTTTTACATTCTTAAATAATCTCAAAACATTTTACACATTCATTTCTGTGTAAATTTGCATATTAATACAGTCTAATTGGCTACTTTTGTAGCCTTTAATGTTATCTGCAGTATTCAGATATCTTTAATAAAGTCGCTGTAGAACAGTTTTTGGCTCTTTAATGGGGACTTTAAAATATATAATTATCCCTTTGTGCATAGAAACTAACAGAAACACTCTTATACTGACGGAGGATTGCCACTATTATTTATTTTTTTATTTCTTTAAAAGGTAGTGATGAAGACTTCCCTTCTAGTGAGCTAAAATGTGGTATTTTAATTAAGTGGAAAACTTGAAAAGGGAAGCTTTTTGCAGAGGGGGCTCAATTGCTTCTTACAACCTTTCTGAAAAGGGCAGAGTGTTAAAACAAACCTCCTACTTTTATTTTCAAAAGGAAAAAAAATCAGAAGCTAAAGATAATCTCTCCATTAGTATTATTAAAAGTGTTCTGCTTTCTTCACATGCTTTAGAAGCAGACAGACTTGTCATGAGCATCACATTTGCAAGCACTGTCACAGCTACTGAAGGCTCTGGTAAAAGCACAGAAGTGCGTTAACAGTAACTGCAAGCAGCCTTTGGGGAACAATAGGCTTACCTATACTGTGCCCAGCTATTCAAAAAACAAGTTGCTTTATTATACTCCATACTCGCTTTAGTGCTCATATAGTGCTTGACCCAGCCTCATTTTTTGAAGTACTGTCACTAGTTCTAAACACCTTTTTCGTTCCCTTTGGGTTAGCTAATTTGACTGTTAGAACATTCACCAAAATAACACTGAATCCAGTTTGTAACATCCAATATGTTTACTCTGCTAGAGACAGAAAACTTCAAAGTTTCTCCCATATTTTTCTGTGCACACACACATTTGATCATTTGCCTTCTAAAAGAAAGAAAGGAAGATCTAAAATTTATTTAATTATCTTGACAGATACATGTTGAAAATAATTACATATAAAGAGTCTTTGGTATTAAGACAATAGGGAAAAAAGTAACTCAAGATTTGCAGAACAACTGTAATAGTATCATTAGTGCCATAAA
Source organism: Chloebia gouldiae (assembly GCA_003676055.1). NCBI lineage: Eukaryota > Metazoa > Chordata > Aves > Passeriformes > Passeridae > Chloebia > Chloebia gouldiae. Next base: position 40,218,639 of record QUSF01000001.1, on the reverse strand, counting down.
ACTCCTCAAGCATGTCAGAATCTCTCAGCAAGAACAATGTGGGCCACTGTTTGAAAAGCCTTATCTAACTAGGGAGTAATTTCTGTTTAGATTTTACTGTGTTGTTCTGGCAATTAATCTGCTTCATGTTGGTTGCATTGTTGAATAAAAGTATGTTTTAACTTACTGGGTGGGTGCCATAGGATGATAGAAAATGGGCTAAATTTGCATGACCATACTTTGTCTGCTGTAATAAAGCTGTGGCTGCAGTATAATCAAGCTGAATCAGTAACCAGCTAGAATAATGTTTTCAGATCTTTTTTTTTTTTTTCTGTAGGTCAAGTAAGTCCCTAACTGACACACTTTTATAGGATTAGGCAAGATCTAACTAGGTTTGGCATCTAATCTGTTTTAGACAGTGGTTCATTTTTTCTATCATTTCTATCCATAGGGAGGCAAGGTCACACAATATGTAGACAGAATAGACTGTACTTCTGCATGAAAAACAAAACCAGGGTAACACAGGCCATTTTGAAAGAGTCTAAAACTGTATTCTAGTTCAAGCATTGTGAAAAAAATTCAGTCTGTTGCCAAATGGTGAAACACACTTTCTAATAGCAAAAAGTTACATGCAGGCTTTGGTAGGTGGCATAGGAATCCAGAAATGCCATAGTATTTGGAACATTTTTGACTTGCTGAAGCATAGAAATGATAATCATTGCTTCTGTTTCTATTAAAAAATTCATCTCCTTGTCTTTAAAAAGCAAGAAGCTAAAACCATCTGAGATTATATAGCTTTTATGTGACCAAATAGCCAAACCAATGTGTTTAAGGTGACCAATAACCAACAGGTTATTTTTATCACAAATTGATAAAAATGTGTCTTTGAACATGCTGCCTAGTTCTTCTTTCTCAGCTGTAAAAGTAGATACAGATGTATCTAGTCGAGTAACAGGAGTAAAATACATTCAATAATTTTAGTTTCCTGACAATATTCAGTTAAATTAATTATTACCCACAAACAAACAAACAAACAAACAAAAAAGACATCTTCAGGATCCCCACTGACTTTCAGTTACAATAAAAATAATTACTGTTCAATGCAGATTTTATAAAACATATAGGAATTAAGATTTCTTCATTAGTTATCCACAACTGAATCTTCCTTATAGGAAATCTGGATGTGTGTCCCGGCAGAAACATTGAAAAAGTCGCAACATTTTTCTGTTCATTATAGTAATTTCCACTTATAACGAAATACAAACACGTAAGCATCCAGGCCTACTGATAAAAAAGAGCTTTTTACCCAAAGAAGATATTTCTTTAGATGTGCAGCAGAACAGAAGTGAAACTAAATGTCAATCCAATTTCTGCCTCCTATGGAAAACAATCCATATAAATTATATGGAATAAAATTGCTGATATAGTGTGATCAAGTACTTGTATATGAAAAAAGTTTGAGATTTAATATGTTGGAATTTTGTATTTCCTCTTGCCATGGCCACTGGAGAATGTGGCTCTCTCCAGCTCACTGCTATGACTTACTTATGGAAAATAAAGTGCAAAGAATGCAATTCTCCCTCTCACATGCTACACCTGGCTTGTGGATAAAGATAATGGGCTCAATGTCCCTGTTGCTTCCTGTTCTTCTCTTCTCCAGATAGCTTAATTCATCACAAGGAGGGAAAGCAATAAAATATATGGAAGAAGCAAGTGCAGCAGCATGAACATAAAATGTGCCTTTTATATATTCAAATTCATATCCAGTTGTAGGAAATATTCATGACTAATATTAAACTAAGCCCAGAATTAGGCAAAATGCAACAGACATATATTGAAGTGAGCATTTTATTATGTGCTATGTCAGTCAGATTAAAGAAAAGAGTGCATGACACCGACAGGATATTGCATGTATATCAAGCAATCTATTTATATATGACAGGGAGGGTTTGATTTCTGAAAGGAGTGACAACCCAATGAAATAACTGCTCGCCTTCAAAATTACTATAGTCTAAATGTATACCCTTTAGAATACGATTTTAAATGACAATTAACAAAATGTAGATAAATATATTTGAGAATCAACTCTGACATACAGAATCAAGAAAGAAGAAATAATCTCTAAAGATAGCAAGAGGTTTCTGACTGCCATCAGCACCCTGACTCTGAAAACCTGTATGAAAGAAGCACAAGATATTTCTCTGAGAATCCCAGAGAAAGTAATTTAATAAAAGGGCTGATTCGTTTGATGACAAAAAGGCCTTGAAGTGAGGGGTGGGAAGTTATATTGAGCTTTATTTTTTTTCTGACAAGACCAACATGTAAATTGCAGAAATAGGTCTGCTGTGATTAACAATATCTGATCAAAGTATGAGCATGTTTGTAATAATAAATGTAGTGTCTCATGTGCTTCAGTACTGTTCTAGGCAAGTTAAAGCTTTTGTTTATTGCCTCAGTGTTTTAGGTCAGTTTCTTCCTGCTCTGGTGTAACATCGAGTAAATATCTGTAAAGATAGAAATATTGATGCTAGCAAAGAGATAATCACTGCACTATTTTTAAGTGACCTTTCCTGGGAGAAAAAAAATAAATCAAAACAATACAAAACCCCATAAAGAACTAAAGCTGAACCCACTAACTTCATTGCCTGCAAAGCTAAAGTGCATTGAAACAGAAATTCTTTGAGTTCACAATCATTACACTTGGGTGCTCATATAAGAGAGAAGGATAAAGGAAGAAAAAGAACTATCAATTGTCAATTTACTTTATTTCTTTTTTAGGAATTATAATTTGCATGACTGTTACATGTTTCCAGGGTTATCTGGGCATAACACATACTGCGCATCTGACACAGAGTCTAAAGTCGGCTTGCGTGAGAAAAGCAGATATTCCATTTGAGACACATCAACCAGCATTCTAAGCAGTAATGACAATCACTGTAGCCAAACCTCTTGTTCTTATTTCCATGAGGTTTCAGCAATATCCATTTGATGCATTTGGGGGAGCTATAGGACAGATGCAATCACGTATGGCTTTACACATCAATAATTTCAAACCGTATTTTCTCATAACCTTTCCTTCTTTGTTCAAAAGGGGACTTCCATTTTAAATTGTAATCTATGACTTTTGAAATGCATGTTAAAGTGTCTTGCCAACAAATTCTTCTGGTTGGTTTTCTTCTCTCTTCTTCTCCTTCTTGCTGTTTTGAAAACCCATCATGGTAGCATTATGTGAAGGTGAAAGGTACTAGACTGTAAGGCGACAATTAAGCTCCCACTTTTTAGTAGGATTTCTAAGGGGATTATGTATTTAGAAGATTCTGATCGAAGTTGCACACTGATGTTAAAATTCAGCATATATTAGCTACTTATAACCAGAGATTAAACCATTTCCATAACACACTACTAACATCTTAGTCTGAATATTTTCTACTTCCAAATCTCACTCTACATTAAGCTTGATTACTTATGGCTTCATAATGCATTTGCTAATATCATCTTAATCCTTCAGTGGCATTATGCTGTATAACAATGAATAACGACCCAGATACAGGAGCAGCTGTATCACAAGATCCAAGGAAGATTTACTGCAAGGAAGCAAAATTATCTGAGGTTGTCATGCTCAAATAATAACTACTAACATGGGCTAAGAAAAGCCTGGTCTGTGATTGGATAAAAGCTGCTGAAAGCCAGGGTGATCTTCACTTTTTCATCTCCAGCTTGAACTTCTGCTAAAAGCAGGTGCTTCCTGTACCAGACCTCACCCTGAGCACCACCAAGATTTATATGTTCTTGCACCCCAAGCTAAAATTAAAGCAGTTTCTTATAAACACTTAAAAATGAAAGAGCTCTAACATCAAAGTATATGATTAAACAAACTTTTTGTATTACAAACACTGCATTTTGAAAATGTCAATGTTTTCTTGTTTTTGGTTGAAAAAATAAAGTGCATTTCTGATTGAAACTAAAGTGCCTTTGTGATTAAAAGTGAAGGCAGAATTTCACTATCACACACCAGCTGCTTGGATAGGGAAACCAAGGCCACATAAATGGAAAACAACTATATTCATGAATCAGACCGCACTTTTTCAGCTGGGCATAATATCCTTCTTTACTGCCTGTCCTAAACTGTTGTGTAGAGTTGCACATTTGTTGCACTCTGTTGCAGAAGTAGCTGTATTTCATTTCATTTAACTAATTCTTCTCTCTACACAGAAAAAATGGGTCTTTTGGAATGAACAGCTTAATATGGATATAAATGTGTTCATGATCACATTTTCATTTCTATCAGAGCTTGGAAAGTTTCTGAATGCAGTATGAGAATTTTGGATTTGAGGGAGTCATTCTTTTTCTTAATTCCATTAGGTAATCAAGCTTGAGATACTCTCACACATGCCTAGGAGATAACAAAATCACTGAATTGTTAGGGTTGGAAGGGACTTCTGGAGATCTAGTCCAACTCCTCTGCGAAGGCAGGGTCATATGGCACAGGTTACACAGAAACTCATCCAGGTGGGTTTTGAATGTGTCCAGAGGGGGACACTCCATGAGCTTCCTGGGCATCCTGTTCCTTGTTCTCTGCCTCCCTAAGTGTAAAGAAGTTCATTCTCATGCTGAGGTGGAACTTCTTGTGTTCTAATTTACAGCCATTACTTTTCTTCCTGTCACTGAGCACCAATGAAAACAGTCCAGCACCATCCTCTTGACACCCACTTTTGAGTATTTATATGTATCAATGAGATTTCTCTCAGTTTTCACCAGACTAAACAGGCCCAGCTCCCACGGTCTCTCTTCATAGGAGAAGCTCCAGACCCCTCATCACCCCTGTGGCCTCTGCCAGACCCTCTCCAGTAGCTCCTTGTGTTCCTTGTACTGAGGAGCCCAGAAGTGGCCACAGCACTCCAGATGTGGCCTCTCTAGGGCTGTCACCTCCCTTGTCCTGCTGGCCACACTCTTCCTGAGGCACCCCAGGATACCACTGGCCCTCCTGGCCACAAGAATACACCACCAGCTCATGGTCACGTTGTCACCCAAGGCTCTCAGGCCTTCTCCACAGAGCTGCTCTCTGGTCGGTCAGCCCCCAGCCTGTGCTGGTTCTTGGGGTCATTCCTCTCCTGGTGCAGTACCAAACACCTGCCCTTGCTGAACCTCATTCAGTTTCCTTCTGCCCAATTCTCCGTGTGTTGAGGTCCTGCTGACTGTTAGCACAGCCTTCAGGTGTATCAGGCACTCCCCCAGTTTCATGTCATCAGCAAAACCGCTTAGGGTTCCTTTTATACCTTTGTCCAGGTCATTGATAAACAGGTTGGACAAGGCTGGACCTGGTATTGATCCCTGAGGAACACCACTCAGATGTCCAAGTGGATTCTGCTTTGCTGATCACGACACTCTGAGCTCTGCCATTCAGCCAGTTCTTCATCCACCTCACTGTCCATTCATCTGACCTACATTTCTTGAGCTTACCTAGAAGGATTTTATGGGAGACAGTGTCAAAACTTTGCTGAAGCTGAAGGAGAAAATATCCACAGCTCCCCCCTGGTCTATCTATCCTGCCATTGTAGAAAACCATCAGATTGGTCAAGCATGATTTCCCCTTGGTGAACCAATGGTGACTACTCCTAGTGACTTTCCTTTTTTCTACATGCTTGGTGATGACCTCCAGAATGATCTGTTCCATCACCTTTCCAGGGATGGATGGGAGACTGACTGGCCAATAGTTTCCTGGAGTCTTGTTCTTGAACTTTTTGAAGATGGGAGTAACCTTATCCTTCCAGCAGTCAACAGACATCTCTGCCATTCTTCATGATTTTTCAAAGATGACAGAGTGTGACTTAGCAAAAGTATCTGCCAACAGTATCCCTCAGCACCTCTGTGTACATCCCATCAGAGCTCATGGATTTATGGGTTTTAAGTCTGTCTAGCTGATCTCTAACCAAATCCTCTATGACCAAAGGAAAGTCTTAATTTCTTCAGCCTTCTTCTCTTGCCTAAGGGCTCTCAGACTCCTGAAAGCCATCCTCAGCAGTACCGACTGAGGCAAAGAAGACATTCAGTAATTTCATTTTCTCTGTGTCTTCTGTCACCAGGACACCCATCTCATTCAGCATCAGTGCTACATTTTCCCTAAGCTTATTTTTGTTGCTGATGCATTTGCAAAAGCTCTTGTTGTCTTTGATATCCCTTGACAGACTCAGTTCCAAGTGGGCCTTGGCCTTCCCACTCATCTTCCCGTATTCTCTTCTGATAACAATAGTCCTTCTATGTGGCTTGTCCCTTTTTCCACATCCCATAAATTTCTTTCCTCCATTTGAGATTTACTCAAACCTCTGCTCATCCATGCAGGTATCCTGTCTCCTTTGCCTGATTTCTTGATCATGGGGATACATTTGTCTTGAGTTTGAAGGAAATTATTCTTGAATATTGGCTAGCCACCTTGGGTCCCCTCCTTTTCTGGACCTGTAGGCCATGGGATTCCCCTAAGAAGATCTTTGGAGAGGCCCAGCTTCAGTTCTCCTGAAGTTAAGTGTTCTAATTCTTTTTACTGCTTTGTTTTGTCCATGCAGGATGCAGAGTTCCACCATCTCATGGTCACTATAACCAAGGCTGTCCTTAATCCTCATTTCATTAACCAGTCCCTCCTGATTTATTAATTGATGTCCAGCAACATATCTCTCCATGTTGGTTCCTCCACCACTTACATCAAAATGTCTGCAGGAACTTTAGAGCTGTGTTGTCTCTCCAACAAATACTAGAGTGGTTGAAGTCCTCCAGGAGAACCAGGGCCTGTGACCACGAGGCTACTTCCAGCTGTCCAGAGAAAGCTTCACCAGCTTCTTCCTCCTGATCAGGTGGTCTCTAGTAAACACAACAGTGTCACGTGTGTAAGCACGTCCCTTAATTCTTACCCTTAAGTTCTCAACTCATTGGTTGAGAGAGAAGAAACTTTATCTCTGGGTGGAGCTTGATACATTCCAATTGTTCTCACAGCCCTCTCCCTGCACACCCTGCCTGCACTGCCATTTGTAGGACATGTCTGGATGTTCTCAGGAGATTATCAATTGCCCCTCTGACCATGGAGGCGAGCATCAGTGTTCTGAGCTGCAACTGGTGTTTTGTGAAGAAAGACCAGCACAGGCTTCAACAAGCATAAGCAGGACACTCAGAAGTTTAATATTATGCCAAATAAAATGGGCAAATTATGTACAGACTGTGTCCTTGAAGAAATGGTGTAGATGAACCATTGGAGAGACAGCACAGCTCCAGTCCTTTCCACAACAGCTCTGCCCTCCCTTAAGCTGCAGGATATATCAAATCTAACAAGATTTCTGTCTCCTCTAAAAAGGATGGTGCGTAGGTATTGAGCATATGATGCGGAGTCCCTAATATAAAAGGAAACTCTGTTTCAGTCCAGATGCTCAGGTAGCTGATGACTAAAGAGCAAATTACAGTCTTAGTCATTCCCTGCCTCAATTGATCTATTAATGTAATTTGTAAAAAGAGAAGTGGACTGTGATTCTTCCACAAACCAAGTAGTTACTTTCTGTGATGGTACTTTGACCAAGAAGAGTGCAGGGACAACAAAGGACACAGGGGAATTTTATCTATTTCACCTTTTAAAAAATTCCGGAAAGGAAGTTATATCAGGTTCCTTTGTGTCTCTGCATGCCTGACTGTGCACAGGGAGAGGAAGGAATTACCCTGGTCTACTTGTACCAAGGGACTGTGGCTACTTATGACTGAATACAACTTCTATCTGCTTCCTAGCAGAGGACCTTAGTTCTTTTGTGCCTCCCTTTCCTCCCCTTCTCCCAGATGATTTTTCCATTATTATTGGATTCTTTGATTTTTCTGTCTATGTAAAATGAGCTTGTGCAAAAAGTGCACTGTGTGGGTTTGATAGTACTTCTAAGTCAATGATAGCATTTTAATGTTTTGTTTTTACTGGCTATTGAATATGGCATCCTTGGACAGTAAAGAGGGAGGAAAGAGACTCTATACAGCCTACCATCCTTCTGGGGTCCTACTATGTGCAGTTCTGTCTGATGATGTATTTATTCCCAGTTTCTTGATAAGTAATATTTTACTTGAACAGTGGAAAAGGAGGTGCACTTACGAGTTCTCATTTGAATTCTTCAGATAAGAAATTAATGTCCAACTCTGATTCCACTGAATTCAGAGTCATCAAATGCATAAATGAATAGATGAATATATAAATGCAGATAGTAGTGGATGCAAGATTGATCTCTGAAGTATGAAACAGCATCATCTCACAGGAGGAGAAGATCTCTCCGATCTCATGCTGTAGACATCTGACAACTGAGACATTCCCAGGGCCATTCCATGGCCCAGGGTCAGGTACAGCTGATGGGCTCACCAGCTGGTTGCATCTGACACCCACAGCTCTGCTTGTGCCGCAGCACTCACAGCTCTTTGAATTTGAGCTCTTCCTGAAACTGTAGCCTTGCCTTTGTCCCCAAGAATGCCTCCCACCATAAAGCCTCTGTCCCATAACTTCTTCCCTTCTCATGTCACACGCCCAAAATATGGAGACTTAAAAACTAGGTTAAGAAATAGGAAGGCCTGGAACTGCAACTAAAGTCTCAAAGCTTTTCTATTGCATTTCAAGAGGATTTCATGGGAAGAATTGTAAGAAATGTAGCTCCATCTTTGTCTGTGAGCTAATTCTAAAGATTTTATCACATTCTTGAAAGATATTTTCCCTGTATACTCAAGCTTTTCAGGCAATAGGCATACTTTTTTTATATACATTAGAAGTCCATTTATAGAATTAATTTCATGTTTTCTTTAGAGTGCTAATACTACTCTGTAGGTCAGTGAAAACGAGTCCTCTAGTGTAAAATTTATAGCAAAAGTATACAGTAAGCTGATTCTATTCAGTGTTTTACTTGTTAATTAGAGCTGGCTAATGATAAACATTAACTGGAATGTGCATTAAATAGTAAATCATATTTATAATCAATTAGATTATTTACATTGCACATAAGGAAATCTAGACAGCGAGAGTAGTGAAATTTGCTTTACAGTTAACTATTTATCTGTTTAGCTGTGATAAAAACTAAAGCACATTAGACTGTATTAATGCTTATTAATACATGGAAACCACAGATTTCTTATTGTAGACAAATCTGTTAGTTCTCACAAAATAGAAGTGCTTGGATTCTGCAACTGTGAAAAAAATGAACCTATCTTTGAATCAGGCTCTCTCATGCACAGTGACAATAAAAATGACAAAATAGCAAGAGTAGAAAATTAAGAGGGGAAAATAGATGCTAAGGTTTGGATCCAGAATTATAGTAAAACAATATTTTTTTTCCTGAGAAAGAGGATGTGGTCAATAACTTAATATATGACACTATAAAAACCTGGATTTTTAGCCTTTAATAGTGATTTCTTGGTATTTTGGGGGAAAAATATAAAAATCTTTAGCACTTTATTCCAAGGTTTTTTTCTAGAGAAAATGCTCCCCATATCTCTTATAAAACCTAAACCAGGGACCATTTTGCTTACATCCTCTGTGCCAAAGAAGCCTCTTTTATAGACAAAACTCAAAAGAACTACTTGCTTTTTATGTAAGATGTCTTATTCAATTAATATATCTAAAATGCAAATATAAAGGGTTCACAGAACAGAAGCTGAAGTACATAATATCACAATTTTCCCCTTCAAAATTAATTAAGATCCTGATGTCAGTTGAATTCAAACAAAGCAACTTTATGCTGTATCTTCTCTTTTAGCCTCTTCTCTCTCCTCATCTGACACTACATTCAATTTGGCATCTCTATCAGCTATGATATCCCAGATTTTCCCTCTACCCATCAGCAGGCCTGACATGTTCACAATTCTGCTATATGACCCTCCTTGACCTGGTCAGTTGACTACTTTCCCATTCTTCTGTGTAAGACAGACTTCTTCCTCAAGTCTTTCTCAGTGTAGTTGGTGTTCACAGTCTTTAATCCTTAGAAGCCTCAGGAAAACATCTTAAAGTCAAAAGTAAGCTAACTAATTATTAAACAAATAATATTTAACAAACTAATTATTAAACCTTCTTTGTGGTTTAATAACTGACATGCTTTTAAATTAAAATAAGATTAAAAATGTTCTTAAGTCCTTCCTTCAGGAAGGAATTATCTCGAATAAAATACCCAAATTCAACTTGTAAATCAGGCATTATGAAGGACTCTTTAAAATGTGTACAATGTAGTTGGTATGAAAGTTTCTTTTCAAATTTATATAAAGAATCTGCCAGAAATGTGTGGTTATAACCTCATTTACAGGATGTGTTTATACACATCTATTATGAATGTCAGAACTACTGCGTTTAAGTTTCTGATCCTCTTTCTCTTCTCACAGACATGGTTAAATTAGCTCTACATCAAATCACAATAAATCAGCTGGCATTCTGCACCCTTATCACTCTTGGAGAAAGTTTATTGTAACTTAGTTCAGATTTCTATCTCATGCCTGAATATTGTCAAACTTTCATTTACTTTTTTGTTCTGCTTTTATCTAAGCCCAGCACCTGAGCTGATTTTAGGAAAACTTTTGACTGGAATTTTGATTAGACAATTTCTACATATTTATAAGGGTACAGTCCTTTTCCATATGGACAGAGAACTCTTCCTTAGAATGTAAGAACAGGATTTTTTTTCTTTTTCTAAATGAGTACTCAGCAGTTTAAAACTGGAAATTATGAAACACAATATATGTGCTGATTCTTCAGCTACCAAAAATTATTCCTGTTAACAATCTCTCTGCATTTTCACTTTCTCTGTGTTAGGATTAATTTCAGGCTCAAATATTTGGTTTTGTTTCATGAGTGTATGATAGACAGATGTAATCCTCTCAATCTCTGCTTTTAGTATCATGACTACTGATGAGGGAACCTTTAGCATTAGCCACACAAAAAAGACATATTTGTGTCCTGGAAACCCTGGACTGCTCTTTAATTTCTTGTGTTAATATTACTGTTTCTTAAGGCACAGCACCTCCTTAATGAGGATTTTGCAGCCTGCAAAAAGTTTTTAGTTTATCTAGTCTCAGATTTCTACCCAGTTGCCCTCATAGAAAGTATGATAATTTTGTCCTGAGTAAAGCTTGTTTCAAAATACTCAAGATGAACAGAATGTTAGTTATTCTCACTGTTTAAAATCTGTGTGTTAATTCCAATTTGGAGCTGGGTGGCTTCAGTTTCCAATTATTGATTCCTGTTTGGTTAGAATATTTCTCTCCCGAACTGAAAGGTACCCTATCACCTGGCATAGGACTGTAGTATTCTATTACCTGCCATTTTCTCCCCAGGACTGTAATTATTTGCCTAATCTTGTCAGGTCCTCTTATCCTTTTTGATAAGATTTTTTCTGCATCTGCTTCTTCAAGTCAGAAACCTGATACCTTTCTGATTGCCAAGAAAATACATTCTACATTCTTTTGCCAAACAATTCAAACAACAAAGGTGCATTTTATTCAATGCCAAAATTCCCCCTAAGAACTTCCATTTTGCCATATGTATAGATAGACTTTAAATTCTGAAGGGAAACATAAAAAAAATATTCATGTAAAATTTTAAGGGATACTCTAATGTCAGATGTGGGCATAAATTCAGAAAGCCGAATGAGGAAGTTTTGTAAGATGTTACTACCTTGTTTTTACTATTCTATTGGGACATACACGTATGTTTATCAAAATATGAATACTGATGTCTTACTCTATATTTAGTCTAGAAAAGAAGAATCAATATCTGTGGTGTTACATTAAATACTGGAAATTTTGCTCAGTTAAGTATGATCACTTAATCATTAAAACAGCAAATGTGAAAAGATAAAGTTCAGGAAGTTAGTCTTGAGATATTTCTTGACAGCATAGTGAATTTTATTTTTTATAATAAAGTTATTAGAATTCGATAAAGCCATCATTATATGGGTGATTGGATCATTAAAAGAATTATCAAGATTTATTTTTTGAGGAGTTTGTAAAAGTTGGGAAGTGGATAGACTGGATATCAACAAATGGCAAAGAAGTACATTTTAAAGTTTGGATCTTGCTTTTGTTCACGTTAATACAGTCCACAGCATAGAAAAATTCTTGGACCAAAAAAAAAAAATATAATTATCAATAAGTACCAGTGATCTGTACTACCCCTGTAAGGCATTTTCTGGGCAGGATATGCTTAGTGATGCAGATTGTTTGGCCTTTACAACTGCTTCACCCTTAGGTCCTGGAAATTTAGGAGGACTAGCTTAGGTGAGAGAGGACTAAAAGGATCATAGCATATTCATAGGCCAGTCACAGACTAAAGGAACTTTGCCAAGCTTTTTAGTCAACCGCATGTCTCAGCTCCCCATCTGAAAAATGGGGTCAATGGCTCTCTGTCTGACTGGTTACGAGGATAAAATCTAAGGAGGTGCTCAGCCCCTAAGATGCTCAGACACAATAATGGTTAGTACCAGAGCAGTTACTAGCTAAGAGGAAATTATGAATCTAGCTCAACCTTTTTGCAAAGATTATGAAAAATTTCCTTTGTGACTTTTCATACAGAAAGACAAAATGGAGAGCAGGGACAAAATATTTTTTTAAAGTGAGTGCTTCCCCCGAAGTTCTGCGTGTTCCAGTGTGAAGTATTAAGTTCAAGCCAGTTCTGTAAGACATACACAGATGGAAGTAAAATGTTAAATGTTTCAGCCAGCAGGCTTGAAAGCTTCTGACCAAAACATTGTATTTCTTTACTTCCAGCTGTGCGTGTCTAATAACATATTTCATGATGTTTAAATACCAACTGCATCACTCTACTCCTTGATATTGAGTGCAAGAAAAATGACTTAATTTGTTGATGAGCAGTGTGTTACAGGCTGGCAGTAACATCAGTGGTGATTTTACTGGCTCAGTGCTCCTACCCCTGCTGCACAATCCTTCCCCCCTCTCTGAACTTGGATGCCTATAGCCCATAGCACACCACTGTCTGTGTTCCCTGGTTCAGGATTTCATTTCACTAGATCATAAGCTACTAACACAACCTTGTCATTGCAATTTGTCACACTTTTTTGTGTGCTCTATATCTGACTGAATTCTCATCTCCCCAGCCCATAGGCTACTAGTCTGGAACAAATCTTTGAAACATAATGGAAAAGGATGAAAAAAAATCCCAAAACGAATAAAAAGAGACCCAGTTGACACCTCTTCTCCTGACAGAAGCAGAAACATAATCATGGGCAATAGCTGTTTCTGCTGGCTCTCTCTGTTGTATCAGATCAGCCAACACTGGCTGTCAGAAACGTATCCTGGTACTTGCTGCCACCTTGCCGTGTGCCACGGCTGCTGTTCAGGGTGCCCTGGGGCCAACATGATGCATCTTCTGAAGAACAGCTTGGCTTCTCCAGGATTTAAAATTCTTTTGCTCTCTTTATCTTCTGGTCTTCCCTCTTAAACAAATATGCAAAATGTTGTGGAGGAAATTCTTAGGGATCAACTGTGCTGCTTTTCAAGCTGAGCAGCATTTGGAAAGGGAGACGGCACATACCTCCAGGCTTTGAAGAAAACAGAGGGAAAAGAACAAGCTGCTATAGTCAATAGATAAGTGACCACAGGAGCAAAGAATTGTGGCCCTATTTTGACCCAAGTAGATACCTCAGGCTTTAATGTTGGTGATGTGGTTTGAATTTGTTTTAAATAACATTGTTTGAGCTTGTTACTGTGACCTCAAGCAGGTCATTTTGACTCATATGTCACTTGTTCATTGAAATTAATACATTTTCATCTGTTTCTATGAGGAAAAAAAACTACCAACAACCACAGACTCAGAAGTGTTTTAAAGATTTCCATGAGTGTGCATCAAGAACTTCAGCGCTCACTGCAATTCCTGACAACAAAATAAGGATTCTTTCCTGACCAGCCTGCCAAATAGCGACCACAACATAGTCAACTCCATAATAATGATACAGATCAAGATTTCAAATTTTAGTTTATTCCTCTGGTAAAACCTATGATGTCCATGCTCTTCATGCAATATATGACATCAGAAATGGAGGACAAAAAAAGGTGCATATAGGTGCAACATGACTCAGATAATGCTACTAGAAGAATTCTGACTTGAACCCTGGTTGTAGTTACATTAAATCTTGCATTGTTTTTTTCTACATGATATGTATTTTTGATACTACTTATCCACAACAACTGTAGTATACATTCTTTTTTCTTTATGTTCAAGGAAAACAATAGAAGAAAAGAAAAGAAACAGTAGAGCTCTTAAACAGGCTTCTCCCTCCTTTGCTTGTCTCTGCTTTTCTTTACTGTTTGTTTCTTTGCGTCATTTTTTGTCTTTTTTTTTTTTCTAACATTTACAGCCTTGTTGACAGGATTGGATTCCCTGTCAATGTGACATGGTATTTTATCAAATGTCAGCTAGTCATATTCAGGTAATTAATTTACATGCTGTACATCTGACCTGATTTTCTTTGTTAATTGGTAGGTCAGACAACTCTATCACCCACAAGTAATTTACTTTCTCTATCATCTGATAAGTGTTTCTAAATAGACAGTTTCTAACTAAAAAGAGAATTTGTGCTTAGTTGCTAACTGCTGTATTTGTTTGTAAGCTTGTCAATCACATTTGCAAATATGTTGTATGCAATAAAAGAAGCATCAGCTCCTCCTGTTTGTAAGTGAATCAAGACCATCAGATCTCATCAGGGAGTTCATTATGGTCCAAAATTCCTGTGTATTTTGCGCTCTTCTGTTTTTAGTGTAAAGTAACTTTTTAAATGAAAAATCACAATCTGCATAGTATTCTGCGCATGATAGGGTATTTCTAGCAAGGGTTATATCCATGCTGAGCCATTTTGGCCATATTCAAACTGGGTAGGAGTGAGTCAAGACAATTAAAACAACTATGTGTCCACATCACAGAGCTGCCTCACCCAAGTGAGTCATTCTCAGAAGTGTAGGACACTCCAGGATTAAGGACTTCAGGGACAGTTTCACAATCCTTTAGCATTTTCTATGCAGTGAAATAGAGACCCTCACTTACCTCTCGTGAGGCCCAGCTCACACAGCAAAAAGATATATCCAAAGAAATCTGTCTTATGTCAGAATGTTTTTTTCCATGGGTGGTGATCACTCATCATTTTGGACTTCCAAGGCTATACTAGTGTGTATTCACTAGAATGGGTCTGAGCTACATAACTCACAGGTACACCACTAGCATGCAGAGTTCAAATATGGTTTCATGCAAGAAAAGCGGGCCAAGTAGAGTGAAGACCTTTACAAATTTAATTTTGGATATAGATCTTCAAGTTCAAGGGAAAGATAACCTTTTTGTCTATGTGATTTTTTAGCAAAAATTAAATTTGATATATTACTTTCAAGTGTAATGCAGCATTTCCAGCTCACAGAATGGTGTGTAAAATGTGAATTCAAGTTAACAAATATGTCAATATATAATACTCTACTAATTTGAGAAGTTTCTACCTAGAATGAAATTTTCACTTGATTTCACATATTTTGTGATGGATTTGCTTCTCAGTTAAGAGTCAATGCTTCAAAATGAGAAACTGAACCTGCTCTACTAGGAAAAGTTTTGCATGAGGCACTAGCAGCTAACTTAGCAAGTTTCTGTATTATCTTGAAATTGTGTATAATTTAGTGAAGAATTTATAGCTCATTTCTTGCTGATGTTTTGATATGTAGGAAAGCAGTGTGTGAGAGGTAAAAACATGTTAATCTTCATATTCTTGCTATTATATCTCCTTGATTTTCATCAAGTGTGCTTTCTGATTTGTAGGAAGTGAAGAACCTAACAAAACTCTGTGACACTGTGTAGTAGGAGTGCTGAATTAGCATACTTGTTTGTGCTTTATTGACATAAATTAAGTAAAGAGTCACAAAACCTAAGCTCAGTATGGAAGATTTTTAATGAAGTTGCAAAAAGATCAAGTATTTTTTGTGAGATTAATTTGAATTAAACGTTTTTTTATTTTTGTTTTTTTTTTTGTCACCAGCCTGTTTAGCCACCTTTAAAACAGAAGTATCAGAGCGGTACAAGACCTGCCTCATGGCTTTATTGCTGGTTAAAATTGCTTGAGAGAGGTGCAGTATTCAAGGAATTTCCTGTGACATGAACATGACTGCAGAAATAATTTTCAACCTTAAATTTGGTGAACTGCTGAACTTTGTTAATATTTTTTGCAGTGTTCAATTATTTTAATAAATTGCACAGCACTAGCAGTGGAGTGAAGTCCAAAGTCTGAAGACAGAAAGCCTGAATAGGTCAAAGAAAAAAAAATTGGCTTGCAATCTTGAGCTTGTTAAAATACTAACTAGAAAATTAGAGAGGAAAAACAGTTACAAAAATATTGAGAGTATCTTTGATCAGCTGGCTGAAAAGAAGTAATATGACAAACAGGAAATTACAAAGAATAACTATTTTGACTGTAGTGGAAATAGCGACTTAGGTAGCTGTAGTTCAAACTAGATACCAAATATTTTCCTGGAATTTAAAGGAAAGGTATCCAGATGTCTAAACATTCTGCTCAATGTGGCTTTTATTTCAAGTTTGGCAAGCCTTCAGAAAACTGGTAGACAAGTTTAGCTGGAAGACGTTTTCCAGTGTATTTACATAATTTCATACATATTTTATGCTTCTGCATTACATGTTTTAGCAGTGGTCACATTTAATTTTAGGATTCTTTTAAAACATTATATATAATTGTATGAATTAATTCATTATTGTACATCAAAATGCTTTGCATATTAAACAAACCTTTAAACCTGTGAACAGCTATAGTAAACATAAAGGAAGATAAACTATGGAGAAAGACATTACAAAGAATTCTGTAAAGTATCTCCAAGTAATTGCAACACACTCTTCAAGAATGAACTGTGATGAGAGAAAATTGTTTCTACTTTGCGCACAATGACATTTTTGCTGCTTTGTATTTTAAAAGTAAATCCCATGTAAACATTCATTGAAAATTCAATAAAAATGGATGCAAAGAATTCTGCTTGGAGTTTGTCAGACAAATCATAAAATTTAATTAAGACACAGCACATCTAGAACATTAGAGATGTGAAATGTAACAGGTGGGATCATCTGTGTGCTCTTGAAGGCTGCATCTTTTAGCAGCTGCTGTTTGATGAGCAAAAAGCACCATACAATACATTACAGCTAATCCTACAAGATGCTGGGTGTCCTTTAATCACACCAGTATCAGGTTGTATAGGCATCAGCATCTCCGTGCTTGTCGTTACCATCTCATCCCAGGGCACCAGACAGAACCTGCTGGAGATGCCTCCAACTTACAGCTATGAGTGTTTATCTTTCCAGTTTTAGATATCTTTTTATGCAACAGGAGTAGGATGTCTGCTTTTGTTTTCCCTTTTGTTACAGGAACATTTCTGTGGTTGAAGTCAAATGATATTTTTCTAAAAAAATGAAAGTTTTTCAAACAGAGAGCCTGTGTCTGATTCTGCCCATGAAAGAAAAGACTGGTTTTTTAGGGAAATGTTTTTTTCATTTTTCGCATGCAGTGTTTTTAATTAAAAGTGTTGACACAATTGCTAATACACTGTATGTATATGCAATTAATGGAAAAATCACAATCAGCTGGGAGATAGCAAAAATATTATTCTGTATCCTATTCAGAATTAAAAAAAACCTCAGAAGAGTAAAACAGCAGATATAAATGAAAACAAACTCTTTTCTTTGTTTCTGCGAAACTGAAAAATCCGATATGTTTACATAGAAATAAACTTTTAATTACACTTCATTATGATGGTACAATTCACACTCAGTGCTAGTCATTTGATTATTTCTGCATATTTTGTAAACACTAATTAACCTAATGTCATTAAGATATGTATTCTTTGATTTGCTCATATAGGAAATCTGATAGGATGGAGAGCTGCAGACCAGACTTTACTTTTTCATTTTCCAACACTCCTTGGGTGTTGGATGATCAGCATTTTTTATATCAGGCTCAAATTGGCTCAAGGTATTACAAAACCTGTGAGGTATTATAATTCAGTGACTGTGATTTAGAGCACATTTCTGTTGATTAGGTGCAAAATAACCAATTCCTTTGGCTCAGCATTGTGGCCAAGCAATACAAACTATCTCTGTTCTGGAAAGCACGTTGCAGTAGGATGACACCAACAGAAGGGCATGTTAGTTCAAGTTGGATGGGAACACAACTAAATGGCTTCCAGACCATAGCTGACTCAGATCCAGAGTTGATGGTCGATGGAAAGGGCATGTGTAGACATGGAGTAATGTGAAACACATTCTTTTCTATGCCTCTCCTTGTGCTTTACAGTTTCTACACAATCTTTACTCTTTTAAAATAGGTACATGCAAAATACTAATAAAACCTGATGTCCTCATAAATACAGGAGAAGCAGCATATGTCCAAAAGCATATTTACTTCAGTTTTAGATGATAGGGCAGATTTGTGATACCATTCATACATTACTGTCTCTTTTCTTCTACTGCTTAATGATGTAGAAAGATGTGCCCTCAGGTACAAAAGGGTTAAACATGATATATTGAAAATTATCACTGAAATGTTGGTATGGTAGTGACCTCCTACAAGACAGGTAGTCCATTTCTCTACTTTGAGAGAAGACTAAGAGTGGCTAGATATAGACCTTCATATTCTCTGTTCTATAAACCCTTTATGACCTTTATTTCACTCCAAAAGTTATCTAATCTTATATTGGAAAACACTTCTTAATAGCAAAAAGAAATTTTTGGGAGGTGGAAAATGAAGCAAAGATAGTCCTCCTTCCTCCATGGATATGGAGTAAATTTGCTGATGTTAGAAGAAACAACTAGAATATAGGTAGTAGGCCACAACAGGCCCAAAGTACTAGAAAAAGGAAGCAAACTAAAAAAAAAAAAAATCAAGTCAAACATTTGACTTATGTAGGATTATCTCAAACCAAAGGACTAGGTTAAATCATAGTCAGAAAACAGACCATAGTCAGAAAACAAATAATTTGGTAAGGTCAGGATGAACAGTGATTAAGAGTGCAGCAGTGCAGGATAAAAAATCTGGTTCTGGGAAAGGGCAGGAGTAGGAGTCAGAGACAGGCAGGAATTATACACAGAGATTGCTAGAGAGCCACATTCACGACCGGCAAGATCACATAGGACATCACAGAGCTGACAGAGCAGCCTGGATCGCTGGCTAGTGTTTACCTCTTCCCCACTTTGGCCATGTCTACTGAATCCTTGCTGCCCAAGGAGACTGGGAGCCAACAAGTCAGTGAGGAAATAGAAGAGGCACACTCACATCATGTAGCACCCTATTCAATCAATTTCCCAGGATGAGTCAAAACTACACATTAATTGCTTTAGGGATTCCAGTTATGTGGCCTTTCAAGTCCCTGGATTAGCCTAGGACGTAGACTGGCAGGATCAACTCCATAGCATGCTGTCATTCAAGGCAGCTGAGGCTCACAGCTCTCTGCAGTAGCTGCAAGGGAGAGAACCCCTCACCTCAAGTTTCAAACATGGCACTTACTCTGTGCAATATCGACATGATGTGCTCTGCAAAAAAGCAGATGTGCTGCAGTGCAGCACATAAACTAGAGTAGATGGGCGAAAGGAAATGGTAGTCACTAGCTCTCAGAACTGTTTGGAAACCCAAATGCATAACAAAGCCATTAATTCTTTTGCTTTTATGGTGTGAAATGAATGTTCTATGTGTACATTTAATTACAGGTCAGTATCATTATGGCTATCCCCATTTTCCATAATCCCCTTCAGAAAGAAGAAAGATCAGCTCATTAAGATCATTCTTTGCATTTAAATCTGGTATGCTGTCAACAAGAAAATAAAAAAAGAGTCTGTAACTATGAAACAAATATATTCAAAAGCCTCCAGAGACAGAAGTCCAATTTCTTTCTAAGCTATTTTGACTTGGAACTGTGACTGATGTTCACAAAACACCCTGAAAGTGAGAAACAATGTGTTAAAAGGGAGAAATTAACTAACTGAGTAAAAAAAAATATTTTCCTTTATTTTCTGGCTTAATTTCACCACAAGGTGAGCATATTGCATGCCTCACAGAAGTTTATTGTAATGAGTAACATAATCTTTTCTCTATCCTATAGGTGACTAAATGAGCTGAAGAAAAAGAAAGTTTACACATGGACAGACAGACATCCAAGCACAAGGAGTATGCTATACATCTATGTGCATTCAAGGTCTATCATCCTCAAGTATTTCTTCTGGGCAGAAACTTAGCACATTTAGCACATTTTCCAGACATGAATCTTGTACCATTCAGGGTATGGTACTTGATAAAACTTCATGTCTAACCTGCAAGACCTACACCAGAATCCTATGCCTTTCTGCAAGTGCAGAAACCGGATGCACAGCCTCTCAAGAGTCCAAATCCTCTTGGTAAAATGATAAAAACATATCAAACAAGGATAGAGCCAAATGCTCTATATGCACTTTTCAAATAAATACTTGGAGCATGACTGTACCTTAGTAGACTGTGAACACATTGACTGTCATTCAAGTAGTATCTGGGGAGGACAGGGGGAAGACAGAGGGAAGACAGAAAATGGTCATGCTGGAGATCTCTGTGCCTATATCTCTCTTGACCCCACTCTCAGAATAAGTGAAAAAAATCTGCAATATTATATGGTCCAGATTTTACTACTAATAATTCTGAGTTCTTAGGTCCAGTTAT
>QUSF01000001.1:40107157-40192040 GCA_003676055.1 Chloebia gouldiae | reverse complement strand
TTCCTTCCTTCCTTCCTTCCTTCCTTCCTTCCTTCCTTCCTTCCTTCATGGTAGCTACAGGACCCACCACAGTGATACCCAATTTGATCTTTTCTCAGAAGCAAAATAATCCAAGCATTGGAAATCTTTGTGCATACGGAAAGGTTCATTACAGTAGATGACCACTCTGCCTAGACCTAGCACATTCCAGTTGGGCAGCTCTTCAGATCCTTTCTTGGAGTACACTGTCCTGAGAACCTCTCCCATAGAGAAGGATTTGCAGGATCACTTGGTGAAATTTCCCGAGTCACCAACTGAGAAGTACTAGGGAAAGCACATGACTTGATCTAACCATAGGTTTGAAAGAAAGCCTGTATGTGTTTCTGTTTTGGGGATACTAAACATTTTTTCCCCTCTGATTGTTCACTGAACTTTTTATTAGGGAAAGTTGAGTCTTGAAATTGGTTTTTGATTCCTCAGGGAAATGGGTTTGGGTGGGATGTGTGGTATATTTATAAAAATCCCAGTCATATGTTTGCAGGAATATTAATGTGATTATAGAGGTTGTTGCTGATTATCTCCATGCCTGTAACTGATCCTAGCTTAGAGTTACCACAAATCTGAAATATATTTGGTAGGGGCAGAAACATGATTTTTTGAGAATCCCAGGCTCATTTTTTGGTTAAAAAACCCCATATATGCCCTATCTAGTAAGGGAGCTCTTTGGATCTTTCCATTTTTTGTCCCTGCCCAAGGTGGATTTTGGCTGCCTGTCCCTTTTGACTTTGCTTGTCAGGTTATATCAACATTTCTATCTCATTTTTAGAAATAGAAAAAAGGTAGTGAGTTACTTTTATTTTTCACTCTATGAAAGCAGGGTTTCTCTTTGTATTTCAAGAGGGCCCCTTCAACATAGTCTTTAAGGAATTCAAAGATCAACTCTTCCTCTAATCACAGAAAACACATCAGAGTAATCAGCATGCTGGGAAAGGAAAGGCAAAAAAATTATGGGACAATTTAATGGTGATTTATTGAAAATTGGTAACTGGCAGCACCACTTTATGGAAGAATCTCTGGATCAGCTCTACATTTTATGCCTACTGTGGTTATGAAAGAAGAAAATAAATGGAATCTGATCCCTAACTGAAATGTAAACCTCTTGTTACTCACTGCCTTTGGGACATTGGCCTTTCCCACAGCAAAACCTACTATTTTCCTGAAACATACCCCCAGTTTTTTAAGGGGTACATGGTATTTACAGGAAATCAGGACAAAATGGAGGATTTATAATAACCACTTTTTTGTATCTTCAATTTGTGCATCGTTTTAGTATTTGCAATGAGGTGTCCTGGTCTGCAACAAATGCTCACAAAGGCATTGTGCAGACATTTTTCATGTTGCTTGGCCAATGCACCTCAATCTTGACCCACAACAGCTCCACCATTTAAGTCTCAAAGCTCTTTTTAGCAGAAATTGGCAGTCATATGAAATAGTGTCATGACTTCTCCATGTGCTCAAATGAGGACTACGATGAAACCAGCAAACTCATTTTTGCTTGTGACCAAACATAGTAAACCCTAGCCATGAGGGGCAGAATATCTACAGTTCCTAAGAAAAAAACATATTTAGGATGAGAAAGTCCTACAGTTAAAGAACACCTGTGAATTAGTGCTAATAATTTTCATCTAAAATGTCCAATTCAATATGAAATACATATTAGCAACACTACTGAAGACCTGAGCATATTGATAATGATGAGTAGGGTCAGGAGAAATGAGAAAATGTAGTATAATGAAGAGATTACAATCAGAAAGGGTATTAAAGGAAACCTTCCTTAATGAAGCTATTGGTATCAAACTACATTATTCATAGGGACTTCTGATTAGAGACAAATGTCAAATGTAACATACATTTCTGGGTGGCAAGCCTTCATTTGCATTTCAAATAAACACTGTTGGCTCCTGGTTTTAGTGCAGCAAATGGTACATTTAGTTTTTAGCAAGTTTTTCCATACTCATAAAACACCTTTAAATTCATATTGCAAAAGATAAAATAGGGCTTTTGAACATAAAAATTCATTTAGACTTAGGAGTCATGCAAAATCTCACGCATTCAATGCTCACCAGTATTTCTAAGAACAAGACCAATAAGAGGTATACAAGCCAGTACCAAATTCTCCATTCTCTAGTTTTCTTAATCTCTTTCTTCACAGTGTTTGTCTGTATTCCATCCAGAAGTGCCTTCATCCTTAAAACACTATGGCTCTACCACTTGAGGGCAGTGGATGGCTTTCTGTGCTGAATTAGAATAGGCATTTTTTATTTTATTTCAATACATATGTACTTTTCTTTCTAATCTGGGCATCAGTTCTCTATTTTTCTCTGATCTTTCCCAAATCCTCAACCCTTTTGTGCTCTTTTAAATTCTGCAGTATTTCAGTTTACCCACTTCACACAATGGACATTTCCCTTCATTTAGATGTTCCTTTCAAAGTACGCTTCTTAATCTCAATGTACCAACAAAGAAAGAACCAAAAGACAATTAAGTCAGATTGGGCTTTAGAGAGTTTTTTAATAAAGCATGTTGTTTTAAGATACATTTTAGCAGCTTGTGATACAGTTTCACAGAGATAACTTTGATGTTCTTGTAAGTATGTCAGCAGAAATCTGTGCAATATGCCAAAAATTATTCCTTGAACACCTCAGTGTATACAGTAAACAAAACCAGCATAAATCCTCCTTTTTGCAAGGAATACTTAAAACATGTCATCAGCACTGTTATAATTTGATTTAAATAAAAGTTTCATGAATAAGAGTTATATTAATTAGCGTTGTAGTTTTAATTGAGCAGTGTGTGTATGATGTAATTTATTCAGGTTCTGATGAACTGCATGTCCTAAATGTTTGGCAACACTTTGTCAAAAGTGATGTAATTACTGTTATTTTCTTTAGTACTCATTGTTGTAACATGAATAAAACTGAATTATTTTGGTGTTCATGTGGGCCAGAAATACTGCTGCAATACTACAGATATCTTATTATAATTTTCCAAAACATTAATTAGTGTTACTATACAAATATGAACAAATAAGTTACATAAGGAAACAGAAAGAGCCATGAATTTAACTTCCTAATTAAAGATATTTCACTTTGTATGCTTAAGAGTTACTGCATATATGTAAGGAATATATCAAACATCTGCATTTTTCAGTAGAACAAATGGAACACCCTCTATTTGATTCTGTTTACAGTTTGTACTGCAAGCACATGTTGAGGAATGCAATACATCTGGTGCAGGTAGCTCAGTTTGCAAGGTGCAGATTGAAATGCAGAATGAGATCTGGGTAGAATCCCAAAATAAAAGGCAGTGAGCTGACAACCTGTTGGTTAACAATGGTCAGGAAGACCTGTAGTGCCAGTCAGGGAATGGACACTGGGAGACACAGCAGGAGTAGAGGACTCAGGAGGAAGAGCAATACTTTCACAGACTGTACGGGTATATTATCCCAGGAGTTCCTTTTTTGGGGGCCCTTGGATGCACCAGCCAAGTTCTGTGTTACTGTATCATGAAAAAATTTCTTTTAGGGAACATCTGAGACTCTGCCATGGGAAACCTGAGTTTGAACATGCAGGGAAGTCTGGTCTGACTGTGTGAGAGTGGGGTTTGAAGGGTGTCAAGCAGGGCACCTTTCTGGCTCACTGGAGCTGTCCACTGTGAAGCGGCTTCGGCCCCAGCAGTGAAAGTCCCTGGCACTCGGAGTCCAGTGTGAATGGTCAGACAAAGATATTTCCTTAGTGCACACACTGTTAAATCACCCTTTGCCACACATTGTCCCAAAAGTCAGCATGTTGGGCTCTGGGTCGCATGGCACATTATGGCACTGGCTCTCTCCAGGTGGCCAGAGTCCAGCTGAGCTTGTCCTTCTGATCTTTCTTCCTGCCTTCTATTGTATCTCTACTTAGAAGGCTGCAGAAAGCTGAAGACCTGCTCTGAGCACAGCTCTTAACAGATAAGGGATTAAAATGTAATTTTGGCTCTTGCAACTGGCAAGCACCATGTCAGGATGGAGGATGGAGGCTCATTGGAAATCTGTCTGGGTATTCTTTCTTTTATAGAAATTTGTATAAAGCAAGAATTACTTGTAACAGGAGGGATTCAATCTTTCGTCATCACACAAAAGGAGCTGGATCCTCATACCTGTTGTTCATGCCTAAAATGAAGATTTTCACAATTATCAAATTATTTCAACAATTTTGGGGTTTTTGAAGTCCTCATTGAAACATGATATTTAATTTTGAGGGATGGAAGTTCAGTTTAACAGGCATTTCTCTAATATTTTTTCATCATGGTCCTTGAATGAGATATACAAAATAAGTGGCCTTTTTTGAAACAGTGGTGCACATGGAAATTTACTTGGGAATTTAAGAACTTTAAAGTTTCATTAAAATATTTTTTCACTATATTCTAAACAAGCAGGAAAAGAACACAGATATTAAAAAAAAAGCTCAAAATGGACTCGTCCTTAAATGACATTTTAATGCTTATAGCAATTTTTAATATCTGAGAATGAAAAACTAACCCTTATTTGATGTTTTAAACACCATGATTAAGAGTAAGACCATCAATTGTAGAAATATCTTAAAATTATATTTTTAACAATCACACCATTCTGAGAAAAATGTCAGATGAAACAATTTTTACATGGCTGGTTTTAAGTGTATAACTATAAATTTAAGTGTTAGATTACATCAGTGATGGTGTTTTTCATTTGTGCTTGCAAAGACATTTTAGTATAATCCTTTCTTTAATGCTTTTATAATTAGCCCAACATTTAAGAAGTGTAAGTAATGAATTTTCCTTCATCTGATGTCTGGAAGCATCTAGTTCTATATGAAAATACTTTTAGCACTATATTGCATAGAAATGTATGTACCGATAAATATATAACTATACATACATAAATTAGTCAGTCAACAGAAGACTGGCAGGCATTTTTACCTAATCAAACTTCATGATTTCTGCAAAAGAACTCTTTTCTCCCCAGTTCTGACACTGTTACATCATTTGTGCATGCGTATTATTTTTGGAAATCTCATATTGTCATGCCTTTCTTGAACAATTGTATATCTTCCTCAGAAAGAGTGGGAACAAGCCAGCTGGTCTTGGTTGTTTGGGTTTCGGTTTTTTTTTTTTTTTTTTTTTTCATCCAAAGTTCTTCTACTTAAGCTTCTTCACATTTCAGGAAATTCTTTTTATTTAGAGAATGACAAAAACACTCTCTGCTTACTTTAAACATGCAATGCAAGCTTTCTTCATATGAATCACTGAACCATATTCAGTTTTGCTCTTCCATTTTTTCTGAAAAATCTCCTTGAGTAGAAGTCAACTTTTAGACATTTGTTTTTTGTTTTTTTTTTTCTTGTGGTGTCTTTAGACATTGACCTCACTTTGGGTCTTTTTCTTACAGATTCTGCCATGTGATGGGCCCTTTATAAATTAATAAAGTAATAAAATGAATAAAGCTAGATGTAACATTTCTCAATGATTGCTCTAATGTTAAAAACATCAAATGAAACATTAACTTCATTTGATGTTTTTATAGCTAGATATACTGAAAAAACATCAAATAAGGATATCCTGAATTTCACTTGGGACAAGAATGTTTTATGTATACTGTCTGTCAAAAGACTGCAACGGAAACTTTGTAACACATACGGGTTATCCATCTGCATCATTTTCCTTTCGTTTTGGCCATCTAACACATTTTACTTTGACTTTTGCATACTTTCTCTTTGTGACCCAGTCTATTTTCATTCCTTCATTATTAAAAATTAAAAGCATTTCAGTGAGCCTGTGTGTTCTTCATACTCCTTTTAACATTCTTGAAGCTTTTGCAATACTGGATCTTTTCAGGAGGATTAATCCCTGTGACTTTATTCCACCTATTTTCCTACATGCTTATAGAAGTAAACAAAACAGCAAAGGCCACTTCCCAGCCTGTGATCCCCCACAGTGTTAAATGGCCAGTGTATTTCCTGGCATCATTTTGGCCTGGACTGCTGAGATCTCTCTGACAATGTTTCAGCATGGTTCAGTTGGTTTCACGGTCTAGAAAATACTCTCAATGGGGGCATCTTAAACTGGGGGAAACAGGACAATTAGGACAACCCTTTATATAGGTTTTGTTTAGCATTTCTCCTCAGACCCACTGAAAAATCTTTGCTATCTTCATTATTAATAAGGAAATAGTCAATAGATTTTCTCCAGACAGAACAGCAACTTTTTTTTCACAGAACCACTGGCTAAATTTCTTTGATACAAAATGTGGATCTTTGTTGAGACTTTGTTATAGCTTCCAGTAGTTTTCAGAATAAACATATCCACATCTATTACAGTAAGGCAAAGCATTTTTGAAGCATGTGAAATAGTATAATCAAACATTTTTAAAATATTTTTGCATAGCTGCAATATAAAATATAAAATATAAAAATACTTAAGATTTCAAATGCTGGGGGTTTTAATGAAAAAGTAGAAATACTAGTGGTTAGGTTATTTTTTAAGGTAATGAAAATAGCTTTTGCTTCCTTTTCTCATAAATTGCCAAATTGTCCTATAGAATACTAGAAGGATCAGATTAATAACTTTTTCTAATTTCCAAATTTTGATGAAAAATAAATTGTTTCCAGTGAATATCTTTTCTTTTCCATCTTAAACTCCATGGGGTGGATGGAGGGAATAGATTATTGTCTTAGTTATCTTTAAAAGTTACTTTCTTTGGCATTAAAATTATATGGTTGTCACTGAGGGCTCTGGCTTACATTTCACTCATATTTAGCAGCAAAATCTTACAGGATTTTCAAATAGCTCTTCATCTTATCAGATTTCCACATTACAAGCCTGTTTTTAATATCAACTTAAAATGCTGGTGAGAAAATTTTTGAGAAGTGAGCATACTGTCTACATGAATTCAGACTGTCTACACGTATTTTGCTATATATGACAGTGTGAAAAAGAGAGCTCAAGCTCATCAAGAGAACTGGAGGAACAGCTACGGATCTTCACTCTCATAACTATTGGCAGGATTTAAGGAAATTACATGAATCTGAGTCAGAGGAGGTTTAAGTTCAATATCTAGAAATTGTTTTTCATCTAGAGGGTTTTTGAACACTGGAGCAGGCTTCAAGAGGAAGTGGTCACAGCACCCAGCCAGACAAAGCTCATTAAACATTTTGACAATCCTCTCAGAAGCATGATGTGATTCTTGGGGTGCCCTACAGTTGGTCTGGATTGTTCTGATGGGTCCATTCCCAAATCAGCTTGTTCTATGATTCTGTGATTCTGTGGTAAGTGTTGGATCAGTATTTGCCTGCACGTATCAATTCTCAGTGTTTCTCCTTTGCAGAACAATGGCCTGTGTGAAATTGCAAAGTCTGAATTAATGAATACCAGGGTATGATTTTTGTGGATAATGTGCATCAAAGTCCATGCCCAATTAACAGAAGGGATGAGACTGGAACAGGTTATGTTTCTTCAGCCCTATGTGTTTTTCCAGTAGTATCCTGCAGGCGCTGAACACTTCAGAGCTCCAGAAGTCACACTCTCAGTGGCAGAGCATGAAGGATTGTTTTCTTCATGCTCCAAAACACCATTCTGGTGGCTTGAAACCCAGTCCCCATGATTTCTGACATATTGGGAGCATACATATAAATATGTATGTTCCCCACAATGAATAAAAGGTTAGTTTGATTGCACCTAACAAGAAGTTAAAGACCTATTAAAGTCTAATACTTTGATGTGGACCTATTCAGATTATGGCATTAAGATCTTAGCCACAGACTGACAGTTGATAAAGGAAGACCAACAGATGCCATTTATCTAGACTTCTGCAAGGCCTTCAGTGTGGTCCCTCATGATATCTTTATCTTCAAATTTAAGACTCATGTATTTCATGGATGAGGAATTAGCTGGATGGACATAGACAAAATGCTGTGGTCAAGGGCCCTACGTCTAGGTGGAGGCCTAGGCATGATGAGTGGTGTCCCTCAGGACTTTGTTTGGGGACCAGTCCTCATCGATATCTTCATCAATGACACAAGCAGAGGGATCAAGAACACACTCAGCAAGTTTGCAGATGACACAAGGCTGAGGAGTCCAGGTGACACAAGAGAAGGACAAGATGCCATGCAGAGGAATCTGGACAAACTTGAGAAGTGGCCCTCATGAACCTTATGAAATTCAACAAGTCCAAGCGCAAGGTGCTGCACCTGGGTCAGAACAATCTCAGATATGAGTAGAGGCTGGGAGAAGTCATTGAGGGTGCCCTGTCTAGAAAGACTTCAGGTCTCTTGTGGATGAAAATCTGGAAATGAGCCACCATGAGTTCATAGCTCAGAAGGCCAAAAACACACTCTGGGCTACATCAAAAGAAGAGTGTTCAGGAGATTGAGGGAGGTGATCCTGTCTCTCTGCTCTGCCTTTGTGAGAATCCACCTGGGGCACTGCATGTAACTGTGGGGTTCTCGGCACAAGACACAGACTTGTTGGAGGAGGTCCAGAGGAGTACCACAGAGATGATCAGAGGACTGGAACATATCTTCTGTGATGATAGGTTGAGAGAACTGGGTTTGTTCAGCAAGGAAAAGAGAAAGCTTTGAGAAGACCTCATTTAGATCTTACAGTACTTGTAAAGGACTAATAGAAATTGAAGGAGAGGGACTTTTTGTACAGGCAGATAGTGACAGGACAAAGGACAATGGATTTAAACTGAAAGAGGGCAAGTTTAGTTTAGCTGTTAGTAAGAAAGTCTTTACTCAGAGAGTGGTAAAGCACTAGAACAGGTTGTGCAGAGAGGCTGCAGAATCCCCATCCCTTGAAATGCTCAAGGCCAGGTTGGGTGGAGCTCTGGACTACCTGTTATATCTGGTGACCATCACCAGAATTATTTTTAAAACTTTTGGAAGTCAGTCTTTCTAGAAAAGCAAAATCTGTCAAGTTCTATCTTCAGGTCTTCTTTCAAGACCTTTTAAATTTATTGTGAATCCTTTCTACATCTAATCTAGCCATGCAGGAAGACATTAAACATTGCATAAGTGTTGTTTTCAGGCTCCTAGCAAACTATGCTACGTATCCTTGTCTTGGTTTCACCAAGTTCATGTTTGGAAGATTTACCTTGGAATCATCAGAGCCAAAGACTTAATTAATTAATGAAAAACAGAGACTGAAGGACAATGTATAAGCCTGTCTGTTCCCTGAATATTCCTTCTGTATTGTCCCAAGAGTTTTACTCATAAATACAGAGAAGCAGTAAATAATATTTACATTCTCTATTTTTTTTGAAAAAATAATTTCATTAGGGACTGGAATTTATATGCAGCTCAGGAATAATACTTTTTGCATTAGTTGAGGCAAAATTAAACCTATTGTATAGATACCTTTTCTTCTTATTTTTTTTTTATTTGATTAATTTCAGAATAGTAGCCATCAATGTCTTGTTCAACAATGATTTTTGAATTCAGCTGAAGTTACATTTTGGAAAGATGTATTCAAAGAAGATAAGTATTAACCAGAGAGTAATGAGAGTAATGTGAGGTTAATTCTTCTAGATTATCATAATTTTGAAACTCATTGGGAGTTTGGATGTGGATGGAACATATGAGGAGACATGAACAAGACAAAAATTCCTTCAGGGAAGACACAGGCTTTAATTTCTGTAAAAATATATGTCTTATTTTTAGAAAAAAATATTTGAATGTGAGTAAAAATGGATTCAGACTGGCTTAATATAGATTCAATAGTAGTAACTGCACACAACTGATGGCACACATCTGGATTTTCTCTATAGAATAAAAAGCAGCACAGAGTGTAACACAATTCGAAGGCTCAAAAGAATCTGAAAACTGGAGAGTTTAAGGTCATGGACAGTTCATTATAGCTGCAGTCATTACTCTCTTTTCTGAGCTTTTTTTTGCCTTCTAACTTCTAATCCTTTTGCTGATCTTCCTTCCTCTTACTGTGTACTTTCTGGAAGTACTCATTACTGCTGTCTAATGTGTTAACAAATATTAATAGGTATCTCAATGGTAAACTACAAGGTAGGATATAGCACAGTCAAGTAAGATTTACGCACCCCATTTAAAGAGAAATATAATAGATAACTGTAATAAAATTAATGAGTAGTGGTTGATTTTTCTGCCAGTGTGTAGCTGAGTAATCATGCCACTCATGGGATCAAAAAGATATCTTGATTGTGAAATAATGCCTTCAGCCTTTGACTTTCTATTGCAATATATAATAATGTGTCCTTAGAGCACAGTACACAGTTTTCTCAGATCATGTAGTACCCATTTTGTGCTAATCAGGACACAATAAGGATCCTTTTGGTCTGCAGGGATTATGATGACTTGGGAAGTATCTGCATCAGGCATAGTGGGGAGAAAGAAAGTTAGGTTTGCCTTTGGCAGACACAATATGATGAACAGAGAAGGGAATTGCTAAATGTGTGCATTTGTACAACTTTTATAGCTTAGATGGAGTGGAACTTCACTTAAAATATTGTCTGTCACAAAACATGGAAGAAAACAGGAAAAGTTAGGACTGTGCACACAGATGGTAACCTGGCAGGCATCAAATGAGTTTTCAGGTTAAAGGTAAGAGTGGAGAATGGTACACAATGGAAAAGTTTAGAGATGTCTTTTAACACTGGCCTCGATTGCATAGGGCTTATATATTGTGTCTCATCATTGCATATTTTTCCCAAGGGACCACTTTTATGTTGACCGTTTAGTTTCATAAGGATTCATACTTATGGTTGTCAGTCATCTGGAAACACCTGTACCAAAGGGAGATAGCAAATGACTAAGGACATTTTTCTCAAATATGAAATAGTGCCTGGCTTCCCAGAACTCAGTGTCATTCTGCTTCAAAGTGTTGTGGTTAAATACTGAGAAATGTTTCTTGTTTCCTGGAATGCTGCTATACATACAAAAAATGCCACTGCTTTCTGTGGGCAGGGATATTATCATTTAGCTGAGTCTCCATGATGATTCGCACCCTACCTGTTTTCTCTGATAAGTAACACAATTAGTCTTTTGTGATCAAGAGGGTCCTGAGGCTTTCAGAAGGCAAGTCAAAAGGCTTCTAAATGTCCTAAAAAATAATGTCTTTTGCACACAGTTTTTAGCAGAAATGTAGTTTTTCACTTGTCACAGCTTTCAGAAAATCTTAGTGATCTGAGAGGTCATAGAAACTAGGTGGATATGATAGGAATGTCTGTTCTCAGAAAAGTAAGTACTGATCTGGCTATTTCCAAAGGAAAGTAGGTTGGAGATCAGGGCTACTATGCACATTAAGAGGAGTCCCAAAACTTCTGCCCCTATAGTTCTAGAATTATCTCCTTTTCTTCAAGCTTATGAACTTAGAAAAACAGTACTTTGCTTTTTTCCAGCAAATGTAGAAAACCCTGTACTTTATAAAAACTTGCCACTGTTGCTCATTTCTGTTTTCCATGTTTGTTTTTTTGGTTTTGTGTTTTGTTGGTTTTTTTGTATCTTTGCTCATTGCAGATAATTTGAAATTTCTTTTATACAATGGTGATGCTTGATATGAAAAGGCCTCTTCACTTCCATAGTGTGGAAAGGTGCAGGTCCTTTTTTAAGTATGCTTTTATTCTCTAAAAAAATTATTTATCAGAAAAAAGAGAGTATATTTCAATCTTTTCGCAGACTCATAGAATTGTTCATCTTGGAAAAGAACTTTAATATTCTTGAGTTCAACCATTACTTGAACTGCCCATTTCACTGATAAACCATGTCCCCAAGTGTGACATCTACATATATTTACGACCTCCACAGATGGTGATTTCACCACTTCTCTGGGCAGCTTGTCCCAGTGCTTTACCACCCTTTTGGTGAAGAAACTTTTTCTAATATCCAGTCGAAACCATTGAAGCCATTGAAGCCATTTTCTCTTGAAAAAAAAATTTAAAAAAGACAGTCCTTTTTTTTTTTTTTTTTTTTTTTTTATTTGGGAGAAGAGGCTGATCCCCAGCTGGCTACAACCTTTTTTCTGGCAGTTGTAGAGAGCCTCTGTCCCCCTGAGCCTCTTTTTCTCCAGGCTAAACAGCCCAAGTTCCCTCAGCTGCTCCTTGTAGGACTTATGCTCTAAACCCTTCCCCAGCTTTGCTGCCCTTCTCTGGACACGCTCCAGTGCCTCTATATCTCTCTTACACTGAAAGGCCCAGAACTGGACACAGGATCTGAGGCGTGTTCTCACCAGTGCTGAGTACAGGGGGACAATCCCTGCCCTGATCCTGTGGGCCACGCTATTGCTGATACAGGCCAGGATGCCATTGGCCTTCTGGGCTGCCTGGGCACCCTGTTGGCTCATTTTCAGCTGCTGTTGACCACCACCCTCAGATCCTACTCCTCTGGGCAGCTTTCCAGCCTCTTTGTTCCAATCTTGTAGTACTGCATGGGGTTGTTATGACCCAAGTGCAAGAGCTGCCTTTTGTCTTATTAAACCTCGTACAACTGACCTCAGCCCATCGATCCAGCCTGCCAAAAAGCTTCTGCAGAGACTTCTTACATCCAGAAGTTCAACACACCCAACTTGCTGTCCTCTGCAAACTGACTGGGGATGGGGGAGGGCTCAATCCCCTCATCAGTTTCAATTATATATAAATTGCTTTGAAGAAACAAAGCTGTTGCTGTTGTTGCACTTTTTGCAACGTTCTACCTCTCCCTTGCTCTCCTCCCCTGCAGTATTCTTAAAACCATTTGCTTTCGGAACCTTCTCCTCTCTCTTTGTTGTAGAAATGGAAACTCTACCTGTTTCACTGAAATTTTCCTGAACTTTACAATATTTTCCTACCAGTGGATCTCCTCAGAAACAGAGGATGTCACCCTTTTCAGTGACATTAAGTCCCTGAAAGAAGTTTAAATCTCAGACCAACCTGAGAAATTGAGGTACATTTTTTTCATTTTTTTTTCAGCAGTGAGAATAATCCTTAGAAAATCTGAAGTTGCACCCCTCATTACAAATATAAGTACATTAAACATAAACTCTAACATTTAAAACAGCAAGATTGCACTTACATTGTATAATCGCTACACAAAGGGCCAATAATCACTTTGTTCAAAAGAGATAATGCAGCATAATATAAGTAGTAGTTTAAGCAATTATCTGGTAGAACAGTTAATCATCACCCTCAGTTCACAGCCTTTTGTTTCTCAGGAATACACATGTCAGATTGTAATTAAATGCATTCACAGTATTCAGTGCTGTGCAGGCTGCCTGGATGAACAGTGGAACCAAGCTGGAAAAAACAATACAGACAAGTTTAGACACAGCTTTTATGGCTATGCCTGCTTGGCATGGGGTCCTTGCTTAAAAATTTTTTATGTAAGGGTGAAACCACATGACAGCAAATTATTTATTAAAGAATACATTTTTCTAGTAAAAATGATAGCTACAGAGTTTATTTTCACCGTCTTTCTATACTTTCAAAACATTTTGTTACAGCATGGATTATCCATCTGCAGTGAATATTCTTGCTCTGAAATTAAAAGTGGACTGCTTTTGAAAATAGGGAGATTAATTCAAATTTGGCCTTGAAAAAGAGTTGCAACTTCAAGGGACATGCGCCCACACTCAGAAAAGAAAAAAAAACCCACAACAACTCAAAACCAACACGCAACAACAACAATAATCTCCTAAAGGCAGACATTTTTTCCAAAGTAGGTCCTCAAATACAGTTGCAGTTTTTACAGTAGTGTGTGGTTGATCGAGAGAAAGGCAGATAGAAAAAATTTGCATTGTTCACAGTAATCTCTGAGAGGCAAGAAGGGGAGGTGTGGGGAGGCAGTTTTCTTGTTCTGCAATATAGTTATTCCAAGGCTTTCCTGAGACAAAATTCCAACCTCTAATGAAGACAGCTGAGACATCTGTAACACAGCACAGTCCTCACCATTGGATGATGTTATTATGATTTCAAGAGATGGCAACAACTGATTCCCACAGACAGACATGTTCTAGCCTTGTTGTGAGACAGCTGTGTTGTAGCTGTGTGCTCTGACACAGACCTTTGCAATTTTCCAGCCTGCATACGCAAAGCTATCTTAGAGAGATGAGTACCAAACTTGAGCTTTTGCCTAGCCCACATTTCAGTTCCAAGCTGTATTAAATCTGATAGCTGCAAATGACCTGTATGGACAATAGATCACTTGGTAGCAGTAAAGACACCAACCTAATTGTTCATCATTTGGATAACCAAAATAAAACCCTACTTGTATAGCTTTAGTTCAGAGTTGTGTATATTTTAATGTCATGTATAAATTGATTTTACCAGCCTTAGACTGATAATATTGATGTTCTATTTCCTGCTGTATTTCACACATTGTTGGTTATAGCTTTGTAATCCAGCTAATCATTTAGTTATATCTAATTTAGTTGTATTTTGTAACAAAATTAAAACATAAATGTAAAAGTGCAGGTAAAAAAAAACCTTAAACACCTCCTTGCTCTCTATATTCAATCAAAATTTCTAAACATCTGATTTTTTTCAGTCTGTTCAGGCAAATGCAATGTATATGTCTATCTTTGGGAGTTTCCTCTGTTTCATAAAGATCTTCCTCCAATTTTCTCTCTTCCCTATCCTCAACAAAAATGTCCCATGAATGGCCATAGAGGTACATGCTCAGGAGCATACACTTTCCATAGTCTGTGGCAGTCTCATTATCAGGTAGACAGGCCAACAAACCAAGAAAGTTCTTACAGGTACACAGGAAGATATTAATGTAGCTACCAAACTCAAACTACTTTGTCTGTAGTGCAGATATCATAGTGCAGTCAGACTGTACAGGCATTTGATGGCATTTATAAAAAGCTGTGAAACTCATGACAACCTCACCATTCCTTGGACCAAAGTAGTGCTTAAAGAAAACATTATTTAGCCATATTTTTGTTTTATTTATTTTTTATTAAACGTGAGAACAAGCTAGTCTGTGAATTAAATTTAATCTAGAATTTATTATTTCAGCAAATAGCCAAATTTAATTTTAGCAATTTGAAAAAAGTAAAATTAAATGCAAATTAATAACTGACGATAAAATAAGATGAAAGGCTACCTGGCAGACAATTGTGATGAAACTGAAAAGGAGCAGAGCCTGCAAATATGCCTTGTTATATAGCGTATTATGTTATACACACTGAAGTTCTGTAGTCTATTTAAATATTAACCCTTCATGTTTGCAAGCTTCCCAGGGGTCCAATCATCTTGAAGACTCATAGGTTTTGCTGGGTCATTAAACAACTTCTGTTTAGCATCTTAGACATTGGCTCAGCTTGTCTCACTTCTAATTTCTGACTTCTGCTTGCCTTGGAATGAAGGAAGTGAGTATGAGGAGAAAGGAACAGGGTTGGTGGCTCAGTGTGCTGTGATGGAATGCTGATGGAACAGCATGAATGATGATGAACTCCTAAAACAGATATGGTCATTAAAATTAAACCAGTTGTAAAACTTAGGCTCCCGTTTCCTTGAAAAACTTTGCTTTACTTGGAAAGAAAATTGTCAAAGGTTTACTGGGTTTTTGCTTTTGCAGCTTGAGGGGCAAAAGAAGCATTTCCAATGTATCAGTCACTGCTTCGATATAGTGAGGTTGCCATATTTATATGTCTACTTCCTATAAAAGGGAAGTTCATTCAGGCCTCCTAATAGCTAATCCCATGGCCACTAAAAATAGAATCATCCCTCTAAATTTGAAGTTGTAGCAAAACCTCGCAATTTTTATTGCATTTTGAATCCAAAACACAACATTGTACTAGCTACTAAGAAGAAAATTAACTCTATCCCCCAATCAAAACCAGGAAAATCCTGAATTTCAAACCTCACGTATTTGAAATTTTATGTGGTTTATATACATTTTCAAAATAAACATTTGCAATATATATTTT
This sequence comes from Chloebia gouldiae, assembly GCA_003676055.1. Taxonomy (NCBI): domain Eukaryota; kingdom Metazoa; phylum Chordata; class Aves; order Passeriformes; family Passeridae; genus Chloebia; species Chloebia gouldiae. The sequence goes on along the minus strand of QUSF01000001.1, from coordinate 40,176,113 downwards.
CTAGGAAAGAAAATGCCCAAAGCAAGAGAGTATGGGGGCTACCTTCTTCTCAGAAATAAAATCAACCCTGTACTTCAGAACTCAAGGGATTAATTATGCAGGAATATAAGCTTTCCTGTACACAGATATTGAGCAACTTCCTTCCTGAAAATAGATCTGATTCTGGAAAGTGCTGAATGACTTTATCTCTGCAAAGGACTGTATACTGTGGACTGAACATTTTATTCAAAACCAGCAGTAGTCCAGTATGAGCAAAATGTCCTTAGACCTAAAACATAAGAATTGGCGAAAGTATGCCAGAGGTTGTAAATTTTTTTTTACTTTGTCATAATTATTCCTTCATTTTTTTATTCTTAATATTCAACTTATTTAAAGAACTAGAAAAAGAAATGTGACCATATATATATATATCTATAACAGTCTAACTTTTGAAGTTCAATTCCTTGAGAAGGTTGCTTCACTGCCTGTATTTAAAAAAGCTTGAATATAAAAAGTGGTCCTGCCAGCTGATATCTTAAAACATTTTTCATTGCATCTATCAACATTATCTCTTATATTGCCAATGACAAAGAGGGCTGCACATGCCCTTGTAAATCCACAGATCTTGTATAACCCAGGCCTCATCATGTTGCTCACACACATAGGCACACTCATTAAGCAAAACCAGGTTTTGGAACTACTACACATAGCCACGTAATAGAAACGTAATAACCCAACACAAATTTTTACTTCTTTCTTGATCTAACATATGTCTTATTAAATATCTGTTTCTTTTATAAATAACTCATGCGTAAGTTTCTCCCTTCTCCCCTAACATACACGTTAGTAGGGCTCACATGTACATGACAGACTTTTGAACTGAGTGAGATACATTCTATTTATAAAACTTGAAGATCAAAAGTTTACGTTAATGAGGCAAACAAGCTATGCTTGCTTTTCTCTTCTTATTAAAAGTAACACTTGTATAAATTGTTTTCTTCAATCATTTTAGAGAAGTTGTTTAAAGTAAGTACCATGCTAATAATGTAGCCCCAGGTGATTGGGACATTTGAACATTTTAAAATGTCGTTTAAATTAGTAAGGGGCAAAAAGAATTTTTAAGAATATAAGCTCTTATTCATTACACTAAAGATTACTAAAAGATTGGGAGCTCACTAAGGTAAAAATCATTATCTTTGTACAGCAAATTTAATTTGTAATAAACAATCTCTTGATCATTATTTCTCTCCACTGTACTTGATTTTCTTCATTGTTCAAATTGAATATACTCTGTAATAAAGTCTTATGGAAAAGGAAAGCAAAAAGGATTTTAATATTTTTTCTATACATTTCACCATGTATTCAATAGATAAGTAGATAGTTACAGCAGGAAATAAAAGCAAAAATACTGAGCAAGCAATGTCTTAGTAAAATCTTTTCTTCTAAGAAACAGCAGAAGACACAGATGACAGTGATGAGGGGAGGGTGTCATTGCTATTCTCACTGTTTTGATGTCATTACCATGTTATTTCCATTGTTCTGACATAATCACTTGTTTGTTCTAATTGCTCCCATCTCAACAGGATGATATTTGTGTCATTCATCAGCATGAATAAATAACTTATGTTTTACTGTGTAATTCATACATGTCAAACATGCATACAGTAAAGCTTTTATACATTATAACACTAAACATATGCATTATCCTATTGCAGATAAATTTTTAATGTATTTGATAGAGAGATACACTGAGGTGTAGATAATTAGTTATGCATTAAAATAGTGGGCATTGACAGTCATGGGGTGAACCTTTTCTTATGCATGGAGTGTGTTTTAACACACTCTTTTCAGGCTGAAGCATTGCTTCTACTCAATTTCTGTGGATCCTCAAGAGCAGCAGACCAGAGCAATCTGCAGGGAGGGGGTGAGCATATGTGTAAAATTGTTTTTTGTACAAGTTCTTTTTCATGGAAGACCTTTTTTGTTACTGTTATTCAAGGTATGCATTTAGGGGTGCTGTGCTGTCAATTGAGCAGCCTTTTGGTCTGCTAAGACATATGCATGATCAGTTGGTTCCCTGAATTAAAAGGTTTGCATTTCTCTAGAATTGCTGGCATAAAGTATAAACCCAAAACCTAAAATAGGGAGGAATATTTTTCACATAATCTTCTCTGTAAATTTTCTACTTCTGCCTGCCAGACACATTAACTAGTGGAAATAAAGTATCATGCCCTATATCACAGCTATGTATCTTTCTGAGCATTCATGCATGCATATGCTAGCATTTTTTTATTCTCCCTGCCTACATATCCTCTGCATAGTTCATATAACTGAGTGACAGTCCCCTTCTTTCTGTATACATGTATCAGAAAATTGGTATTCACATGCATTAGACCTCATCATAAAATTTTATATTTCAATGATATTATTTCACTGATGGTCTCTCTAATAAAAATTTTGCTATAAAATAAGCGAAAACAAAAAAGGCAGTGCAGGATAGAGTGTATTTCAAGTAAAGAAATCTCCAGCAATGAGGCGGGAAATGCAGTTTGAGTTTACAGTGGTCTTTTTAGTAGATGCATACTAGCAATTAATTTGATCTATAGTCTAAGAGGCATTTTATAATTAATTTCTCAGCATTTACCATACACAAGCCATCACTTTAGAGTGCTATGTCATTAACAAAATCCCATTTTTTCATAGAGAATAGGCATACTGATCTACATTTTCCCATGCCGCCTAGCCAGAATGGACTCGAGGGATATTATCTTATTCAGAAAGAACCTTTCAAGGTTGAATAAAAGAAATGGTGCAGGGTCCCTGGGAGAGGGAAGTGATCATCATTTTCACCTTCAACTCTTCTTTGATGTGGCAGAGTCAATTTTTAATCAGCAGCCATCAGACTGGGCTTCATTTCGCCTTACAAAGTCCTATTACTCTGCCACTTTCTGGAAGGAGGTGATAAGGACAATGCTCTTCTTTTTCTCTTCATAGAGCCCCGCATATGATGAGTCCCTTTGGAGAGGTTTGATAAAAAAAAAAAAAGAGTGAGTACGTAGGGATAAAGGTCACCTCTCTGCTAGAATTAACTCTTCAAGACAACAAACTTTTGATTCCAGTGTATTTGTTTTTAGCAATTCTTCTGTATTCTTCTGTATGTAGTTTTTGTGGTCAGCAGTAACAAGACAAGGGTTAATGCCCATGAAGCTTTTGATGTAAATGCTACTTCAGATTATTGGCTTCCATAGAGGAAAAAAAATATAAAATGAAAAAAAAAAAAAAACCATAACAAATAAACACAGAAACTCTCCTCCACCAAATACATACCATAGACACTCAGTTTCTCCAGTACTAAATGGTTATTTTGAAATGATCTGCACAAAGGAAATTATATAAAACTAAAATACACATATTTCGTCAAAGCATCTCAAAGTTATCCTTTATTGCAAGAATACACCATGGATCCTTACAGATAAATGACGGAAGAGATATTCCCTACAATCATTGAAATTGAAAAAAAATCCCCCCTCTGGAGGTGTTTTTTATGTTAAATAAACCTAAATTATTTTTTAAACTATGCATTCATGCAGAAAAAAACCCTCCACAATCTCTTAGTATCATTTATTGTAGTCAGCAGTCTTAATTGCCTCCCTGAAATGGATCAGAGTTCTGGGAATTACACACGAAAATGATGTTACCGCTCTCCAGTCTTCACATTCCTTGATATAATCTCATTAAAAATATCAAGCCTCTAGGTGAGGGAATACATATGGATGCTAAATGCATTTTAAGCAGGAGCACCTAAACTGATGACCTAGTTATTACAGAACAAAGCAGCTGAAGATGAATTTTAATGCTGAAGTAAAACAGTTTTCTTTTTTGGTTATTACTACAATTATTAACATGTGTTTGGGTTGAATTTCTTATTACCCTGGAAAAAAATTATAATTCTGAACCAATCAAAACAGTGAAATGACATTTTTGGTGTAACATAAACTCTTATTTTGCAGTAGACCACACAAGTTAAAAAAAAAAGCAAGAAAAAAAAACTCGGTAGTACTCAACAGTTTCATTAGATATAATTACCATAAAGAGATGGAAAGAGAGGTATACCAAATTGCAGTTTTTGCCTGAAAAATGTTAACTCTGTTTGAAAAACAAAAACAAACAAACAAAAAAAAAAGCGCTAGAGGAAACCGACTCATCTCCCAGCCAAATAAATGGCAAAAGGGAGGAAAGTTATGCTGGATTCTACATATGAAATAAATCAATTTTAAAGAATTGGATTTCCTTTTATAAATTTCAAAGAATAATTCTGTAAGAACTGGGTAAAAAGCATGGAATATCATATATGCTCTGTGATCTGATGTGTTGTAAAAAAAGAATAATTTTAACTTTGGTGCATATAAATAGAAGCATTATATGGACTGGACTTCAAAACAAGTAGTTTAAAATGTCTGAAATATTTAACTTATTTAAATATCAGTCTTATCAGGTCAGCTGTGTGTGAGTTCTGTGGTTTACACCCAAGACACAGAACAATATAAATTAATTTAGTGAAGAAAATTACTGCTATATGACACTGTGCTTTAGAAACAAATGGTCATAAACACTTTCACAATAAATGAAATGGATTTAAAAAATAAAACAAACAAAACAGTAATCTTCCTGCATGTGAGGTAGTAGTGTTATTTTGCATATGATAAGCTCAGATTTCAGACGTTTATAAACCAAGTACTAAAATTTGTTTTTCAGGAAAAAACCCACAAAAAGAATAATAAAGAACCTTTTCTCCCCCTTCTTTAGTAGTATCATTAGTCTGTAGTCAGAAATGGCCTGCTTGGGGGATTGGTGACACGAGATAGTGAATTTCATGTCATGGCTGCCAGTTCAGATCTGTCATGTGTACATGAGAATAATTATCCTCTGACGGCTGTTGAGTGACTTGTGTTATAAGTAGCAGTATCACAAGGAGTGATTGTGGGCACAGCAGTGGAAGTCTTGGCAGGGAAGGCTAGGGATTACATGAGAAAGAACACTGAATTTCCTTTTTGCTTTCAGGAGCTGTTCCTCCCAGATAGGCTGTTTGCAGAAGCTTCCAGACTTACATCTTGGAGAGGATCTTTTAGTGTTATAGCACTATAACTGAAGTCTTCCCTTACCTGAGATCTTTTAATAGTCTTTCACTTCATTTAAAAAAAGGGTCAAACTTGACCTGAATTGAATGGATCAGAAATTATTGTTCTGCCTAGACCTAATTAATATTTTGCTGCATTTTCACATATACAGATTTCTTCCTGTGCTTGGATAAATCAAATGGAAAGTAAGGAAGGACTTCAGAGAGAGCCACCTGAGAAGGATTAGCTATGCCAGTCATAGGAGTTGAGACAATAGTTTTTCCCTAACACTTGGCTGTGTGCACATTTTTTCATCTTCAGAGGTTTATTTTTGTCCTATTTTTTAAGCTTTAGTTTAAAATTCCAAGGGCTACAAATACTGATATATTGATAAAAAGTTTTCTTAAAGAAGAATTCACCAGACTTGCCAAAAGGCAGCATTTTGATATAGCATTCCTTATATATAATCTCATGATTTTGAATTTCTGTTGTGGTTTCCTCTAAGAAGTATAGGTATTTGTTAGGTGGCATATGGAATTCAGAAACTTAGCTAATTTAGGCAGATGTTTAAGTCTTGAAACCTCTGGAATTGCAAGACCTCTGGTCATTCAGACACCTTCTGCTCATGAACCTCAGTATGGTGCAGATTGTCTGTAATACATGCCTTATTCTTGAGGTTTGTTGCCTTCTGCTGTGTTTGAAGATTGGATCTGCCCATTAGGTCTGCAGACACAGCCATCTAAAACACTCCTTACATGCTTGAAAGACATTGACCAGATGTAGAAGACAGAGGCAAATGTAATGGTCACTCAGCTGCTCTTCAGATTCTAGCTTTCTCATTAAATATAAATTATTTCAATGTCCTACATAGACACAGTCTAAGGAAGTGTAAATACAGTTTAATTTGTAGTCCAGGACTTCAGGCACAGCGTAATATTTCTGCTGCTGCTGTAAGCATTGGAAAAGGTGCTGCTCTGGATTGCTGCCAGACAAAACCAAAGATGCTCATACATTCCTTTCACACATTTCTGTCACAATTCAGCTGGTAAATTCTTCTAAATTAATTACTTAATCTAGAACATTTTGATTTAGGTAGATGAGGAAGCTATTACAAGAACAATGGAGCCGGAAAGCAATGTGTGGTAACATAGTGTGAAGTCATTACTCAGTAAATTATTCACAACCTTTCTCAGATGGCACAGATACAACAAGAATTGTATATTCATCCACTGTGGAAAAGACTTGAAGATCTATCAGAAGAAAAGCAAGAACAACTGAAGTACCCAGTATTCTCAGGAAAGAGATAAACTTCTAAGCTGCATATAGGGCTGTCATTTAAAGCTTCTGTAATGTGGTAACCTTTGAGTGTTAACAAAAGCATGAATGGTGCTTTCAGAAATATGCAGTGAAGTGTCTGTCATGCAACTTTGAAACTGAACATCTTTTCAAACAAAATTTATGTGAAAGTCAAGGCTTATGTTAAAAGAATGTTATCAGGTTGAAGAATACCCAATATTTAGAAAAGTTAGGTAACTTGTGCATATGGGGAATAGCATGCAAACCTGAATGACAGGATCATGTACTTAAACCAGTCTCAAAGGCCTGATTTTATCTGTGTCCAAGACAATCTCTGGCAATGAGCCTCTTCAACATTTGTATTCTCATTGCTATTGGTTGACAGTAGACCTTACTGAATGTGTACTGTCCACATTCTGTTCTGCAGTCACAAAGGCTGGCTTCCACAAAGATTCTTCTGTGGCCACTCATTAATGTTGTTTACACCTAAATTAAAATATTAGCCAATGTGTTTCCTGTGATCAGAAGTCATGAGAATTTCAGTACAGGGTGGCTTCATCTGTTGTGGTCAAAAATGAATTTAGCAAATTATCTGAAAAATTTGGGCAAAAGAAATTAAAGCCAGAAATACACAGTAATTTTAGAAGGCCAGTTTAAGACTTCAGAACCTGACTTTTGAGGCTCCTCACTATTGCACTGTACTTTACAAATATGGTACACAGGCCCACCTGTTAATCAGTACTGTAGATTACACACTAAGGTTTTCCTCATTGAAATGAAGGATGCATAACTTTGGATAATCTGAAAACTTGGTTTAATTTACTCGGCTAACACTGCATAGCAATTTCAAGTTGTTTCTTCTTGTCCATAGCAACTTTGTGAGAGAAACAGGGCAGCCACAAAACTCATGGCAGGATTCAGTTACTGATGCCATAGGGGATCATTTCCATTCTTACTGGGGAGTTACTGGGGTTTACTTAAGTACCAAATTGATTAGAGCTGTTATACCATTTGTTAGTCTTACACACTTGATAATGCACTCTGGCTCAATTATTATCCCAAGGTCTTGCCTTCCCATCCTCACAGAGAGATAGATGCTGGTTGTGTCTATTTGTGCTCTGAAGCTTCTCACTATTCCAGTTTTAGATGTCACCAAAAAGATCTTTTGGTGTTGCATGATGTCTATCTCCATGCGTCTCTCTGAAATAAAGGATCTTACTCAACTGCATGAGTTTTTCTCCTGCCAGTGCTTCCACTTTCATGTTCCAGTCTCCCTTCTTGTTTGCTGCAAGCAGTTCTTCCTTTTCTGAACCCATCTTTTTGATCCCTAGGCCACGGGTTTTCTGGGCTAAATAGTCTACAAGCAGATGTGCAATGTATGATCAATCTTCTAACAGATAGTTCTGCCTCACATCTCTTTATTAATTAGGACATGCTGTTTTGCTTCACCTTGCAAGGTACACTGTTTTCAGAGCTTAAAATCATTGCCTTCTAGTGGCGGATAATGAATGACAAGCTTCTGCAAAAGTGTCAAAGTTCATTTTGGGGCATTTCCTGTTCCCATATATATTTTTCACCTGGGACATAGTGCATGCTAATTTTCAGAGGTCTGTAAATTTTTTGAAATTTGGAAAGATTTTTCTAGTGATAGTAATATTCTAAATCCATGGTTCAGTAGTGCCTTTCTATAAAATCCATCTTTGATATCTTTGTGGTAAATAAAAAATGTTACAACAGAAAACTTCCTATCATTTTTTAGCATCAGAAACATTAGCTCTGCTACATTGATAACCAAACAGTCCAGTATTGTCAGGCTTTTACAGATGAAAAATCAAACTACCATGTAGCCAAAACAGGAGATGTTTATGATGGGTCAGTCTTTATGCTTCAGAGAGAAAACAGGGGTAAAAAATAGGTTCTTTTTAATATATATGACAAATTTGAAAACCTAAGGGACAACATATTAAATATTAGCAATAACAGAGTTCCTCACACTCTCATGATTATCTCATGAGAGATATGTATCTCATGATTATTACCTTGAGACTTTCCCCACTTCTCTATGATTCCATGTGTCTTCACAAAGTTTATTTAATTTCTGGAAGTGCAAAATGTTCGTTAGAACTATTTATAAGCTAGGCTCATAAATATTTCCAGAACATGTTTTACAAATAAATACCTCAGTGTTGAAAGCAATAAATCCATTAGTCAGTCAAAGACCTCAGATAGCCAATGCCTCACAAAATATTTTTGGAAAAAATAGCTGACTTCTGTAGTTTTAAAATATTAGTGGATATTTTTTTTCTTCCTGTCAGGATCACCTCCCTAAGTAGCCAGGCCCTCTGCAAGTAAAGAATCAATGAGTAAAGAGACAATCTCTCAGAGCCAGACCTTTTTACCTGCTTGTTAATTCCCAGATGCAAAGAAAACTTTCCCAGACACAAAGAAAAGTATATGTTTGGTGCACTTTTTTTTTTTTTTAATAAAAAGGAAAAGAAATTCTTAATATTTGTTTACCACCAGTGGACATTGAATGGATTCCATATGTAGACAATTTGTCTTTTAGTACTTTTGTTGACAGTATACCAACCCAGGTCTGAGGTATGCCAGGGCTTAATTGTAGCAGTTTTACACAGTATAGGTCTAGCTGCTTTTCACTATTTGGAGTATCTTAGACTAACCTCAGATTTACAATATCTTCAGTTCCCTATGAAAATACCTCCCAGTACTGCACCAGAACATGTCTTATTAAAACTGTAATTTTCTAATCATACACATAGTTTTTCTCATACTTTACTTTCTTTTTTTTCCTGTTTTCATATTTTTTTAAAAATTCCTCAGAAAATAATTTCTTTGACATGTTTTGAAATCTTCCATTTCTTGAAATTGTTCAAGGCTAGGCTAGATGAGGCCCTGAAGAATGTTATCTAATAGGTGACATCCTTGCCTTTGGCAGGAGTTTTGGGCTAGATGATCTTTATAGTGCCTTCCAAACAAAACCATTCTATGATTTATTTTTCCACAATATTTTACTAATTAAAATTTGGTGTCTGTTTTTGTGCTCATTAACTTGCCAAATTTTTTTCTAACACCCTTCCCTGAACTACCAATTATAAATTGATTTCAGCACACTCATTAGATACTAATTTAATTAGAATGATGTTGCCCCTTCTATTTTTACAATTTAAAGTTATTAATGTATCAAAATTATCTTAAACTTCAAAACTCATTATTAAACAGATGTAAATACAGAAATCGTGCCTTATCGGCATCAGTCTCATATTGTGGATTGATTCTTTGATGAAAATTGTTCATTTTATAATGATAGAATTTGTATATCTCAAAGGTTAGTTGTGAAAAGACACTAGTAACTCAATCTGAATCACACAAAAATATTGTCAGTACTTTAATGACTTTTTAATTCCTAGAATTATCTTATGCTACTAGTATTTGTTACTTGCAGACCTGAAGGAATATATTTACCTACAAACCCACCTTTCCTGTAGGAAGAAGTGTGGGATATAGGTCAAGAGTTCGGTAACTTTCTGCACAGTAAAAAAATATTAGTACTTGATTTTCTTCCAACTCCTGACTATGCATACACAACAGTAAAAGAAACTGAACCATACCCTTCTGTAGATTCAGAAGACAATTATTAAGTGTGTGAAAAGGAGGCAGAGCCAGCCTGCAGTGAACATTAAGACAGGATTCTGCCTTCAGAAGGCTAGAAAGCTAACAGTCAGGTTGCCTTCCTGCCATGTATGAACTATGAAATTAGTCAGTCCTTAGATGCATAAGGAGCAAATATTTATTTGAAAAGTAATTTATAGAATAAAAAATAGCAGATTTAGTTTATTATGTTAAATATTTTAGGTTAAGATATGCCATTCCAGTGCAAAAGTATGTAAATATATAGTAATTTCTGTACAATAGGTTTTGCAAAGGCAACTGATAGAGCCAAATAAGGTTCTGTAACTTGGCTTTGATGAAGACAGTCAGTCAGACAACTTCTACCTCTAGAAAACAGTATGGGTGTCAGGTGGAGAGCTCCTTAGTTGTCTGGTGACCTCTATGCTACTGAGTAAAAGTCAACAGCTGCTGCAAGTAGGGATGATGGACACTTACCACTTGTAAGGATTATGGACATTGATTAAACCCTATGGAGAAAGTAGAAACTAAGAGGGCTAGCGAAGCAACAGACTACCCTTGCCTCAGAAAACATTTAGAAATTCCTAACAGTGTTTAACTAGCTTGGTAGTTGTGCTGTTCACTTACGTAAATATACATATATATGTGGTACAATTTACATAAATTTTTACAATTTTAAATTAAATATTATCTATAATCTGTTTAAGTTTTAAGAGCAAGTAATGCCTGATGTAATTTAGGAAAGAAGTGTACAATAAATGTAATGGTGTGAGTATATATGCATTGCCATATAATCTCCAAATCACTCTGTAGTCCCAAAATAGTCCTTTAAATGCATATCTGTGTTTGAGTGTTGACTGACAAAAACTAAAGGCAGGATGTAATCAAGAATATTGCAGAGCTTTGGATGAAACAGAATGGCTTGATCATTTATGAAACCTGGCAATTTTGGAGCAGTTCTATTGCTACAAAAACTAAAGCTTCAGTTAGATTTAAATAAGATCTGTAGTCACATTACACTGTGAAAGATGGACAGAGAAACAAAAAGGTCAGTACTGAGGACTGTGTGAGATATTTCTTTTTTTTTTTCTTAATCCAACTAATATATAGATTTCTTGTGCTATGATAAGAATGTTTGATCAGTCAAAGCATGTTTTAGTGCCTTGAGGTGTAAAAGATGTTTTCTAGACAGACACAAGACAACGAGGAATATAATTTGGACAAGATGTTTCTAAAGGACCAACTACCAGCAAAGTAATCAGCTGCTGGGCAAAGAAAACACTAGGGGAGGAATGACACAAAGTAAAATGGCAATATGCACAGAAGACAGCAGAGCTAGGGGAAATTCTGTATTACATTGTGCCATCCTGCTAGTGATGTGTAGACAAAGATATAATCATGCTACAATTTGATACAAAGCAAAAATATTCATACAGCACTTACTTGAATGCTTAAGGCAATTATGGCCGATTACAGTAACTTATTAATATGTCTGTACTAGTAAGCTCTTAATTGACATTTGACTGTCAATTTAAGGCCAAAAGTCAGGCTGTAACAAATAAACCCAAAGAAAATAAATGTAATATAAAGTTTATTAAACCAGCCTTTATCAGTTTATAAATTGCTTAATTCATACTGTGAACACAAAGTACTAAAATATTTACAGAAATATTGTAAATACATGAAAAAACATATAACTGACTATTCAATTTAAATTCATATAAAACTACATATTTCAATAATAAAATCCAAACTTGAATAGAAAAATACCAAAATGAGTTTAGTCTTTGTTTTAAAACCATTATAATTCAAACATCTCTATTAACAATAGCACTATATATGCATGATGTCTAATTTTTAATGAAAATGACATGATCTGCATGCATGGTCAACATAAAAGACAATTTAGCCCTTTATGTTTATAAGAACACAGAATCACTGGCTGTGGGTGACAGCTAATTTCCTCTAGTCTCTTTATGCCCTGCAGCTATTAATGCACAGTGATCTTCAAAAATTATTGGAAAAAATTAAACACAAACATACAAAGAACAAAAAGAAGGCCATCAATTTAAGGCTAATTTCAACAAAATAATTTGAAATGCACTACTACTTTTAAAGAATATATAATATAATGCTGGACTAACAATTTTTGTATGAAAAACAGCCTGGTATCACACACACAAAAAACTATTATAAAGTACAGATGTTCTCTTAGATTGAAAAAAAAAAAAAGCTCTGTTTTAGTATATTTAAACAAACCATATGGGATTCATTTTAGTTATTTCAAAGCTTTTTTAGATATTTCTTGAACAAATACTTCAGGCGTATGATATGGGATGTGAAAAACTCTCTAACATACTTTTATTCCTTGGTATTAAAAAGGTACAAGGCAATAATTTAAGAACTTAATACCAAATGGATTAACTAGAAACCGAAAACCAGTAAAATAAGAAAAGAATAAAGCAGAGTAAAATTTTCTTCTTGGTTTTACTGCCTTTGCCAAATAATTTCCTATTTTTTGTTTGAGTTAAATTAGTGTGGTATATTTCACATCTAAGTTCATTTGCTTTTACTTTCTGGCAATCTGGGCTTTCCTCTAGCTGTGCAGAAAGTTCTCCAACATTTAATCCAGTCTCATTTATTTATTTATCCTTGGTCGTTCAACATTCCTTCTCAAGAAGTTCCGTTTTGCCCTGTGAGGAAACTTTTTGGTTATTTGATTGCAGGATGTGTGTGACAAAGTTGTGATTAGAAGAAAAAGTCTCAAGCAAGTTGATATTGTTCTGCCCTTGCTCCTCTTTGTATTGAGCTCCAAGACATATATCCTGATTACAACTAGCTACCTGCAGTTCAGATTGTTGACACTGATTTTGAGTTTGAAATTGTGGATTTGCCAGTGCAAGTTATTCATTTTCTCAAGATGTATGCTGAAAATAAACATGAATTAGATATACTGGATATATTGGAGATATCTGATATAGGACATGTTGTTGATACAACATATTCCTATGGAACAATATGAAAAATAATGCAATTCTCTTCGGTGATCTTCAGGGTTCAAGAAGTTTTTGTTCCTTAACCCCAGCTGAATGAGCCAGGATTGGTAGCCTGGAGGAGACTCAGTGGGATCTTATCATTGTCTACAGTTACCTGAAAGGAGCTTGCAGTGATGTGTTGATCTCTTTGGTCTCTTCTCCCAAGAAAAAATGATAGGATTAGAAAGGGCATCAAATTACACCAGGAGAGCTTTAAATGGAATATTAGGAAAAACTTATTCACTGAAAGGTTGGTCAGAAGTTCAAACAGGCTGCCCAGAGAAGTCGTGGAATTGCCAGTCCTGGAAGAATTCAAAAGGTTTGTGGATGTGGCCCGTAGGAATACAATTTAGAGGGGACACGGTGGTGCTGTGTTAAAAGTTGGACTCAAGGATCTTGAAGTCTTTTTCAACCTTAATGGTTCCATGGTTCTATCATTCTATTCCAGTTTCCAATCTTTTCTGTGAAACTCCAGTAAACTTCACAATCACTGCATGAAGTGACTTTGCTAGATGGGTATGTTTAGCCAAGAGTGTCATACATAAGCTCTGTAGCCAATTTGAAAATGGTCTACAGTCCAATATGTAGATTTTGGGGTGAAATGACATATTGATCTTTTCCACATAAAAGACAAAATAAATACAGTATTTTACTGAAGAAACCACAGAAGAAAGGAATTGTTTGGTTTTGAGGATTGATAGCAGGAGATAGAGTTTATGCTTCCAAATCAATTGCACCCAATCTTTTCTTCATGTCAAATGGTTATCTGAGATCAACATACAGTTAGTGCTGCTTTTAGTATATTTTCTAGTGAAGAGCTGATCTCGTCCCACAGTCCATAATAATGTAATCATTACTGTCTGTCATTCCAAGCAGCATTTCATGATCAAATGACTCAGGCTTAGCAGAAGATGGTTGGGCGTTTGCTTGTGGGATGAAAGGTGATGAAAACCTTGTTTTTATCACACTTAGCAGAATGGCAGTTTAATCATGTATATGACTGGCAAGCATTTGCATTCCATTCAGACTGAATATCAGCATAGGTGAATAATTCCCACTAATTTCACTGCAGATAATTGAAACTTATCTGAAAGAGTGTGATTTCCAAAAAGGAAGTAACAACATGGTGATGTGCTTAAGTTCTGAGGATGGGAATGCTTGGAGATTCAGATTTTATATGAATTGGGACACTCAGTCCAATACACTCTGAATATACTCTGAGCTCTTACAATGGAAATATTGCCTGTTGAGGAATTTAATTTCTTCATTTTCTTTTTTTAAGACTTAATGGCACCTTTTTTCCTGGTTCAATTTAATGTGAAATTTTGCTTGTTTGATCACATTCTAGATGAGCCTAGTATATATAATCTTTAATAGGTAACGGTTTCTGTGAATTGGATGCTTTCTATTCACAGTCACTCAAATTGCTAGATTTAACATTGTCATTAGTGATAATTATGATTCATTTTGCTATATGAGGAAACTGGAATAGAATACGATGAATCACACCTTTGCAATGACATGACATAATCTGTTGGCAAAAAATACAGCATATAGTTTAAACTAGTTTAATTTTGAGTTGTTGTGCTAATCCTCAACATTTCAATCAATTTAATAAAAATAATTTTTGGCTTAGCCCACCTATTTCCAAAAATAAATACTTATATTAAAGCTACCTAATCCCATTTCCAGAAAGATTTATAGAATGTCCATGTAACCATGCTGGTCAGAAAAGGGCAGTTCCTTCTCTCATTTCACTTAACACATTTTATTTGCAAGTAAACATTGAAAATATGTCCTTTTTAACACCTCTTTGCGTTTTTGTATCCTGGCTGTGTTGTCTTGATTGCTGAGATTTTTTAAAGGAAAGAAAAAAAAATTAAGTCGCAGTACCATGGCCCCATACCAAAAACATATTGCTGTGCATTCAATTGCAATATTTCTCCTGAGGCCAAAACACTATTTTCACCAAGAATAATGGCATGCAAAATAACAGGAAACATACTGTGAATAATGTCTTACATATGGAACCCTTGGTACTGTTAGTAAAACATTGGTTATGTGCATGCAAAATTAAATGGCTATGAAGAAGAGACAACATAATAGTTTGTGGATTTACGATGCATTAGCTAATCGCTATTTTATTTTATTTTAAACACTAATATTTCTACTTTAAAAACATTTCTAAAATTATTGCATATATCCCTACTGTTACACATGGTAAAATTAAGTTAAAAGTACATTTTTAAAAATTCCAATACCTAAGTAAAGTGAATATAAGGAAGGGACAGATGAGCAAATACCAATTTGACAGTGGTTCTGGACTTTACTCTAATTCCAGAAATCAGACAGGTCAAAATTATAAAGATTTATATTAACATATCATAATGAATTATTAGTTTGGTTTGACTCAAAAATGCAAGAATTTACCCTTCATCCTGAAGTTGCTACTGCTACTATATCTGACACACCTTTCTGTTGAAGTGGTTACTGTAAGGCTACTGCCAAAATGTGAGGAATCCTGCTCTCTGAATTACCCTGCCTCCCAAATTCTGGCTGAAGGATCATCAAGTACTAGATTTTTGGACATCATAACTCATCCTAAACACTAAGTCTTTATATGTAAATAGAAAAATCACTTCTGAAAACATGGGTGCTTCCAAGGTTCACCATTGCTTCACTGCCTTTTGGACAAAAATAACATAGCTCCATGGAATCCACAAGTCTCTTTATCAAACACTGAGCTGTCTGGTTGCATATAACCTAAAAACAACCACCATTTCTGATTTCCAGGAGAATTTTTTAAATTTTTCTGGCAATTGAATAACCTAAGATGCATTGGTTTATAAAAACAGGCAATCATAGAATGGGTTGAGAGGGAACTTTAAAGACATCTACGTAGTCCAATCCCTCTGCTGTAAGAAGGGCCATCTTTCACTTGATTAGGTTGCTCAGACTCCTAACACTCCTGATTTTAATGCATTGATAAGTTCTTTTGTCAGGAGAACCTTTTCTAGTTTTACCAGCCTCATCAGAAAAACCTTTTTTCTGATGTCCAAGCTAAACCTGACCTCTTTCAGTATAAAACCATTGCTCCTTGTCCCATCACTGCAGGCCCTGGCATAAAATCTCCCTCTGGCTTTCTCACAAACCCTCTATACAAATTCGAAGGTCACAATAAGGAGTACCTGGAGCCTTCTCTCCTCCAGGCTGAACAAACCCAGCTCTCTCAGCCTGTCTTCACAGCAGACGTGTTCCAGTCCCCTGATCATTTTCATCAACATCATTAGGACCTGCTCTAACAGGTCCATGCCTCTCTTTTGCTGTGGGTCCCAGAACCTTGTGCAGTACTCCAGGTGGGGTCTCGTGAGAGATGGAAGAATCACCTCTATCAGCCTCCTGGCCACAGCTTTTGTTGGTGCGGAAAGAGCACATTACCAGCTTAGGTCAAATTTTTCACCCACCAGTATCATCAGGTACTTCTCTGCAAGGCTGCTCACAATCAATTTAGTCTCCAGACTGTAATGATATTCACTTACAGAAGTCCAGACAGACAACATCTGTAGCTCTTCCCTTATCCAGAAATGGAATCACTCCATATTAGGAGTGATTATTTTGGCACATAGTGCCCATGGTGCAGCGATGTTGCCTGTCTCTATGCACCTCCCTTTAACTCATGTATTTTGACATAACTTTCAGGAGCGCTTCATGATCTTACCAGATGTAGTGATAAGACAGACTCGCTCAGACAGGGTGCACCTTTCTACCCTTTTTAAAATTAGGTGTGACCTTTCCCTTTTCTCCAACCATTTAAGACTTTCCCTGACTGCCATTTTTTTCCAATATGATGAAGAGTGGTTTGGCAACTACAGCACCACTTCAGCAACGCTATCTGACCATTATGACACATCTCTTCACACTTTGTAGACACCTACCTTTCTGGTATATGAGCTGCAGATGCACCTGATTACCTTTCAGTAAGGATTTCAGTATGAATATCTAAACTACATCTAGCAAAAATATAATCAGAAAGCTATACTCTGTTGACTATCATATCAGACTGATATTTGCTATTTTTCCTAGATTCTTTACTCACTAGTCACAGTAAAATGATTGCACAAAGTCACTTTGGTTTGTGCTTTATTGCTAAAATCAAAACAGTTATCTTCTTGAGATTTCTTAACACTTTCTTGCAAGAACAGTGTCATCTCTTCTGGAAATATCACTCTGAAAAAGCTCATAGGTCTGCTTCCCTAAAGATGTGCTTTATACATTTTACACCTTTTACACATTCTTTAGCCATATTGGTCAATGCCTTGGGCATGATTATTACTGGCTGCAGAAATAATTTCTGACAATCTTACATCAGAACTTATCATAATATCACCACAGGTACTGTTATCACCATTTGATACACACTCATTACAAAGAAGAATTTTTGACAAATAATCCAAATGTACTAATTTAAGAAATATTCTACCTTTGTTTTTTCTTTTCCTCTTCACACAAGCAAATAAGATCACAATAACCTTTTAGTACCAAGGATGACTTCTATATTTAAGCACATGAATAATGCCTTCTAGTTTTGTCAAGAGAACTTAGGCATAGATGTTCCTTTCTCGTATTTCTGTAGAGCCCAAACCTTGAGAAATGAAATAACTGAATTACAAATAAATTCATTCTAGACAGATTCTGGAAGCATCCTAGCTTGTGCGTCTTTTCATTGTAATTCACATGTTGTTTCCTGGTACTGTGAAACCTCAAATATATGAAAATACTCATCAAAGAAGAAGTCATTCTTAAAGAGGAAAGGGAGCATCAAATGCACAGTCGCAAAAATATTACTCACAAAAATACCCAAAGCAATCAAGAGAACAGAGTCAGAAGACAAAAGAAGATACTTCAGTTTGCTGTTATAATTATGGTCTTTTATCACAAAGTCGGAATGTGCAGAACTGAACCAAAAAGAGCTCTATTTCACTCTGGTTTTATATGAAATGGCTAGGACCCTAGGAACATTTGCAGAAGAATAGTTAATTTTAAAGATAGAGCACTCAATTTTCAAATAGCTTTCAAACTAGACTTTCGCCTTTCTAGGCATGCGAAAGATGACAATAAATGTTCAACTTTATGTAAAGACAAAATTATTATGCTTGTTATTAAAATTTTATTATTATTTTGTTTAAATTATTAACTTCTTCTAGTCTCAACCTACAAGGTTTATCTTTTCTTTACAATCTTCCTCTCCAAAGGAGGAAAATTGTGAGGAGACGTGAGAGAGTGTCTATATGGTACTAAGTTGCCGGCTGGGGTCAAAACACAACAGGGAATTTGGCTGTGAAGCAGAGGATACATTATCCCTTGGGCATCAAGGAGGTGGAGCTGCAGACTGACCATTTTACTTAATGCTTTAGTCATGAAAAAAGCATAGCTCTGATAGAGGATTCTGGCTTGTCTTTCTGACAAATCTGATCCTAGGTCAATGCTGCAGTAATGAGGACATGAGGTATAAGAAAGGGTTGATATCTGCCTCTTCTTTGTTTCACCAAGTACTTTAAATATTGGGCTAAATCACCATTCTTTTGTCTTTGTCAGAATGACTTTTTTAATATGCTAAAAGAAAGCCAACAATGTAATAAGAGGCCTAACTGGGACTCTTAACCAGTCTGGCTAAGAAATTTCCACACATTTGCTTTTCTACTCCTCTGCTCAGAGGAATGGGTAAGAGAAAATAGGAAAAAAAAATCCTAATAATAAAGGTTATGAAAAGAGAAAAAGACATAACTTGCCAAATATTGTTATGGACAACTAAATTTGATCTGGGGAAAACTAATTTGATGCTAATTTAAACAAATTTGTGTAGTAAGAATCATAAGCAAAAACCAAACATGAAAACCATATCTTTTCTTCCACTTTTGCAGCCTCAGCTTCTGCAGACTCTATCTTACTCAAAGTGGCATAGGGGGAGTGGGAAATAGGGAGCTGCAGTCAGTCCATAACATCTCTGCAGTTTCTTTGCTTTCACTGTTCCTGTACTCTACTGTGGGGTCTCTATCAACACCAATTCTTCAGTAACTAATACCTGTTCTGGCATTGGGTCCTCCACGGACTGTAGTGTGGATATCTGGTCCCCTATGAAAGTCCATTTTCTCTTCCTCTTTTTCTCACTTGGCTTTTACCTCTTCTGTTTCTTACTCTTTTTCTTCCCTCTTTTCTTGTACCTTTGTGGGTTTTTACTCTTCCTTAAATATGTGTTCTCACAGGTACCACCATCTCGGCTGAGGGGTTTAGCTGTATGCCCTGTGGATTGGAGCTGGCTGAATGTCCAGCACAGAACAAGCTCCTATCACAGAGGCCACCCCTGAACCCCCCTGCTGCAAACATCCTGACTACTATACTCAACACAAATGTCAACTCAAATCCCTGCAGACAGAATAGGACTGCATAGTCTAAGAAACTAATGAACAAAATTAAGAAAAGGAAATGATAAAAGGGGGGAAGTTCAAGGCTGTGAATTTTGATTAAGAAAAGATTTTCCTAGATCTACAAAGAGGTTAGACACCATACAGTCTCTTTTGTGTGTCCTGTCTATGGGTACATATTTTTTCTTATGCACTCTGAGCATGCTAGATCCACATAGATCACATGAACCTTAAAGTGCATATGATTACAACACTGGAAAGACATTTATAAGACAATATGACAATACAAATTCCAAGCATAACTGAGTGAAGCTATTTGTCTGGAGAGTTTTAAGATTCTTTGGGGCACTTCTCATTTCTGTCCGGCTAGAAAACAATGCACCTATATCCTGCCCCTCTGTACTTCTGAATGAGTGCCTCAGTATTTGCTTTGTAGTAGAAGATATCACATCCTGAATGACGTGACAAGTTTCACTAGTGATGCTCATACAGCAGGGTGGAGTGAGACAGTGTTGCCTGCCCATGCAGGTTTGGTCTTTGCCCTCTCTGACATGATGACCTCTCCCTCTGCTTTGTTCAAGGTGGGATCTCATTCCTTGCTCTCAGAAGTCTAGTCCTCCAAGTTCACCCAGCAGGGATGTGACTGCAGCAGCACGACTCTGCTTCCACACCAGGGCTTTGGTGACCTTGAAACCTCCTCTCTTTTCCATACTGTTAATGTGTTTCCTTTCCTAAGATCTCAAGAAGAAAATCAAAGCAGTATCTTTTCCCTGTCAGAGTTAGGAGGAAACTGTTCTGCTTTGAATTAATATATTCTTTCAAACTTAGCAGGTCACTATAATTTCAAACTTCATGCCATATTTTATGGATGGTGTATTTTAAAAATATTCCATGCATAAATATCTCAGCTAACTTGAAACAAATATCCTGGTTTTCCTTCTTCAGAGACACTAAACATGACACCAAAAATACACAAGAGATATTACATCCTTTTGTTTATTTCAGTCTTTCCACCTGTTTTGCTGTCTTTCTATAGAAAATTAGACAGTTTTATGTACAAATGTACACAGGTGCTTACAGTCCAGCTTATATTTTATCATGTTAATTATGATTGTTTATCATAATTAATATAAGCTTTGATCTTGATCAATGTAGCTTTGATCTTACGCTACAATGTAGCTTTCACCAGAGATTTCACATGGTTTTCTCTAGAAAATTGGAGGTTCATTCTAAACTTTTTAAAAATATGCTGTCTTTTAAACTAGAGCAAAGAGGATCTAATTTGGAGAAGAGGATGTGTCTTTCTTTGGTGCAAAAAGAGCTGTTGACTTAAGCAAGATTGTTTCTGAAAGAAGACATGACTTCTTTTTGTGATAAAATACTGTGGTGAAAAGTTGTATGTTAACAGAAAATGCACCCTTAATTACAAAGCGGTGCAACCTAGCCAAGATTATGCCTATTGTACAAATTAGTACTTTTCTAGTTTCTAGAAAAGTGGTATATAGCATTAGGATTCATAGAATTGAGTGTCGTTCTAAAAGAGCAGACTTGCCTGGCAATTATACCATGAATCAAAGCAATGGAAACAAGTTTCAGTATAGGCCAAGGTAGGTCAGCCTCTTAGTCAAAATGTCACATGTCATAAAGAAGACAGTCCTAAAATTACATCTGCCTATGGCCAGCTTAAGTGATATAAAAGTGTAACTTACATAATAAAAAAATCTTTAGAAAACAAAAAAGGGATACATCCCTTGACACTTAATGGTAGAATAACAAAGATTAGGAAGGGAGTAATTACACTTGTAATTATACTTGTAACTACCCCTGAGTGGCCCTCCATGTATGTGGGGAATCATTTATTATATAACTTGAACTTCTTAGTCTTAGGGGACTCATAGGTAGAATTCCCATGTTGTCTGTGATGACTGATGATGATAGGCATCCTTGTGAGGGACTAGATTTGATGACCTACTACCTACTTACATTCCAGGCTTTGGACTGGTCTCTCAGATAAGGATGGATTTCAGCCAATGTCATTACAGGGTTCATGAAACTTGTCACATAGACGAGAAAGAGTTTTCTGTGTATTCTCAGAACAATGACATGATTGGCAACTGCAACCTCTAAATAGAATGCAATGCTGTCCTGGGGACAAGAAGCTTTCCCCTGTCTCTGGGGACAAGAAGCTGTCTCTCCCTTCCTGTCTATTCAGCAATGGGTTTGGCATTGCTGCTTCTACCATAGTAAATCAACATCTTCCAAGGAGCTGATTTTTTAAATAAAGTGTTCATATAAAAATGTATACTGTCAATAATTGGAGTTACTTCTTTGGTTTTTTTACTTTTTATGCTAGATATTTGAGTGCATTCTTAGAACTTTTTATAGTTCTTGAGACATTGCACACTATCCAGGGTGCTTTTCACGGTCAAATGATGAACAGCTGAAAAAAGATTTCTAAAGTAAATACTTGCACATCCTTAAATCTAATAGCAGTGCCAGATACAGATATTGTACTCAAGAGAAAGCAATCTTCTGTTCTTGTAGATACTAATTAAGCTGTAGTGTTCATGGGATGGTAAATATCAGTGGCCTCTTTTATTCTTTTTTTTTGTTTAAGTCTCAACATGCAGATTATGATGGGGTAGTTTAGTTCTCACTCTTCTGGCCATTTTCTTATCATTATTATGCAATATAATAAGATATTTCATTATTATTTAGTCTGAAACTTTTGCAAAGAAGTTGCTGAAATTACCTCTAAATTTATACTTGAGTTACTGGACTCATTATTTCAAACATCTTGGTCTGAATCAATATCAGTAATGATTCATTCTTTTGATTAAGAAGTGACTCCATCTGTAGATGTCAGATAATTACTGAGATGACCTATAATGAGAACATTTCACAACTCTGACTTAAATTTCTTATTCCCTCAACAGCATAATGACTTCCTCCTAGATCTTTTTATAGTGTGTCTATGCTCCTGGGGTTTCTTTTCATGATCAGTCACTATCAGTGGTTGCTTCTATCATCTTTTTTTTTTAGACAAAGAAAAATATTGGCTTCATATTAAAAAAAAGGTGTTTTTTCTAGGATTATATTTTATATTTTTTTATTTTCCTGTGTACTTCCAAATTTTGTTCTAAAAGCTCTGTTATACTACGGAGTGTTTAAAGCTGACATGGACTGCAGTGGTTAGAGATGATAGAGGATACTCTTTGTTATTCATTTAAGTAGTCTAAGGGGAATCAATGTGTTTTTAAATATAAAATATTAAGATTAGAAATGCAAGATATTCTTTTGATCCCAACAGTTGGGAATATGGTTTTTAAAAGTTGGTAAGAAGAAATGATAACTTTCACTGTGGGGTTTGCTGCAGTACTTTAAATTCATTGCTATATCAAAATAAAAAGAGTACTTTGTAGTTAAGTCATACATTCTATGTTATTTCTTTTGATTCTTTTGTGAACTATTTCCAGGGAATAGAAAAATTACATCAACATCAGACTCTGCCTTTTGACTCAAAATATACAATTTTTTACTCATATATATTCAGAAATATTTAATATCTTTCTAAGATAGTCATGTAAATAGATTGTGACTATCTGCTTTTACTAACAGTCTCTGGTCTCTGCTCTCCTTTCCACTATTTTTATGTGTTGATTTAACAAATGCATTGATTCAGTATTGGCCTTTAATTTGGTTAGTATGTCATCCATGGCTACCAGCTTCTCTGCCAAGAGACTCTCTCATGCATTCCTTATGCCAAAAAAAAAGCCTTTTTTTTTTTTGAGTTAATACTGAAAACCAATAAGTCAAAAATATGTTAAATACTTAAAATACAACTACTCAGACAAGTAGTGTAAGGGAATATAGTCCCTACTGATGACTGCATTTTTTTCTGAGTGGAAGAAACTTCAAGCTCATTAATTACTACCACTTCATTCTTTTGCCAGGATTTACATTCCTGTTATGTGACTGGACTTGCTTAAACAGTTGGAAAGAATGAAGGCCAAAATTACAGGCTTATTTCCCAGCTTCCTTTTATAGTAAAGAGAAAGAAATTTTGTCTAACAATAGACCTTGAGTACAGCAGGTCAAAAGCTTCAAATATATTTCTAACACAAAATATCTTTAACTTTACATTTACTGCATCAATAGACATATGCTTTATTAGTATTCAAAAAATGGAATCATTATCCCTTCCTGATGTACATATCAATTTTAGACTTTACATTAAAAATACATGCATGAATAAGACCAGCAAGAACACTAATGGATAAAACCCATCTAACTTAGTAGACCTGGTCTGAATTGGGAAAGAAATACTAACTGATGACTACCCCTTTTGTAATGGGTTTTGTGTGTGTGGTGTGTGTGTTTGCACATGTGCTTTTGATCACAGGAAAAAGAAATAGAACAATGATGATCAAAGAACAACCCAGATAGAATTCAGTAACTTGACTGAAACAGTAAAAATCATCAAATATTCACAATAAGAAATGAACCTTCTTGCAATGATGTCATAGTCTGGTGGGTCCTCAACTACATTGGATTTTACACTTCTGCTATGTTGTCCCATGTCAGAAATCACTTGCCACATTGTGTATTAACTAAGTTGTCAATAGCTTCATAATTGTGAGACTAGCAGAAGTGCAAGAAAATCAGATGTTTAAGTAGATGGATTAGGCAAAGTTTTTGAAATAAAGTGTTATAGAAAGAAAAGGTCTTAATAAAATAAATATAATGTAATACTAAATCTTAAATTTTCTAGAAAGCATTTCATTTTTTTAAAATCTGGATAATGGAAAAATGATTTAATTTTGTGTGAAAATGAACATCCAATAAAGTAAAATTTTGATTTTGATTAATCCCCTTCCATTGCATAGAAACTTCTAGTGCCTTTCAGAACTATCCCCCTGAGTGTTTGTTGGTGTCTTGCTGAGAAAAAAATTCTCAACTTCCAAGACAGAATCATTTTTCAGGAGATTCTCATATATGTCTATTATTACAGAGTACACTAATTGTTATTAATTGCATTTATTTCTCTTAAGATTTGCTTATTTCAAATTGACCTAGATTTTGTTGAGAGATCAGCATTAAGAATTTTTACCACAAGATATTTTGCAGATCTGGCAAATTACACTGGTGATTGAACTCTCAGAAACAGCTATTTCTCAGTATCCTAATGGAAACTGTTTAAAATGAGTTCATGAACTTTGCTAGTTTTCTCCCATGAAAGACTGTCTATAAGAACACAGTAAACATCAATGATTTTCTGCAATATACTTGTACTATGGACCTTCAGATTTAACAGCATTATTTTGTCCTGCATAGTGTGTCTTTAAAAGCTGAACATCCTATCTTAAGGAAAAAGTTTAGACTGCACTACTACATGTACTGATGTGGTTTGGCCCTCTTTGTAAACACATACTTCCATGTTTACCTCATAAAAAAGATAAAACTTTCATTTCTTCCTTCTGTTTTGAAATAACAAAGTCAGGCAATTTCAGACAATTCAGGAATGTCAGGTAATTTCTTTGCAATTTATGCACCTTGATGTTTAATGTAACTATTTAAAAAAAAAAAAATCTCTGTGCATGTATGTAAGATTTTCATGAAAGAGTAGTTGTTTTAACAAGAATAATACAGCTTCCCTGGGAGAAACGCATGAATGAAAGCCCAGACAAATTCTGTGCTTCTCTGACCTACTACTGAGAAACTAGTGCTCTTCAGATAGGTATGACTAATTTTTAGAGTTCAGATTAATGTGTTTTTCAATTTTTATCCCAGAGAAATTTATGCATCAATTTTTTACAAACAAAAAATACTTTTGGAATGAGAAAAAAAAATGTGCCTCATTTCAGTTAGGAAATAAAAAGAAAAATAAATGTAGCCTTTAAAAAATCCTTCTACAAATTGACCACTAATTTGTTAGGCACTAGCCATTTGTCTTGATACAATAAATACCTCATTTTCTTTTGATGTAATAAGTGTAAGGTTTTCAAGTAACTTTCTCATGCACTTTTGAACAGCTCACCTGGCTTCCCACCCATTTATTCATTTTTGCAGATACTTACTGTTTAAAATTTGAGATCAAAATAAATGATGTTGAAAAGATGATAACAACTTGACACTGAAATATTTCCTCCTCTCTGCAAGTGAGTCATTTCTCCTTTCATTAAATCGCAGGTAGGTAAGAGTCACTCTTGAAACAGCTACA
Source organism: Chloebia gouldiae (assembly GCA_003676055.1). Lineage (NCBI taxonomy): Eukaryota > Metazoa > Chordata > Aves > Passeriformes > Passeridae > Chloebia > Chloebia gouldiae. The sequence continues at coordinate 40,150,396 of QUSF01000001.1, read as the reverse complement.
ACATTCTCTTTAAATATCTATGAATATTTAAAGCTTAAAACTTCAGGGCTTGAAGATTTTTATATAGAAATTGAGTAGCTCAAGAAGAATAATATCCCAATGAAACCTAGTGTATCCTGCCACAGTGGCCAAAGTCAAACATATCAGGCCAAGCTGAGTGTTTCTATGGTTCTTTGGAAGTTTGTATATTCAAACAACATATAAAGTAATAATGCAAGAAATAGTCTTGATAGATTTTCAATCATTTTCTCTGCATCTACTTACAAAATAATTGACAAACATAAAATGTCTAACTCATTTCAATGTTCCACAACATAATTCACACATCGAACTCTTTTCATTTTAACAAAAGAATTGTGGCCCAGATAATAGTCTCTTAATAAGAACCTTTGCCATAGTATCTAAGAGCTTTCAAGAAAAAAATCACCATGTTCTGAATAGCTTTCAAAATAGAGAATAAAGGCTCTTTCTGTCACCCTATCCCAGCCCCTGTACCGTGCTTATTGAGGTCAGATGACTCCCTAGTGGAGAAAATTTTTGAAACAATCTCATGATTTCAGAAGGAATTCAGATCCTTCTGTTGAATCTCATTTAAAAATGATCTCATCTTCTAAATCTTCTTGTTAAATCATAATTTGCTTAATTGTTTGTCACTTTCTCTCCTCTCTCTCTTTTTCTGTCTTTTTTGCCCTTTCTTTTCATTTGCCTATGAAAAGACTTTGGCCTTTTAAAAGAATGGCTTTCTCTCTGCAGTTTTTAGTCACTACTTGGCAAAGCCATATCAGTGTAAAGCCCAGTGGCAGTTAGAGTGAAAAAAATAGAGGAAATATGTACTGCTTTTTTGACAGTGAACCAAAGAAAATTTCAGAATTACTTTATGATGTTAATCATAATTTTTCAGTTGTAATAGCTAATTGCAAAGACAAAGGTAAAGGATGAAAGAAAAAGGTGTAAACAAGTTTTTCTCATATAGATTCTGCTGAAATAAAAATTAATGGTGTTTTGTTCAAATATGTTCTATTTTTAGCTATTAACAAAGAATTGTTTCAATACTCTCTATGCCATGGCATGCAACTGGAAGAAAACTTTGTCACTATCATGGTACCCAAGAGTTAAAAGTTAAATAAAAAAGCTTAAATTATTTGGGCAGATTCACTACTCTGTATATAGAGACTGTTCAGTTTATAAAATTGTGACAGCAGTGCCCAGAGACAGCTGACAATTAATGAGATTATTGAGTTTAAAACATTAAACTAAAGAAAAATACATGTCTAAGAAGTTTTCTTTTTCTCAGCCTCTAACTTGCATAAGCTATATTTATGGGTAAACTTCATGAATGTCTGCACTACTTTTTCTCTTTTCAGACAAGTACTGTTTCTGTCTTTTAAGCCAAAAATAAGATTTTGCCTTCCTCTTCCATACTAATACAGTGTCTAGATTGTTGGCCCAAGGAAGTGACAGAGCCGAGTCCTAATTTTTCTTCATTCTGAGGGATTTCAAATGATATCTTAAAGTTCTGCAGATGCATATGCCAAACACAAAAATAAATTTAGTTCTGAACTGTGCTACACTGCTTGACTTCTGTTTCAGTCAATATGTAAATGATGTCAGATTCAGACAGAAGGTGTGTTAGCAAGAAGCAGCATGAACACTGCAACTGCAAGAGAACCCTACATGAGTGGAGGGAATCCAGGCCTTGTTCTCACTACTACAGAAGAATATTTGCTAACATGGTAAAGTCTGTGGACATGTTACAGGAATACAGATTTCAGGAGCTAAACATATTTTTAATTGAAATTCAAAGTGATCAGTCTACTTAAATGTTTGACAGAGTGTTTGTGACAATGTTAAGCCTCAGAATTTGAGTAAAAGTAAATTTTAGGAGCCAGCATTGCACTGGGAATAAAATGTAGAATTGAGAATTTAAATCAACTGATGTTTTTGAGAAGGTGATTTCTGAATTTACTGAATTTGCAACTTCAATGAATATCTAAGAAGTATTAAGTCTAAGAATCAGAACATGCCAGCACTATACATGTTCAGCTATGTTGATATGCACACACCAGGCACCTGCAGATAAATATCTACATAATGACCATTGAGACAAGAAAAACTATTAAGGTGTCTACATAAACAGATTTTGACTGATTTAATTAAAAAATGCATTAAAATGAAAAATCTATTGAAAACGTAGTATAAAATGAAGAGAAAATGTTTTCTGAGAGAACAAAGAGCCATCATAGGTGAGGAAGAGAGAAGAGAGACAAATTTCATACTCTGTATTAAATGCACAGCCTGTCAAGAAGGGAGTTATTACTCCTGTCCATGTATTTCTGTATTTCTCTGATTAGTAGATTGAAATAAACAAAATCAAAAGCAACACATTAAAATTAAATTAGATTTTTTAATAGAAAGATATTATATCCCTTTTTAAATAAAGTAAATTATAAAACTCCCCCTGCACAGTTGTTCCTATTTTCTGCAGGAAAAAAAGATAGAACTAACTACATTAAAGACCTTAAAGTATTTATGAGTCATTACAGTGAATGTTACATTTAGCATAAGGAAAGCAATGCATTTAAGTGTGCAAGGAACTTCTGTAATTATGAGTTCAGGGTCTAAAAAGCCCCTGTAAAATTCTATAGCTGACCAACAAAATGGTGTATATAGTCCTTTGTAAAAAGCTCAAATATAGCAATACATAGCTGCATAGCTTTATACTCTAGGGATCAAATCCATTTTACCAAGTGCTGTATGATGTACACTCTAATTTTAATTGCTTGACAAAGATAAGCTTAAAAAAAAAAAAAAGCCAAAACTTTAAGAAAAGTTAAATAACACCAACAACCAGATCCTCTGCCATCTGTCTTCCCTATGATGTATTTAAAACACTCCAGGAATGTGAGTATGTGGAGAGTGAGGGAGTTACTCCACTTGGTGAAGCACTATTCATAATCCAATGATGTTGCTAGAGAAACTCTGTTCATGCTCCTTTTCTTTTTTCTAATCAGTGTCTGCTATCATCCTTATTTATAAAATTTGATTGAAGGCTCAACACCAACGAACCCAAGACAGCTGGTCACCACCATTACAGATGAATGCAGACAAAAAATCATATGCTAAAAATACCAAATATTTCTTATCAGTATGTCACTGTTACAAAGGCATTTCTTACGCTCATTTAATGTACAGCCACCCTCTAGCTATGTAGAATTGTGTCAGGTTAAAGAGTTGTGATTGGAAGCAATTCTTGAAAGTTTTTGTAGAATAACAGAGGATTGGTCTCAATGAAATTTTGAATTGCTCAAGTGCATAAAATTCCCCAGCTAACAATGGTTTCAAGAGCTAGAATATGGCTTGAGAAATGCTTGTTTTGTTCAACAGTGTTGGGATAATGTTCTTTCTTTATATTTGATGACCTTTGGTTATTAAACAGGGTAATATGTGAGCACAGTGTCGAAAACAGTGGCCTTAAAACCCCCTTGACGGGTTCCATCACTAAGTGGTGGAGGATTATATTTACACATACATGAGTTGCTTCATTTATGGATAAGGACATATGAAGTATGGTTCCCATGACAAGCCTTTGGGAAACAAATGAAATGCAGAGTGCAAAAAAGTCCTTCATACATAGCATCTCTTGACACTTTTCAAACTTGGTATAAGGAAGAGACTTTTTACAATGAGGTTGCTGAAAGAGTGGGACAGGTTCCCTGGAAAGATTAAAGAGGCCCCATTCCTGGAAATGGTCAAATCACATTGGATGGGACTCTGAGAAATTGAACTACTTGCAGATGTCGCTACTTATGGAAGAGAGGTTGATGAACTTTAAGTGTCCTTTCCAAAACAAACTACTCCAAGATTCTGTGAGTCTATGATTCCATATAATGCCTAAAGTTTATGGTTTTTATAAATACTGAAATTCTTATTAATCATTGACATCTAAATGCTTTTGTAAACTGCTGTCCTTTTGTTTTCCTCACTTTAATGACAGAACTGTTCAGCATCATAGAATCGAGTCCTAAACTAACAGAAACTAAGCACCATCAATGATTGTCAATGTCAGCACATGACTAGGGAAACAAATACTACTCTACCAGTAAACCTATAGGTTTTTGTCCTATAATTTCAAATAAATATTCAGTCTCTTTGAATAACATATTTTTTATGTGATGGATAGAAAATGCCAAACACTGTCATCACTAAAAAAAATTCAACTCACTTCCTCAGTGTAAAAGATAATATTGTTCATCATATTTCTCTGATTTGCTTTGCGAATGAGTACTGAAGCAATGGGAATCCAAATTTCACCATGTGTGGGATTAAAAAAAAAACCTTCCCGAATTATTTGTGGTATGAAGCACTGAAAGTGCTGGAAAAAAACAAAACAAAAGTTGGTTTTAGAGTGTGCTTGGTCTTTCCACATATAAACAAGCTGAGGATTCTTTTTAAGTGTAGGATTTTCATACAAGAATTGTATGAATATACCTTGTAGAATTTCAGGTATATTTGAAATATTGTGCCAGGAGATTTTGTTTAGCAGTCATGAGGTTACCTTCTTACCTTCATCAACGGAATAAAATATTGAAGCTGTTACACAAATTTTCTAGTAAGAATACATTTTTGAAGGTACATATAATTTTCAAATATTCACATATAATCAGATTCAAAATGTGTTTATGTTTTATCTATCACAGGGCTTCATTCCACCCCAGATGCACTGTAATGAAATCCTTTGCTGGATAAGTAATTATGAATTCTAGGAGGAATGATCTGCTTAGCTTTGGATTTGACTTTTTGAGATATTCTTTAACCAACAATGAGAATATGTCTTTCCATGGTATGGAATGACAGTTGACATAGCTTCTTCTAAATCCAACACCTGCTCTTTAATTTGCCTTTATGTAGATAAAATATTTTTCTTAAGGAGATGTCACGCTTCTATTTGATAATGCATTTTATTAAATGCAAAACAGTGAAGTTAAAGGTCAGGATTAAATCAACAAAAGCAAATTTACCATTTCATTCTTAACATACTCCATGTGACTAGTTAATGCAGCACATAATAAGAAATTTGGCCAATGCAATAAAATACTATTGTATTATCATTGAAACCAATGAAATAGCCTTAAAATCTATATTGAAGTGTTGGAGCATTCCCCGTCTACTTATGTCATTCTCTTAATTAGTTTTGTTTTTGGGTTTTGTTGTTGTTGTCATTTTGGTTTTTGTTGTTCTTTTGCACTAGCATATATACACACTGATTGCTCTCAGCGCATGCAAAAAAATTACAATTCCTGTACTTTTCATGTATTTTTTAAAATTTTTAAGTCAAATCCCATGTACTAAATCTGACTGGGAAAAAAATAGTGTAAAATTTCAACATGAACATGAAACAAAACCAAACTTACCTCTACACCTTTTCCTGTTTTCCATCTTCCCTTTATTATTTGAGTTATAGTTTCTCAAGATTTTCCAAACACCTCTGGAGTTTTAGATTAACATTCTATGATTCTTTCCCATTAAAAACTATAGAATGCTTTTTATTTCCAGTTTAGCCTCTCTTCTTCCATATTTTATACCTTAGCTAATATATGCTCTATTTTTTTTCCATCTTCCTCAATACCTATTTTTTTTAGTTCCCTTTTATATTACCTTTCTTCACTCATTTTTAATCCTTTTCAGTTTAAATATCATTCTTAAATTTCTGATTATTTATTGGCAGCCTTTAAATCAGCTTACTTTCACCAGCTAAGAATTTTGCATCTTGTTACTTATCTTGATTCTCTCTCTAAGGGGTGAGACATGGGAATCTCGAGGTGGACTGTGAAGACCCTCCTGTGCATTGCCTGCTCAGTGAAACTACCTGATCCTACGGCTGCTTTTCAGAAGGCTAAATGTGAATAACCAAGTCCTAATTTACCAAAGGTAACATTGAAATTCAAACCCATTTTTCTGTAGCTCTTTCTGAAGTAACCCTCCAGTGTGACACTACGCAGTATTCTGCTCTCTAGCCATTAAAACCTATTTACAATAGCAGCTGGGACTGAGACAATGTGGAGTAAGTTCCAAGTCCTTGCTATCTGTGTGTGTAATGCCTGTTAATATACCTAAAACCTAATGACAATACTTAAAAAAACCTATTCAGAAATTTAGATTAATTAGTTTTGAAAGTCATGTTTCTGTCTAGCTTACCATGTTATGCCTTGGTTTATTTTCTTTTCAACAACAATAATCCCCAATGGTCTCATCCTCCAAACAAGAAAGAAAGTCTTATTGCAATTCTTGTCGAGATAAATAGTTTCTTCCTTGAAAAATTGTTATTTGCTTCCAGAGCTAATTCCTGTGATATACATCTAGGAAACAAAGAATAAAAAATGTCACAAATTAACAATTAAAACATATCTATTACCAAATTTTTACTTAAAGATAAAATTGATGGACAATTTATGTACAAAGAATGCTGATACTTAGAGGACTTTGTACATGTGCATAATTTAACAAGCTCCTTTAGGCATAATTCAAACATTTACAAGGTGGGGAAGGGCTTGTGTATTGGACACGATGTGTCAGTTGTAGGTTTTTTGGTAGCAAGAATTGAATTGTCCTTCTCTGGATATGCAAGGTAAGAAAAATAGAGATATGTTTTTTTGAAGTCCTTACTCAAGGTTTTCATATTAAATCTTTGAGAGGATGGTTGGATAAGTAATGAAAGAAAATGTTATTTGTACATGACATATTTTTAAAAACAGTAGTGATTTTAATTTTAATTTTAATTGTTTTTGTTTGAAAAACCCTTTTTCCTGATAACTATGTATTTTTATAGAATCTAATTTTCTTTTATAATTATTGCCCCTTATAATAGGCATAATTTTCATGAACTTAGTAATAACTATTTTTATGTGTGAATTCTTATTTATATGATTACTCTTACTGAAAATAATCTAGTTTGTTTTTCAAAAGCTGATTTCTATTTTCAATATTTCCTTAAATTACATAATTTTTTGTGATTGTATTCTTGAAGTTTTGCAATGATCTCTGAAGACAGATCTTAGTCATTTTTGTAAATGCAAAAATCAAACTAGTATTTTACAAAATTTATGGAAGAAATAATGGTCCTTTTAGCACTTAAAAGATTTTTTTAATATGGGAAAAATGTTTTCTGTATAGATAATCTACGCAGAATAATATTTTTTGCAGATATTTAAGTATGATCTGAATAATGTTTACAAAACCAGAATTATGTCAGTATTTAGGTAATAAGGTATATGTTAAACTATATGTCACTACTAGCATTTTGGAAAAAATTATACAGGAGACAAGCCTGTCATGCAGTTAGGGTAAAAAACATAAAGGAAGTAGTTGAGAGATATTTTCATACATTTGTGACTGCCAAGAACTCTCATAATCTCAGCTGTATAAAACAGTAAGGACAAAATTTGCTTGCCTGATCAGGCAAGTTAAATATTTGTTGAAGAAAGGTATAATAACCTTTTGCAGAGCCTGTGTGTCATGTGACAGCTACATGCAGATGACTTGAAGACTCTTGCTAATGGCACCCAGAGGCTTGTGTTTCAGCCACTGAATCCCCAAGAAAAGTCTGATTCAGTTCCAGATGATGCCTGCACATAAGTGCCTCCATATGGGTTAGATATCAGTACTTTTGTTACAGTTTATGGACTTCTACTGAGGATAGCAGGTGTAATAGAGAAACATTAATCTGACAATAAAATCTTCAAGTAAAAACAATAATATTCACTATTGTGAAATCATGTGAGGTATTTTAGCCATGATGAGTTGTTCTTTATTTTGATACTAAGGTCTCCTTGGAGAAAAACATTCCTGCTGGGGAAACTTCTGGTAATACTTTACTGACTTCCTCTCAGCTATTCCATCTTGGCAGAAGCTTGAAACAGTTTCTGTTTGAATGCCACTTCTTGAATCAATGAAAAGGTGTCATAATCATGTTTACAGAATGTACTCTTGTCCGCTGTATCAAGCATATGGTGTGGTAAATATTGTACCTACCATATGGAGGTTGAATATCACAGGAAGTGTAACTCATTAGCCATGTCTGTACTGGTGATTAGATTTAGTATGCACATACGTTCTGCATATTACTGTGGCTGTTACTAAAAGTAGGACACTTAGAGTCTGTACTTATTTACTCCACAATGTCCTCCAAGAAAATTCCCTCCTTCCAGCTGGGCCAGTAGAAGTTCCAATAACTTTGTCTCAGCTGGAAATTGCTCTCTGCAATAAATCACGGTCATTTCATGCTTTGATGAACCATACTGAAATGCGTCAAAAAAACCTCTCCAACAACTTATACAAAGCAAATTCTTTCTATAATCAACATAGCATATTTTTGCTCTAATAACTAAGAAAAAGAAGTCAACAATTGCAAACAGTTATATAAATATGAGTTTGTAAAATCTCCTTATATGGCATTGATCTCTGCTTTGGACAGACTAAAGTGCTAAAGGTTTTTTCTATGTGTTTGAATGTTGTTTTGGCTATGTCAGCAGATGAGGGTGTGACATAATTTTTCAGTCATATGTAGTCAGAAATCTTAAAATGAGGGGTGTTTTGAATAATGTATTCATCCTAGGGGCATCCAGAAATTTTTACTTTTTAATGTTTTCCTTGATAGTAGATTCCCCAAAGGATAGCAAGTTGATTATTACTGTAATTGTATAAATACTGTGTTGGGAATTAAAATAATTGTCAAATATATTTGCAAAACTATTAGAATTAAGGAATAGTTCCAAAGAAATGTGAAGAAAAATAACCTAATGTGTATCAGTAATAATCTGTGTTTTCTCAGTTATAAATATGAGCTTTGGCTCAAAGAGGGCAGTCTTTGCAAGCTGTCTTGAATTATCATCCTATACATGCCTATGGTCGTGACAGATTTTCTCTCCCCTTTTGGCAAGCTAGTTTCAATTTTCTAGACAAATGGAACTAGACCGCACCCATTGGTGACAAGAAAGTCTTACCAACTTCTTGTCCACCAGGAAGGGATAACTGTAAGAGAAAGAGAGAAACATGGTATTCAGCAGAACACAGAAAGACAGATGATTGATAGATAGACAGATAGATAGATAGATAGAATCAATAAAAATATCTGATTTTCTCAATGTGACTAGCACCTTGCTGCTTACATTTTTTTTTCTTAATTTTTCTTAATTATTTAATATATTAGAGAAGAAGCTGATTCATTTCATGTTATATATTCCTTTTGGATTATTTGAAATAATTGGTATGGTATTTTCCACAACAGCTTAATTACTATATACACAATAAATACATTCAGTTCACATTGCAAGTGCAGGCATATTCTGGAATTAAAAGAAATTCTTTTGATCCAGCTTTCCTTTATGAATTATAGACAGCACAAAATATGTCTTTAGTAAGTGTCACTGTTGTATAAATGTAATCAAGTATTTAGAATATGAAATAGCCGGGGAAATGTGCTTTTGGTATAAAGGGAATACCTCAGGAAAAAATGTCTATGTTGAAGTGTTTGAATGGCAAATTATTGAAATGTCTGAAATCACAGACTCATAGAATGTTTCATATTGAAAAGGACCTCTAGGAGTGTTCTTGTCCCAAATCCCTGCTCCAACAAGACCACTACCAAAGAACGCATCCAAATGATTTTTTTAATATCATCAAGAACAGATACCACAGGCTCCATGATTAACCAGTGTGACATGCCTGAATGTGCTGGTGCTTGGTCACCATCATGGAAAACAATGTTTTCTGATCTTCAGATGAGCTTCCTGTCTCAGTTTTTGACAACTGCCTCTTGTCCTTATTCTATCCTCTTTGCTGTAGGTATTTATACACATTTGATGAGATCTTTTCTGAGTACCCTCTTTTCCAAACTGAACAGGCTCAGCTCTCTCAGGCTTACCTCTGAGAGATTCTCCAGTACCTGGATAATTTCTGGGGCCCTTTGTTGGGCTCTCTGATATATCCATATCTCTCTTGATCTGAGAAGCCCAGAACTAGGCCCCACACTCCATGTGTGGTCTCACCACTGCTGAGTAGCAGGAAAGGATCTAGAACTTGCTGGCAACACTGGAGGAATTAGGAGGAAAATGGAAATAAAAAGACAGAAATAAGGAAAAATACAGTTACATGCAATTTTGTTCTTATTTTCTTTGTCTTAATAGTCAGGAGAGGGCATATCTTCAGCCATGCAAGTGTTTATTATGAAGGTGAAAAAAAGTTACAAATTAAGCAGTACCAACAATCTCAGTACCAACAATCTCAAAGTAATCTAGATGTGGAGCATTTTTTTCATAATTTTATAAATTATTTCTATTACAAATAATGACCACAAATTCAACAGTATTCATTTACACTTTATGGAAGTATATGTTTCCAAAGTACCTTATGAAAGTTGTTATTTAGGTGAAGAAAATTATGCAAAATGATGTAAAGTGATTTGCCAAGAGTTTCAAAGTAATCCAGTAGCAGGCTTAAAATAGAACTGAGGTCTCTAGGGACCCACCTGATATCCTCTCTGTAGTAATACACTTTGCATTGGACATTGGTTAGAGCAATTCCATTTTTCATTTCAATTATAAGTTAAAACTAGCATAATTAATGTTAATTGGATTTCTTATATTTTTCAGCTTGCTGATTAATCTAAAAAATGGAGATATATTTTTTCAGATAAAGATATGACATAATGAAGGTTAAATTGAAATATAGGCTTTTTTAATGTCTATTTGTTGGATTTCAGCATCCCTTAAAAAAAGACACAAACCAAACAACAGCACTACAAAACACAACAAGTAAGCTTTTTTGATTAATTGCACCTTATACTAATGAAAGATTTCTGCTTTCAAAGATAATTCCCAATTAATTCCCTTAGGGAAGAAGGTTCATCTCAACTTATAAATTCTAGTTTCAAAGAGAAATAGCTCCAGTGTGTTGCAAACAATTTTCAGGTACCTTCAAGTCTTTTACAATTTTACTTAAAACTTTTAGATTACATTATTTATGACCTTTTGATGGCAAGGAAAGGCTAAAAAACCTGTAAACTGAAAGAATACTTTTATTATTGTTCCTTAGTCCCCTGTATTCCAGAACCATTATTTCACCAACTTGGTATCTATGTTGCAACATCACTGTCAGGCCAACATATAACTCTGGATGAAGGTGAAGATTTATTTTTCAATTCACAGTTAGCTTACAGTTGCATAAGTAGACTGTAATTAGACAGAGGCAGTTCATACTTTCTGAAAAAAAAGTGCTTCTGAGAAATAGACATTGGATATTCTTAAATCCAGAAATTTAATGAAGAATATATCTGTGCTTAAAAGAATATAATCTCTGATCAAATAAATATTAAGATAATTCAAGTATCCTAATGAGCAAAGCAGTGATGAAAGAAATCTTTTAGACAACTGGTAGCATACTATATCATGTAGATAATTTTTGTTATGTTTTGTCAAAGAATCTTAAATTTTTCCCTATCTTAACTTCTACAAATACAAATGACTGATCTCTTTCTATATTCTCTTCAATGACATTTGCAGTAAATTTAATTTATAATATTGTACCAAGTATCCACTGCTACACTGTCATTGAGATTATTGAAATGATAGTTCTGCTAGATAATCTATCAATCCAAACTGCAGGACTTGGGCCAATCTCGTCTATATTAAAATTACCTTCCCTGTAAGAAGGACATAATTCTTCTCCTTTCTTTCACAACTTTGCCTTCTGTTTTGAGTTTTATGAATAATTGCTTTCTACTGATCAAAACCAAGTTCTAATATACTGCACAGATGGTCATTGATCACTATAAGCACTAATGTATAAATAAAAATATGTTTATGTTTCAAACTAAAACTGACATCTCTATAATAAGACCTCATACACACAAGCTAGTACATTACTATACCATACCCAGAGAGGCTGATTGCTCAGCTTCTGTGAGAGATTTTCCAGCTGAAAAATGGATCCTATATTAATGAAATATAGAAATATTAGTATATATTTTCTGTGTGAAAAACCCTCTATGTATTTGATTGTTAAATTAACTGAACCCTAGGATTCTCCATTAATTAAGATAGTACTGCAGGTATATATTTTAAACAAAGTACATTTACAACTTTGTCTTGGTATACCACTATAAACCTGTTTTCTAATTCTATTTAAGATGAAAAGTTGTCTGATATTCCCTTCCCAATCTCTGGTGGATAATTACCCATGCCACATGATCACCATGCAATTTATGTACAATTTCTCATCTGCTGTTGATAAAGGTCAGAGATAAATATATAGCAAGTCAGAACTGTGGTGCACTAGAAATGCTTTGAGGGCTATTCGTTCTTGAAAAACTTAAGTAAATAGGAGAGGAGAGGAGAGGAGAGGAGAGGAGAGGAGAGGAGAGGAGAGGAGAGGAGAGGAGAGGAGAGGAGAATTTAGTTCAGTTTTTTAAAATTGCCTGAGCATGATTTTTTTCTTTCTCATGCACCATGTAATCTATATTAGGTTTGACAAGTGTAGGCCAAAAAACACAGGTTTTATAAAGTGTAGGCCAAAAATTTAGAAATAAATGTAAAGAGGTCTCTACTCTGAAATTATCCATACCTTCTCTGTACGGAATTTCTCCTTGCTGATTTTAAGCGTGGCTACTAAATGTAAAATCCAAAGCAGGACCTCAAACCTATTAAAGAAAACAACTAAAAAAAAAAAGAACTAATCAAAACTTGCTACAGAAAGGTCTAAATTGAAAATAACTTATGGCTTTGGTAAGATTTGAATATTTTATGTTTCTTTAAATACATTACTTTAGTCCATCCATTAACTAAGGTCTTCTTCCCAGTGTTACTGTGCTGTATAATGTGCTTCTAAGATTAGGCTGCCTTCCCTGAATTCTGAAAGTAGCTCAAGTGTTGTAAGCATTGTCTGCTCCCCTTTTCCACATAGAAGCAAGGAAACTCATAGAAGTCAATAAAGATCTTAGTGGTTTGAATCTAACCTTGACAATGGTATAGGAAGAGCATTTTTCTTTCTTGGGATATTGTCTGCTTTCTTCTTATTGGACTTGAAAGGTTCTATTAAGTAGGATGGGATAGTTCTCAATTCTCCTGCTCTTATGTGTTAGATTGTGAGACATAGAAAAAGGATCTTAGAATTTAATTATAACTTTCCACTCAGGAAATTTCCCAATAAAGTTCTTTGTTTTTTCCTCTATCCATAAACAGAATTTTTGGCTACTTTGGCAAATAGTGCACTTCTTTACTGCAATAGGAAAAGCATTATCATTGAGCAGTATTTTAAAGGAAGATTATGAAAAGAAAAAATCAGAAAATACAATTTTTTTATCCTCTTTTTATCTTTTTTTTTGTCCACTTTCTATTTTTTCCTTCTAATACTGTTTCCATTTTATAAACCTCACTAATCAAAGCACCTTCTCTTTTCTTTAGGTGTTTCAAAGAAAAATGAAGCTCACGATTCATGCCACTTAAAAATGATCCTTTCCCAGTGCTACTGCTGAGAAAAAGAGAATTTTGTCTACAGATTGATGTCCAAAATAAGGTATGGAAGGATGAACAGAAAAATCATTCTAAAGTGAAGAAAGAAATAGAAATTTGTAGATGAATATGTTGTCTGACTGGCAACTACTTACCTGTGCAAGGTATAAAAGGTATTGTAAGAAAAGGACACTCAGTCCCCACCTTTTGGTGCAGCAGAAAAAGGTATATAGACACTGGAATACATAACATGCAAAAATATAAAAGTCTAACACTTGTCACCAGTTGAAGAGTGTGTAAGCCATAACTGATAAAAAACCCTTCTTGATTATCCTGCATAGATGTAATCTATGACTGAATCTTATTTAATTTCTTCTTTTCAGAAGGATGATGCCCATAAGAGCACAGTTTGGTAATATTTTCTATTTAGTGTTATTAGTCTATTGTGCATTATAGTGCTTTCCAAAGTAATATCTAGGTTTCTAATGGACAAGTTGTGGGCCAAGTTAATTCTTATTGCTTTCTATTCTTTCAGCAACAGAGGTCTTCCTAACAGATCTCATGGAGTGCTCCAAGCATGTCAGGGAGATGCAAAGTCAAAAGCATTTGAGTCCTGGAACCAAATATCTCAAAATGGAAAAGCAAACCCACAAGCTTTCCTTGGTGAAACAATAAGAGGTCTCCTCCTGACTTCTGCCTGGATTAAATTCTTCTATTACTGTGATAGTGATATATTGCTCTCATAACTGATTCTTAATGGCTATAAATATTGATGTCTGCCCCCTTCCAATTATGACTAAATTATTACCCAAATTATTACTAAACCAAATAAGAGAAGTTTACTTTAAAACACAGCTAATATGCACAACAGACCTCTTTCCCCTGTCAAAAAAAGCTGTGTGTTATTATGGCTTGCCTTCCATGCGGGTTTTGAACTAGTTGCTAAATAACCATCATTGCTAAGAAGACTTATTTTATGCTCTTAGCTTCCCACTCCCCTTCCACAGAGGCAAGGCAACTGTCACTTTTACAATCCATCTTACTGGATACCTTAGATCTCTCAAATGATGCTATAAGTATGTTTGGGGAACCAACTCAGTGACTTGCAAAGAGCTATCCTTAGACTATCCTTAGTCTAAAATATATATTACATTAGATGTCAAATCTGTGTTTGAACCTTTAAGTATTTAAAAATACTTAACATTGTGAAGAACTCAAGATCATTAAACTGCTAAGAGGTTTTGTGTCAAATATATCAACATAATTTTATAAGTAAGAATCTTTAAAACATTAAGTACTACATTCAAAAATCCCCAGACATCCAAACTGTATTCCATTTTATTTTCCAAAATATAAGCATATGGTCCATTTAAAATTAATGAATTTCCTACCATGGCATTTTTATTACTAAGTATATGCACTATTTTTCTTAAATATGTTACAAACAATCATTATAATATACTAAAATCCAATACATTTTAAATATAACAGAAAATAAATATTTTACTCTGTTTCTAAATACATCCTGATTACAAAATAATTACTGATTTGTAACAAATATCTAATTTAATATTTAGGTGTATTATAGGCCAAAGTAAAGGCATACATGGGACATGGGGCCACATTCCATGACAGAAAGGTTCCAGAGAAATGTTTGATCATTCTTTGTGATGCATGAAATATGTCACAGCTGTACTATAAAAGATATCAGCCATCAGGTAAGGCTGTCATTTGCCCTTGCTGGATTGTATTGGAAAAACACAGTGTTTCTGCCTTGTGTGCCATTACTGCTGGAGAAAACACAACCTATTTAGTCTACATACATATTACCATAACCCTGTTCTATTTCAAAAGAAAGTAGTCATAAAATAAACATGGTGAGGAGAATAGATCTGGTTGATATTTTGTTTCAACATACACCCATTTCATAAGTTGTGAATATGCTAAGTACTGGTCTACATTAAAGCTAGGTTCTACAAAAGGATTGCATATTTCTCTGGGGACTAGTTTCTTTCATTTGATTTCTGTTATGCACACATCTTATTTTAGTTCAAAATATAAGCCTATGTCACAAATAATATGTATAACAAAAGAACAACGCCAGTAAAAAGAGACTAAAATTTATAAACATTTACAACATTTTCCGTTAACTCACAGATTTTTTAAAAACATATTTATTAAGGCATCCATACTATTAACCTACTCATCAAAATACATAGAAGCTATAACTGCTAGAATTTTAGTATAATTTAAAGATTTTTTGTTCACTATGTTTGCCCATCAGGAAACACCTTTATCAAAAATTAATACCTCATTATTTATTGGGTAGAGAGGAAATTTGATACTCTACCATAGCAAAAATTGCCTGTTAAAATAACCTTGGAGACTAGTCTTTGTGAACATTTATTTAATGTAGTATGGTCACATAAAATATAATATTTTAATATGGGCGGTGTAGAAAGCACACCAAACTGTGTTGGGTAGACCAGTAGTTATAGTGTATAACAGTTATTGCATCAAACAGTATCTTTATAGAGATGTAGAGAGAGATGTTATTCTCTTCTTCTAGTTTAATGTGTTTACACTTTGGAGTAATGAGTTTAGTGTTGAGAATTTTCTCTGGGGTCTCTTGGTGTTCAAAATTACTCTAATTTACAGAACGAAACACTATCATTAGTTTAAAAAAAGCCACAGGAAAAACAGAAATGCAAGATAAGGAATATTATCATAAAGGTAAATTTATTCAGATTCACATGAAATGATACACAAGCTGATGAATAACAATCACAGCTTTCAAGACCATTAGAAATAATTTTACCTGTTGTGTAAATATCTTGGGGCTTTCAAAAACTTTTCAAACTTAAACAGACATATCTAAATGACACTTTTAGCATTAGTTGCTCAGTAAGAAAATGAAAGTCATTATTTTTTTAATTGAGTTTGAAGAAACACTTTTCACAGAGAATTAACATACGGCACAACAGACAAAATCGATTAAGGCCCGCCATCTGGCAGAAGTCTAGAAAAGTTGCTGCCATATGTTTTGACCAAGACTGCAAAATAAACTGTTTTATACTGTCAGCACCTCCAGTTCTGTTTTATAAATTACATTTGGTTTTATTATATATATGAAAAAGATTAGGAAAGGTTTCATCTAAGACTGGCTGCTTAATTGGAAAACAGACGCTATATAAAATTTTAAAACAGGCACAGGGTGATTTGGGCTCAGTTTGAAAGCTGTTTGACAGCTGTAAGTAACAAAAGTGCAAGGATTGCTATAAATTGTTTATTAGGCAGATCTTTAATCCTTAATGGGTTATATTTAAATCATTCTTCAAGATTCAACAATTGTAGCTTTTTCTTGACAATTACAAAAGAAAATGCAATACAAAATTCCTAGGCAGAGGGGAAGAATGTTCATGAAATTCATAACATCAAGTAATGGTGAAATGGAAAAAAAAACAAACAAAACAATTTTTTCCTTAAAAGGATATAGTTTCATAAAGAATAGATTTTAAAAATCAGTATATATGTATGTTTCTGTTGGAAAAATAACATCTCAGGTTCAAATGAAATTTAGGAATGTTAATCTCTTTTGCAGCTGCTATTTTTGTTTTATGGTATTTTTACAGCTGTTTTTAATTTCTTTTAAGAAATACTAAACCTTTCAGAGTATTCCCAAGTGAAACACCATGGTACAGATAATTGGTTTCATTGCAATTCAGATTATGAACATCATTTTTCAGTTGTTAGTTTCAAACTATATACACAGCTAAATCTGTAAGCCATTTTCTTTATTTCAGCTACTATCAAAAGGGAGAAAATAGCATAAAGTATCACAAAGCCTTAATGTCTTGTGAGGATTTGTGATGTTTGAAAGGGTTTACTTTCTAATGAGAAATGTTCATAATAAATGCAAAACTATCTTCTAAGATATATATATATATATATATATATATGTAAACAGATCAATTAGTCCTGGCATAAGGCATAAATTGACCTCTCTATTGACAAAATCCCTTGTATTCTGAAGGGGTCCATTCATAGAGAATATGAATAAAAAAGAATTTTAATTCAGTTTTGAATAAGTTTCATGACAACTATAACTGAAGAGCTGCTAATAAAACCTCCAACCTTGCCTCTGTCCTGTGCTTTGTGCACACCACATACTAGTTTGCTGTCAAAATTCTTGTAGGAAAAAACCCAATTTTTTCTCCCACCCTTTCCCTCCCCTGAGCCTCTGGAAGTACAGGGGACAAAGTGCTAAGCAACACCTGGATATTTCTTTTTATCCTTATGTTCAACATCTGGCTCTACATTGTATTTACAACATATGCTCTAAGCCCTGAAGTATATAAGCTTTTATTTTTTGTCATGGGCTTCTATCTATGTCATTGCTGTAATATCATTGTGCTTCATAAGGAGTAATGAATTTATTCTCAGAACACTCTTATGAGATCAGGAAATACTTGAATGAATATTTACTATGACAGAACAGAGACAGTCTCTGAGAAGTATAGTAACATTTCAGGCAAAGCAGAAGCCCAGGCTGCTCAATTTTAAGCCATGGCATCTTTCACAAGACAACTCTCACTTTTCCAGAGGATCTTAGCTCACTCAGTTTGATCAAAACTTGCTTTATTGTTGCCCAGTGAAGACCTAACTCATACTGATCCGAACTTCTACAGTTTGATTTTGACCTGAAATTAAATGGAGAACAAAAGTCAAATACTTATGTGATCAAATAATAAAGTACCTTATCAAAACATGTACACACAAGGAAGTCAAGTTCATGCTGCATGTGTAACCTTGACTTTGTCATTTCCGTACTCCAAGTGCTTCTCTTTTGGTTGTGCATTTCACTTAACACTAGAGGTAGGAGGCAGTGTCGACATTAAAATATTTGTAAAGAATACTTGACTAACACAGAAAATTCAAAATATTTTGTTGCTTGGCAAATCAACAGTGAAGTTTTTATTAAATATATCTTTTATCTATCCTTTTTTAAATATACTTAACATATATTTACAAATGGTGATGCAGAAAGGCTCATGCTATGTACATATCTCATATATCATATATCATATACCATATATCTTTCAAATCGTGCTTTCATATGCATCTTCACTTAATTAAAGTAAAGAAAAAGAAAGACATTTTCAAGTTCTGCTTTACTCCCTATGGACTGTCACTCATTTTGGAATTCCTGTGAGCTACAGACACGTGCAGAGAACCACAAAGAATATAAAGCAGACATTTATGACAACAGTTACAGAATTCACCATGAATTCATGTAAACCCTTAGCCTGCTTCACACATCAACACCAATTTTACTGCAGCTCTAAGAGACACAGTAAGACTGATCCCTAGGCCAAATTTCTTTTTTTTTAGGCAAATGCTCATTGTCATCTTTGTGATTTAGGAACCCCTCTTTTTAAAAATGGAATATACTGGAGACTAATCTTAACTTATAGACAGTTGAGACTTAGGGCTTATTAAAAGAGAAGAAAGTGATTAGAAGAACAATTAAAAAATATATCACACAGGAATTTCTCTTTTGAAGCTAGCTATTAGGAGCTTACTTGTTTGTTTGTTTTCAGCTCAGGTCTTCCTTCAAAAATAAGTTAGGCAATTTAAATTGGTATAATAATAATTCTTCATGAGCATTCATCATCAAATTTCTTAGGAAACCATGTTCTGAGGTAAAGTGTTGTTTTTACTGACAGCTATTTTGTATCTTTATTGATAATCCAGCAAAACATTAAATTTTTGCTGACAAAGCTTTCAGGCCATATAAGAATTGATGAAGCAGAAAGTTGTGATGAGGACACATTAGTATTAGCAAGTGATACATATTTCTTGTGCAACTGATCTCAGTCCAACAGCATATATTTTATGGCAGACACATGGACAGTTGTACATCTGGCAACAAAACTGGATGATTTTACTTTGGAAATGAGTATTAATTTGTATTAATATCTGTATTAGGTATTAATATGTGTATTAGCATTAATATCTCTGCCTACCAGCACAGTTTGGTGACTATGGTGGACCTGGTCCCTGGTTATATACACAAGGAAATAATGAGGATAAATATTCAACCTTGTAGAGTCAGATACTGAAGAAAGCTTCAACTTAGTGAGGCCATAAAGGTCCTGTGAGTCACCAGCTCCTAAAAGAAAATAATTGTTTAAACTGGAGAGTTTTCTTACACATTCTGGGCATCTTCAATAATAAATTTGTAGGGTCAAAGCACTTATATAGAAGATAGAATGAAAAAAAAATGGAAATTAATATATATTTTATGAAAGAATTCATTATATAATGCAAGAAATTGGAATTGAAATTTTGGATTTTTTGCCAATATTTTAATTATTGAAAAAAAGTAATGTGCCACCTATATATTATATGATATGGTTCAGTATTTATAGCAATTACTTCTGGATCAAAAATCTCTTCAGATATGCCAAAAGTATAACTTATAAACAGCCAAGTCATTTTCAGGTTTGGTTTATTTTTTCTTTCTTAAAGACAGACTCAATTTATAACTCACAATTTATAATAAAAAAAACCACATATCCATCATTGTTAAAAATAACACATACTTAATATAGCTAAAGATTACAGAATGGAGATATTGTGGGCATTTGGATTTTTTCTATCTTTTCACTTTTTGCTACTAACAGCATTTGGCATATGGTTTTTCATAATTTCTTTCACACAAGTAATCAGGTGGTCTTTCTTTTGTTTTATGAATGTTTGCCAGGGGAATAAGAGACTTAACTTTATTCTCATCCCCCCCACCCCCCAAAAAAAAAAAATGAACATATAAAAGAAATTATATTAAAACCACAAAAGCTTGCAGAATAACTCAAGGGGAAATCTCCTGTCTGACTGTTTTCCAATAACCTAGATTCAAAAGCACAGAGTCCTTAGAACACTAAAGAATGCTCCATTCCTGAAATGACTGGAAATTTATCAGGCAATATAATTATAACATAAACAAAAAACAACCACAGCAACAGTATGTGTAATATGAGAAAGAGAGAGAGAGACGTGCACACACTGACAGAGAGATTTGGTAAATTAAATGTCAAGGTAAATGGAAGCAAGATTCAAAAGAAAGTTAATTGCTGAAAGCAAATAAGATTTAGAACTTCAGAATAAGATACTCAAGTGAAAGATATACATAGAAAGAGACAGGTCTCAAAGCATCACTTACCAGATTTATTCATTTTAATTGAAGTACGGGATGACTACTTCTCAGAGCTCATCTCTTCTATCAGGTACAATGGAAAACATATAGACAAAATGTAGAGAACCATCTAAGATGAGGTTTGTTCACTTCAACCCAGTTTTTACTGCTCTCAAGCTATAGCTAATGAGGAACCATGACAGGTTTTCTGAGGGTTACAGTTTTTCCTAAGCATACAAAATGGTTCATATTCTAATGATCTTATTCACTGCTTCTTCAATTTTGTACTTCCTCTACAGCTTTTACAAGAAAATAATATATTCTCTCTTACTGTATGATAATATTTAGAGTTAGTAGTATTAAGCCAGAAAAATATGGGTTTTTTTGGCAGATTCTAGCAGGAAAACTTTAAGGAAGGAAGAATACTTCAATTTACCAAACCTAGTAGGTTATCCAGCCTTACTCAGGGTCTTAAAGGGCATAGATGAGTACAGACATGCCTAAACTCCTGTTCTGATATTTCTAGTTGTTTCACAGGAAATCTGCTTTAACTTAAAAATCACATAGCTAGTTCAGTGTTCTGTCTAAACTTGAAGGAATTGTTTGACCTAATTGCTTTAAATTTATTACCTTGCCCCTTCAGAGCTCTAGCAAAAGAGCATTTCCCCACATTAAGCTACTATTGGTTGGTACAACTTTTTTAAATAGTGAAGTTTTTCTGTAAAGGTAAAATTATTCCCCAATCCTGGACATAACTGTGATTGTATCAGAGGTGAAAATCCATTCTGGTCCTTAAACTGCCTACTCTGTCAAAACATAGCATCTTAGAAACACACACATAGATTGAGAGCAAAGAGGGAAGAAATGCCTCTCTTGATTCTCAACCAGAATTCCAAAACTGCTGCTGAATGCCAGCAGAGGCTGAAGATAAAGGTCATACTTACGTCGCCAAAATTATGTATAATAAAGTTTCTTCATACATGTTTTTAAAAAGGCTATCTATTGGAATCTTACTGCAATTTAGCTCTTAAAAGGCTAAATTACAAAGGATAAGGATCCTTTATAAGATCCTTACAGATAAGGATCTGTAAATTTTTCTGAATTTGGAAATAAATTTTTTTTCATTTGTGGTACTTCTTCTGGTATGATGATTTTCACTGATACACATAAACAGACTACAAGTGTGTAAAGATTCCCGCTGCAATGAAGAATTAAGTGTACTTAACAAATAAATGTTATTTTTACTGGAAAACAAATGTTATTATACTAAACTAATATAGAATATTACACAAATACAAAAAATATTTTTCACTTTAAAAAATAAAGTACAAGATACCATTTTTTTTGCAGTAAGACCAATGAGAAGTGGATTTTTGCACTCTTATCTTCCTAGGATTTTTTTGCTAATCCAAACACATAACAAGAATCTATTTAGGCAGCATATTATTCTTTTTATACTTGGAAATAGCTTACTAAAACAAAGTTACAGTAAATTATTTAATGTTTGGCCTGATTTTTCAAATCAATACATCACAAGCTAGCCTACATTTCTTACAGTCCTTGCTTTTGATAATATGTTAACACACACCAAGCATACTTCCATTGCTTGGGCATGAAATACTTTATTATAATATATCCTAAAACCAAGAGACATTGCAAATTTGTGTCTATATTCAATTGCTTTGACTCTGAAAGACTGTGTCATTAAGGAATATGAACACTTTCTGTCTCTGCCCTAAATAGTGAGGAGAGAAATTTTTTTCCAAATTAGGACTTAGTAACACATTCCCCCCTTCTGTAGAGCTCAGAGGGAAGTGTATGCACAAACAGAATACCACCTTAAGGTCATTTTATTTATGGCACATTAAGCATAAAACATGTTATTCTGGCAGGGGCATTTTGTGTTTTTGTGAAGTTCACTTTTTAAAACCAGACATAGATATGCCCATGGCCATAATAGCATCTCAAGGGGGAAAAACCCAGCACTTTCTTTCTTGTCTGTAAAACCACATACCCCCAGTAAAGCTAAACTGAACAAAACTACTCTCATGTTTTCTGGATTTTCAAAGAAATAATGTAACAGTAGCCTACAGGTGGTAACATTTTAAGAAAAGTGCATCTGAATGGAGACCAAAGATTCCAATGCCCGTTACAGGACAAAAAGCAGGACCTGAAGGAAGAGGAGGTACGTGCCTCTATTTAACATAAGTCCTAGTGTCAAGCTCTTCATCTACAGCGGGAGGTGGCCCCTCCTAAGGCTAAGTGCCTTAAATTGTACATGCACAGTTCAAAAGTGGGGGTCTCTGGGGAAAACTTCATGAGGAAGGAATAATGCTTTTTAAAAAAATTTATTTCCAAGTAAAGTAAAAAGTTTAATTCAATATACAGATGTGCTTTTTTCCCCCCTTTGATCTCTGAAAAGCTCTGGGTAAACACATCTAACAGCTCTCAGCTGCATTTGTTTAGCTTAGGTAGCTGGAATTTTACAACAGGCAGTTGGAAGAACAATTGGATTTCTACTGCAATTGTTCTGAAAGAGACCCAACAGTCTTCTCAGGCTATATAGGGCCCTAGAATAGAAATTTACATGTTGTAAATTTAGATTAATTGGAATTGAGATGAACAGAACTACTGATCACTTATTCTTTGTAGCTGATTCCAAGCTTGAGCTGTAAGTCTCAAGCAAAGATACAAACTCTTAGTATGCTCAAATTTGAACCATGTGTTTTTATCTAAAAAATCCATAACAAAACACACAACAAAATGTATCCCTGGCCACCTCTATAATTTTTTTCCTTGCTGGTCAATATCTTATTCTTAAAGAAATCTGCACAAGTAGCATTTAGGTTGTAGGCTTTTGCAGTTATTCCCCAGTTTTCTGGAGTGCATCTGACACCAGAACATGAAAAAAATAGTTTTTCACTCAGAAATATGTTCTGAAAAAGGAATCATAATTTTTAAAAGCAGTGGTGTTGTGGTAGTGATATGGTGTATTTGAGATGTGTATGCAGGCACATGCATACAGCAGATTGAAATATGTGATATAGAAAGGCTCTTCTGGCAGCAGCTTGGAGTGCAAATGTAAATCATTTCCTATTTTTAGCACTTAGGCAAGTGTACAAAATGTTGTCTTACCATCATCTGTAGATCAAATACAGAGCAAGTTATGTATACGTATGTGTACAGACACACACACACACAAATAGTGAAATATAAAATGCTTATAAATAAGCCTACATTTCAAAATTGTGTTTATATAAATTTATTTT
The DNA here is from genome assembly GCA_003676055.1 of Chloebia gouldiae. Taxonomy (NCBI): domain Eukaryota; kingdom Metazoa; phylum Chordata; class Aves; order Passeriformes; family Passeridae; genus Chloebia; species Chloebia gouldiae. The sequence goes on along the minus strand of QUSF01000001.1, from coordinate 40,126,430 downwards.
GTCACATAATCATAAGTACACCCATACAAATATATGAATACAAATGTATATTTTCCATCAAAATAGAAGTAATTTATTTTGCGTGTATGTGTCCTTACTTCTTGTAAAGTATATTAAAATACATTTGATCTCTTTATGTAGTTTGGCTAAAAATTTATAACACATTTTAGCAAATGCTGACAGTGAATTTTCAGTTGTTGAATATCTCCTCAGCCTCACCTGATGTCATTAAAACTAAAGGACAGGGTGAACACCTCCATGTGGAAAAAAGAATGTGTCAGTGTGAATTATTCTGAGGTGGTAGAAATGAGCCTTCTCCGTTTCTTCTTTAAAATAAATGAAGTGATTTTAGCTTTTCTTAAACTCAAATATACAGTAATGGATTTTTCACTGAGTACCCTGTAAGTAGATCCTGTTTTAAGGATAAAATATTTGTACTATCAGAAACATAGCCCAGATCTACCTTAGCACTAAAACAGCCAGACTGTCTTAATAGCAGGTCCCTAGTCAAGGCACATGAAAGCAATTAAAAAATAATTAGGAAAAAATTAGAAAACCTATAAAAACACAGACCTACATCTAAGTTATATCATTAACTCTTAAACAAGAAAATTAACTATATTGTTGCTGCTGAATTTAGAGAAAAGTGCTGAATAGAGTGGATGGAAATAAGAAAGAGACAGCTAAGCATAAACTAGTCACACCCTCACATGTGTTGATTTGATGTATAAGACTCGGGGTCTAAATTCACTTTTGCTGCCTCTTAATTTTTTTAACAATAAAAGTAAGTCAAAAAGTCTTAACTGAAAGATTTTTTTGTAAAATATGCAGCAATGAACAATACAGCTGAGAGAATGTGTTAACCTAAGTCAGATTTTTTTAATAAAAATGTAAACATTTTTTACACTGATTGTCTTTAGCTGGCATAATGAAGTCATGTTCTAAAACATATTTTTTTCTTATGTCAGCCTTCCTACTAATAGCAATTTCAAAAAACATCTGTATATATTAAGCTAACTCCTCCAGGTCCCTTACTTTCAGAGACAGACATGGCTCCCAGAGTAATTATCCCACTCATCGGTTCTGGTTTCACTAGCAATCACACACTGATAAATGGAGATTCACCTGCTCCAGTCTCTGGAACCCTTAACACATGGACTACCCTGACCCATGTCTCCAGCTGCTGGCACACCCCATACACTCACACATATACTCTTCACCCTCAAAAAGAAAAATGGACTTAAATTGAGAAGACAGGACAGACTGCAGTGATGAGGCCACAGTGAGGAAAGGATTGACGAGGTAATTGTTCAAGCAGGACTGGCCTTAATTAATCAATTAACCACCTATTTTCCTGCTTGTCCTTCCCAAAACCTTAATCTCTCTTGCCCTGGCCTTGGTTATTTCTTTAAACAGCCAATAATAAGGCCTCCCAAAATCCCAAATACTCTTCCCATCATGCATCCCATAATATGTTCAGTGCTGTAGGTAGTAACCCCCTTGATCTGTGAGGTGGCCCACAGAGCCTTATGTCTGACTGCTGGTGTTGTGTGTTCCATGGATGTGCAGTGCTGAGAATCCCCTACAGCAGCTCTTGGAGAGGTCAGGCAGAGAATTTGTCTCTTTGACGTGGATATTGAGACCACCCTGCCCAACCGTGTATGCCTGTGCTCTTCTGGGCTTGTGGAAACAGGCATTTGATGGCCTGATATCCTAGGAGATTATTATTTGAGTTACCCAACCTGCCAGAGTGTCTCTCTCTGCTCGTTTTTAGGTGTGCAGGGGAGTTTCTGTTGCATAACCTGATAAAAGCCTATGCAAGGAACCAGAAGTGTGTTATTTTTCCTATAACACTTTACTCAGGATTGTGTTCAGACAGTTTTTAATATTTCCAGAGAGGAGACTCTACAACATCTGTAGGAAAACTTCGTCACCTACACTGTAAAGAAGTTCTTACTCATGTTCAGATGGAACTTCATGTGTTTCAGTTTATGCCCTTTGCCTCTCATCCCATTCCTTGCCACCACTGAGAAGAACCTGGCTCCATCCTCTTGGTGCCTTCCCTTTAGCTGCTTGTAACCATTGATATGATCCCCTATCAGTCTTCTTTCTTCATAAAGGAGGTGCTCCTCATCACCTTTGTAGTCCTCTGAAGGACTCCCTTCAGGATGTCCGTGTATCTCTTGGAGAGCCCCGAACTGGACACAGCACTCCTGATGTGGCCTCAGCAGGACTGAGTAGAGGGGCACGATCACTGTCCTTGACCTGCTGGCAATGTCCTTCCTAATCCTCCACAGGATGCCATTGACCTTCTTGGCCACAAGGTCACACTGCTGGCTCATGGACAGCTGGTTGTCCACCAGGACCCCTAGGTCTTTCTCTGCAGAGCTACTCAAAAACCTCAACTGTTGTGATTACTCCAACTCTTGAAAAACTTACTAAATTACTTATTTAATGGCTGGCACAGACTAGCAAGTCATTTAACAAAATTTATCTTAAAATCACAGCTACTTCCAGAGAGAAGTCCTGCTTCTCAAGTCTCTCCTCAAGGAGCTGGGTAAGATGTAGATCAATTTGTACTACTGGAAGTTTCTGTCCAGATATCTGAAAAATTGTTCCAAGGTTGTGTTAGGTTACACAAGTTCTGAATGTATTTAATAGTAAACAGACTCGTCTCATAGCTGCAAAAAAAAAAAGGTTGTTTGGAGCATTTGTTCAAGTACTTTTCACTAAAAACTTTCTTGAAATAAATAGAAAACTAATGCAACTCATATGAATGCAAACAGTGTTACAAAAAATCAATGCTACTTAGCATATCACCGAGTAGTATCCCAATTTAAATATCTATTATTAGTATAGCATGTTGAAACAACCCATTCTATAGGTAAGACATGTATACTATAATGTGGAACTTCATATCAGAAATAGAGAAGTACAGTGTTTGCCAGAAAAAAGCCTGATCTATAATTGTGACCATACAATTTAGGCCAGAGATTCGAGATGTTGCACTTTTACAATAGTAGCAAAAAATTATCAGATATCCCTTAGGCAAATGCACAACATCCTTGTCTCTAAACTGGAGAGGCATGGATTTGGCAGACAGACCACTCAGTGAATTAAAAATTGTCTTGATGGTTATGCTCAAAGACTTGCAGTCAACAACTCAATGTCCAAGTGGAGAGCAGTGGCACTTAGTATTTCTCAGATGTTGGTATTGGAACTGGCACTTTTTAACATGTTTATTGGGACTGTATGCACCCTCAGCAAGTCTGCTGAAGACACCAAGTTGTGTGGCCAACATGCTGGAGGAAAGAGATGCCATCCAGAGAGAGTGGTGGTCTTGTGTGAACCTCATGAAGTTCAACAAGGCTGAGGGCAAGGTGCTGCACCTGGGTCTGGGCAATTCCAAACACAAACACAGGCTGGACAGAAAATAGATTGAGACTAGCCCTGGTGAAAAGGACTTGGGGTGTTCACAGACAAGAAGCCCAGTGTGACTTGGTGATGCATGCTGGAAGCCCAGGAAGCCAATCTCATCCTGGGCTGCTTTAAAACTCATGTGACAGCAGGTCAAGGGAGATGACTCTTCCTCTCTACTCTGCCATTGTGAGGGCCCACCTGGAGTGCCATATTTGGGACCCCCAACACAAGAAGGACCTGTAAGAGTGAGTCCAGAGCTGGGCCATGAAGAAGATCAGAGTGCTGGAGCACTTGTCCTTTGAAGGCAGGTTGAGAGAGTGGGGGCTGTTCAGCATAGAGAAGAAAAGGCTCCAGGGAGACTTTAAATGAGTCTTCCTCATATAAAATCCTAAAGGGATTTCACAAGTAATCTAGAGCGGAACCTTTTTCAAGGGCATCTAGTAATAGGATAAAGGGGGTTATCCCTAAGCTGAAGGAGGGCAGGTTTAACCTAGGTGTTAGAAAGAAATTCTTACTGTGAGGGTGGTGAGGCACAGGAACAGGCTGATCAGAGAATTATGTATGCCCCCATTCCTGGGGGTATTCAAGGCCAGGCTGGACAGGGTTTTGAGTACCCTGGTCTAGTGGAGAGTTTGCTGCCCATGGCAGCAGGTTTTGAGCTATGAAGTTGTGGTGGTTTTGCATAGGAAGCACTGTTGGGATTTGAATCTAGGTGTTTAAGGTCCCTTCCAACTCTAACCATTCTATATATATAGCAGCATCACCTTCAGATTTATCAGCATATACTTTAACTAACTGGATTTCATTAATTACAAGACCTTCCACAGATAGCACTTTTGCAATCCTTAGTACTAAATAGATAAAGGAAGATATAGTTATAAAAAAACCCATCAATTTTCAGAAGTAAGATGGTCCTCCTCAACTGTACTTTATATTATAGTGCATATATTTTTATTATATCAAATGTCATTAACTCCTGTCTCCAGCTACTACATCTGTTAAAAGCATGAATTTTGTCTGTGCTTTTTTTGTTGTTGGTTTTGGAATTCTCTCTATAGCACCGAGATAATACATTAAATAAATAGGAAGAAAACATGAAAAGGATCTTTTGACTTTTTTACAAAGTATTTGGTATTTTGTGATATATCCAAAAGGATTGCTAAAGAGCATTTGCATGCATTTACTAGCCCATGAGTCTAAAATATTTTTTTCTTTCAGGAGAAAAACTGAAGTTTCTTAGAATTTCTAAAAAAATTGTTTCATGGCATACAGATAGTTTAGGAAAAGACTGAGTAGATATATTATTCCAAGGTTTTTAAAACATACTTGTAGCATAAAGATGCTTGTCCTGATATCTTCGAGTGCGTCATAGGCATGTATTCATGGCCTTACAAAAAATACTCCAGCTGGGGAGCCAGTGTATTTCTTGCTTCTGGGTTATCCCTTGGTGCTAATCCAAATGATTAATATCAAGAAGTTAATGCAGCACAGCCACATGCTATATAATGGTGCCAGATTAAAGGCATCAGGGTGATATAATTATCACAGTCATAAGAGAAAGATTTCAATTAAAGGTACCATAGCAGCATGCCACTAAAAACAGCACAGCAGCATGCTAATTAAACTGCAAAAATCCACTGCAAGCATTGTGGCTTATGCTACTTGAGGCAATGAAACAGCCAACAAAGCAGCATAATAGTATTCTAAAATCCAATAAAATAATGCTAATAAAATAATTATACAGTATATCATAACATTAAAGGGCAAGGTCAAAGGTTATAAAGTTACCATTTGAATGCTATGGACATTTTCTGAATAATTTAATGAAAATGTAATTTTAATATTTTTTTACCTTATTTAGTAAAACCAACCTGGAAGTATCCAAAATAACTTCTTTTTCCTGATCATGAGGTATTTTAAGTCTTAGAGTAATATTTTTCTTTTTCTCTACTATCAGGAGAAAGTAAGCATCAATTGTATATCATAATTCTGGAAAACCACAGCAGCTTTGACTGTTAGACTGAGTGAAACACAACTGAGAAAACAACTAAGAGGGGAAATGTCATCTTATGGAAGACAATGGAAGACAGTGAGCTAAATAAAATGTATTGTCTTCAGAGAAGCAGTTTGGAACTTAATTTCTATTGTCGAAGAGATACATCACTTCATCAAGGACTTCATCAAGAAGAACATGAAATCATGGCTTATAGATAAACAGGAGTAGTTCAATCTGGTGATATTGTCTGAGTCCTGAGCAACTACTTTAATTACATAATTTACAAAATATTATGAGCACTTCATACATAATGTCAACACTTTTGAGGTTCCCTTTCCTTACTATGCAGAAATGTAGAGTATCTCCAGCTCCTACCAGCAACACTGAGAAACGAAAATGGACAGAAGAACCAAGGAATATCCTGTTCATCCCTGGCAATATACAGACTTGCAATTAAATTTCATAATTTTGGTGGGATAAACTAAGAGCCAAACTTCCAAGTGGTACTTGCTCAATTCTACCCCTCAGCAGCCCAGGGGGAAAAAATAGAACAATAAAGCTCATAGATCAAGGTAAAAGACAGGAAGACCACTTATCAAGTATTGTCATAGACAAAACAGATTTAATTGGGGGAATATTAAGTTATTTCCAATGAAAATATATATTAATAGTAAGAAAAAAATATTAAAGCAACATCGTTGATTCCCCATTCTTCTAGGCTCAGTTTGATTCTTTCACTCCAGTTTCATCTACTCGCACTCCCTGAACAGCTCAGGAAGATGAGAAATGGAGTTTAGGGTCAATCCATAACAGTTCCATCTATCCCTCCTTCTTCAGGATGCTTTTTCCCTGTTCCATTGCAGGCTTTCCCCGTGGCCTTCAGTTCTTCAGGATAAACCTGCTTCAGCATGGACCACAGGCTCCAGCTCTTCAGGAAATATCTAACTGCTTCATGGGCAGCAGTAGGGATGTCTGCTCTGGTGTGGTCTTCTCCATGGGCTGCAGGGGAATCTCATCTCTGGCACCTGGAGCAGATGCTCCCTCTTCTTCTCTAACTTGACTGTGACTCTATTTAATTTTTCACTCTCCTTTTATCCTCTTTCTCCACCTCCTCTCCTTGTTTGTTGTTTTTCTCTTCATAAACATGTTTATATTTATCATCTTCTTCAACTGGGCATGATAGACAAATATAAGAAAAGCAGGACAAGACATACCAAAATATTGCAATGAATATATATGTATATATACTGGGCATTGTAAAACCAAAAGACAATACTGTCTATTTTTTGTGTACTTATTAGTTTGCAAAAGCTATTATCATGGCAAAAGTAATATACATAGAAAGGTTTTTAACAAAAAAAAATCTACTTAATCATAGAAATAAGACATTTCCTCAGATTATATGACTTTGTGCATTGGACAACAGGCTATGTATGTACATGATGAGAAATCACCTCTTAAGTTGAACACTATCAATAGTTTTAGTTTGATTCCAGAAGCGTGTACATGTTTTAGAATCCAAAAACAAGCAGAATGGAATTGGCAACTTTAAAAGATGCTTGAAGGAAGCTGAGAGTGACAGGTCAGATGACTTTCTAAATCTCTTGTGAATTTTCTATGTTCAATCACTTCAAAGTTCTTGAAAATTTCAATAAATAGTGGGTATATCATATGAAATACTGATATTTTCAGAGAAAGAAAATTTAAGGGAGTTATTTCTCTCCAACAAATAACAGAGAAAGAATATAGATAAAATAAAAGAGTAGAGTTATTCCCATTCTTTCATTATATTTTCCTATTTATCTGGCTAATTACCGTAATGGAGAACCTGTAAAACATATTCTTCTGTCCTTTAATTATGTATTGCTTTCTACACCAGTTATATATTTTGACTACACAGAGGAGCAGTGATGACTTCTGTGCTGGGAATGTCACAAAGATCTGTAAAAACACCATTCAGGAGCTCCTGGTGCCCTAATGTGTGTTAAGATAAATGAGTAAATCATGAGTAAAAGGAGACATTTAAAACACCTAGACTACAAAATTTCTTAATACACTCCAGATGAGGAAAATGGTTTGTTCATACTTGTTTGGAAAAAGAGACTCAATTTACTCTGGAGAAGAGAGAGAGCTTACCTCATATCAGGTGAGACCAAGAATGTCTAAAGAGACAACACATCATTCTGCACTGCTCCCATACCATTCCTGCCCTGCTCCTCCATGAAAATGCTCATGAAAATGGAGCCATAGCTAGAAAGAACTATCACCCACAAAATTCTCAACTCTTCACCTCTTCCTTCTTTCTCTTTCTCTCATCTTATTACTTCTTCCATTTTTTTTAACCTGAGTGCTCAAATCTTCTTTTAAACTCGGTCCTCTTTTATCAGATCCTTGTTACTGCCTGCACCCTCAGTATTGCCAGCCTTCATCCACTTACTTCTTAATACTCCCTGAAAATGTTCCTTTGTGCAAGTTGTTTTGTATTAAAAATATTTTGAAAAATATTGAGTTTTCTCCTCAATTCAAGTGATATATTCTAAAAAAAAAAAAACCCAACCCTAAACCCCACTCTTTGACAAATCAATCCTGACAAAAGAAACACATTTTCATCACATGCGGAGGACTTATTCAAGCTTTTAATACATTTTTGTACAATCTACGGTGACCCTTCAGAAAAATCATGACTATTTTTTATGAGCTCAGCAGGAGTCCAGCCAAGTACTCCTTGACCTAGATGCTACTAACTACAAAATATGACTTAGAGGTTATCTGGTATAAATAAAGGCAACACAGATCCTAGAATAATTTAAAAATTAAAAAAAAAAAAAAAAGAAATTTGGAAGGCTTGTCTGTATTCCTTGGGAAAAAAAAAAAGGGCAAAGGAATATGAGAAGATGGGACCATCAGATAAGTATGGGCTGTACACAAAAAGAAAAATTCACCTGCAAAGAACTAAACCCTGTAGAAATTGATCTGTCTACAACACACATTTTGCATTCTGTTTCTATATGTGGTACTATAACATTAAATAAATAAATAAATAATATTCATGAAGTGGGGGAAAAATACCATATCAGAACTTCCCATTCCTGAGGATCTGAAACCACTTTCATTCTTCAAAATTGTGATGAATTGTAGTCCTTCAATCTTTTCACTGCAACTATATTCCTTAAGAAACCTCAATGTTTTAAAAAAAAATGGCAAATTAAACCCCCTTGGATTAACATTCCTATGATATTTATTGCATTGATTGACTTAGAAAAAATTCTTTTGGGTGGGATATATTTTATTTTTCTGTTTTCTGTCTTGTGGTGCCTGTTAGTTTTATTGCAACTAAAAAATGGTTAAGCACTTTTATAAACCAAAGGGCTAATATAAATAGCTTAAGAAAAAAAAGAAAGGTAGTATAATGTTGGAGGAACAGCCTAGATTAACAACTGTAATTGAAACAAAACTTTTCTGCATATCAAGAAAGTACAGTACAGATGGTGGCTGTACAAGTTTCCCTATGCTAAAAATCTCAGCTCTGTTCACAAGGGCCCACTTTCCTCGATGAGAGGGCAGTTTAAGGTAAAGACACATTAAATTCTTAACATGTCTGCTAGAATTCCAAACAAAAGTACAGTTTTTTTAGTAGGACTGCTGTTCAGAATTACAGATATTTTGTGAAGAATTCTGTATTGTATTCCTGTGTCTTAGAAGGAATAAAACTGTTTCACATAATTGAACACCCTGCAGATAGTTTATCAATATATGCTCTTACATGACTTCATTATGGAGAAAAATAAAAATACTATTTTTTACCTCTTTTTGTACATTAAATGATTTTCTGGATGAAGGTCTTGCTGAATATAGAGGCAAGAAGGTCCTGGCAAACCACTACATTCATCTTCAAAATCATTAAAAAATTTTTGGGAAAGAAAAGGCATTTTCATGTGGATCACATATACCTCATCATTCTAAATATCTATTAAAATAATGGATTTTTGGTCACTAAATAATGTCTTTGGCTCACTGTCACAAGAATTCACCTCAAATAATATACCTGAAATCTTAAGGGATGAGAGAAAATATTTTTGTTCAGAAGTAGTAAGGATTTGGATTATTATGTTTCACTTTTAAGGATGTAAACTTCTTACTTGGAGGGAAACAAGCTTCCCATGTCTTTGATGCTTTAGTTTAATGATGCCTAAAATACTTCTAACTGATGGACACTGACAGGTTATATAAATGCATTGAAACGATAACTTTTATAGCAAATTCTGTGTTTCGTTCAGGTGAAGTATAAAATAAATATGTCTTTTCCTCAAAATTTTAAAACCAGAAACTTATTTGAAAAATTATCTAAATACCAAAAATACCTTTATGAAGTATCACTCAAAAATTCCCTTTACTGTTAAAGCTAATGAACAATTCAGATACTAGTAGAAAAATACAGAGGATGTCGACTCAAAAAGGATTTCCTTGAGTAATAAAAAGAATAATGTAATAGCTACATCTGAAAATAAATTAGTATTTAGTGAAGGAAGAAATGCACTATTTCAAAGATTTAGTGAGAAAAGCTACAATTATGTAGCCTTCATAAATGATATCATAATGATAGTGCTTTATCTGATTCATAGAAAATGATTCAGCTTGAGACAAAGGAATAAACAATAATGAAACTCAGCAATCTAAAGTTAAATAACTAAGATACTCAGCAGCAGTTATGTCTGTACAATAGATGTTTCTTTTCAAAAGACTGAAGAAAACACTCTGGGACTGGAAGGTTTAGGGAAGAGGTAATGAGATACAGAACCTTGCACCTCTAGGTCATTAAGTTCAAATACATTTCGGGTTGCTACTGACTGAAATTTGCTTCAGCTGATGGGCATTCAATGGTCTATTGTGAAATGAGTTGGAGGCCTCAATCCCATCCCTACTACAAAAGTAACCACATAATGTTTAGCAGCCACAGCAATAATGCCTGCAGCATGTACAGCACAACGTCACCCTGTCTCTTCCAAAACAAGGCATAAAGGCACCAAATTTCGCTGCAGTACAGGAGTCACTCATAGTTCTGACAAAAACATTAGTTCTGACAAAATTTCCCACAGAAATTACATTGTAATTAAATATGAAAATTAACAATCAAGTATTCTCATCTCAATTATATTTCCTATAGAAATTTGATTATCTTATGTTCCCCCACATAATTGTTTTTTTAGATTGCTTTAAGATTTTGCAGCCCTGTGCAGCCCTGCGCAGAGGTACCCCAATGTGAGCAGGGATGGGGCAGAGGGGATCATGCATCACTGTGCATCTGGCTGATGTCCATGCAGACCTGAGTTCATAAGATGTTCGCTCTGTCCTTACATTGTTCTGAAAATCTCACATCATAAATTTTCTCTTGTAGGTATTTTCTGAAGTATGCTGAAAAATTAGGGAGATATGCATGGAAATGTTGAGGTTAAAGAACCTAAGAAACACTGGAAGCATAAGAAATTCCTAAGAATTACAGTGCAGGAATTGTCACTACTACTAGGCTGGAGAGAAAATAATTCAGCTAGGTGGTCATGGCAACATGATATTTGTGGTTCCCTTAAATCTATTAAAATAGGATTTCATTGTTTTGGAATTGTACAGTCTTGGCTATTTTATTCTTCAATAGAACTCTTTGTTTATGTATGACATTTGCCAGGATTATTTCAGACTTGTTATTATAAATCCTGAAAGGATCCTGAGCAATCAATATTTTTTATATCATTTAGAAAGTTACATCACAGTGTAAGGAAAGAAAGAGAAACAGCCACTTCCAGTTTAAATTAAGCAGTCTGATCACAATATAAATATAGATATTAATCAAAAAATGAAGAATAAGACAAAAATGAAATTACATACAATATTCTTATGCTTAATCACATGAAAAGAGAAGTAAAACTTGTACTTGTTTGGAACAATAGTACACTTGAAACCCATGCCATGATGTTTCTCCACTACTGATTTTAACTTGAATCACAGACTACTTTTGGAGGAAACTAAAACTTGGCTCAAAATCTGCTTCATCAGGCTTCACTGACACAAAGTTTGGAGGCAAGTCAGTAGTGGGTACCCCAGGGACTGATACTGTAAATGCAGTTTAAACTCTTCATTACTAACTTGGATATGGGGAAGGGTGCAGATCAGGAAATTTACAATGATATAAAACTGGAAGGGAAGGCCAGTAGACCAGGCACCATTACAGGGGACCTAGATAGACTGAGTAATTGGGTTGAAAGGAGCCTCATGAAATTCAGCAAAGGGAAATGCAAGCACTTGAAACTTGGGAGGAGTAACCCCAGGAACCAGTATACTGCTATAACTGGCTGGAAGGCAGCTCTGCAGAGAAGGATCATGGGTTATTGATGGTCATAAAGTTGAAGCAATAGGTGTCATGAGCCAAAAATGTGTCTATTGCAAAGAAAGGTAGCGGTATTTTGTGCTGAATTAGAAAGGGTTTTCTGAAGGTCAAGAGGTGATCCTTCATCTCTGCTCACCTCTGGTAAGACATCTGAATACTGCGTCCAGTTCTGGGCTCTGCAATACAAGCAAAATTTGGGCTCACTGGAGTGAGCCCAGCACAGGACCGCAAATATCGCCAAAGGACGATCATCCTTTGTATGAAGAGAGACTGAAGGAGCTTCAACTGTTCAGCATGAAGAGATTTGTTATCAATATGTATAAATATCTGAGTGAATGGAATGAAGAAGAGGGAACCAGACTCTTCTCAGTTGATGCCTGGGAATACAACAGGAAACAACTGGCATAAAAAGAATCCCATGAAATTCAATACAGAAAAACTCTTTTATTGTGACTGTGATCAAATGCTGGAAGAGGTTAATAGAGAGGATGTGGAGTCTCCACCTGTGTGGATATTCAAAACCTGACTGACATGATCCTGGGGAATGTGTTCTACCTGACAGTACTTGAGCAAGGGGTTTGGATTCGACAATATCAAGAGATGCCTTCCAACCTAAATGATGCTGTGATTCTGTTTGATTCTGTGAAGATTTTCAATACATGAGCAAATAAGCGGGTCTTTAATTGTTAAGAGCCCTTGTGATACCTCGAGTTGTTTCTTGCTCTTCATTATATCAATCCATGGTTCGGATTTTAACATCAACTACAAGATATCAAATCTCTGAGATGTAGCTGTCCCTCTTCTGTCCAAACTCTCTTCTACCTTTTACATCAATAACCTTATTCTTCTTTGCCTATATTATTTTCTTTTGATGTTCCTCATTACCTAATCCTCTTCTGAAACCTTTTTCTGTTATTCTGTTTCATTCTGCTCTGTCCTGATGATTATATCAATCTTTTGAGTCTTCCAGAAAATCTTAGATGGTGTCAGCTGTGCCTTAAAAAAGCAGTGCCTCTGTCTCCCCAGAAGCAGGATAATCCAGAAGCAAAAATAAGTCAGTTATACTCATGACTTCCCCTTCATGAGTGAGTGTTGCACATAGTTCAAGGAGATTAACTTGGTCACTTTTATCATCTTAAGAGCAATTGTACCTGGCATGTAGCATGGTAGATATGCTCCTATTATGGAAATATTGATGAGGTCTTCTTTCAGGGATGTCTTAAAACAAACAGACTGATTTAAATCCTGCAATTTTATAAGAGCCCAGAGGGCATCTCTTGCTGCTTCAGGCGTCATTTTGTGGAACCAGAATAAAAGTACTGTAAGGCTCATCAGTTTTCAGGGGAAACATTTTTTATTCACTCACTAAAGTCAATGCCAACCCTTATGGTTAAAACAGAAACAGGTAAATCATAATTACTTCTTTTATTTGCATGATTTTATTATGAGATGAGGAAGAAGTTGGATGGAGAGACTTCTGGTGTGAGCAGAAGTTAGGTGTTAGGTCTGCAGAGTTTGTGACTGCTGCCAGTCTGATCATAAAGGAAGATACGTTATTGAAAGGAAGTCCACTGAGACCTTGAGCTGTGACATATGCCACATAACTGTACTGGAGATTACCTGCTCAGTCCTGTGTAACTATCTAATTCCACCCCTGCATGTGAGTACACATCAATGCAGTCTCCCTTTTGTTTTACCTCTTTCCAAACACAAGAGTTGAAGTTTTGGTAATGGTGCTATGCAGAACAACTTTTAAGATCTTGTGTTCTGGATGAGGTTAGAGACATACAAGAAGAGGGGACTGTGTATCTTTTCTGTGGTATCTTCTGATTTATGTGTGCCTTGCAGCTAATACCATAGGACAGGCACTAAATTGAAATGTGCATCTTGTTGACACTGCCTAGACAGTTAAGGAATCAATGAAGAAAAAAAGCCCTGGACAATCTTATCAACATCTCTCACTTGAACTGCTGAAGCCACATTGAATAGTGATCTGCTGGAGCCTTAGAGAGCCTGTGTCTGACTGCCCTTAGTGAACTTGTCCACCCCAAACCAGTTAGCACTGAAAAATGGAGTCAGAAGTAAAGAGAATCTGTGGTAGCAACCACCTTTTTTGAGTACAGGCATCTGCTGTCAGAATTTTATATGAGCAGCAGAGTTCTGTCCTCACTGCAAGCTGTCCTACAGAATAGGCTATTCTTTCAAAATTAAATGATTTTTTTTGTGAAATGGAAACCTATCAGGAACTATTAAATGCTAAGACATTGTAAATTTCTGTTTCAGAGGAATTGGTAGAAATTGCTAAGGAATTATACTGAGTAAAACACAACTGGATCCTGTAGCTGGTACAGATCACTGAGCAGGGACAGGACACAGTTCTGGATAAATTTGCAGTCTAGCCTTGTAGTTGTGTCAGTCAAAAATTGGGTCCATCAACACAGTCATCTGTGATTTGAGTTTTTCCATATTGCTATAATAACAGTTTTTGTCATTGATGAGATAAAATCATTGTTTTACCAACATAAATTAGATAACCACAACAGTAACAATGAATTTAAAATAAATATGAAAACCCTTAGTCCAGGAATAGAGTAAGGAAATTTTTTTAAGGGAAGATATTCTCAACAATATGGTAGCAGTAGGAGAGGGGTTAATATTTACAAGCATTAGAGGAGAAAAAGGAAAAGTAAATCAAAACCATGTATTGTATATATGTCACCAAAGTGAATGCAAGACTTGACTTACTCTTATTTTGTTTCCATAGTGTGGACAGATTCTTAACGATTTTAAGGCAAACCTCCAGCTGGTCAAGACTCAAGTAAAGAATATGTGATCACAACAAAAGTGAAATTTTATCTATATTCTATTTCAACCTGCAAAACTCTAGCAAAATTAGAAAACAGTGGCATTAAATTTAGATTACTATTTTCATGCTAAATGTGAAATTAGGTTAAGAAAGACAAAAATTATATCATTGCAATGTATTAACAGCTGCAGTATAACAACCAAAAAGGACCTTGCTGAGCTGCCAAAATGCACTTCCACAAAAGTGCAGGCAGACAACTCTCTTTCCTATTGAATAGACAATCTCAAAAGCAGAAAAAAAATCTAAATCCTTGATATTTTCTTTAATTGGATAAGAATTTGGCTTTCAAAATATACATTTGCATGCTTCAGTCAAAGAACAATAAACATCAAGATAGATGATTTCATTCAAACAGTTTCTTTCGAAGAAAAGAGCTTCTATTCCATATTATTGCCATTCCAGTTGATTAACTCCTACATATCTATTCCATTCACTTTAATTTAAATTTCATTAAATCTGGTTCTCACTGAGTTCAAAGAAACTTTTCTGTTTAAACACTTTCACCATGAAACTAATTTGTTCTCATCAATATCATTATTTGCTGTATCTGAGAATGTCTTTCATAAAAGCTATTTCCTTGAATATTATTGTCAGAGAATCATAAACATTAAAAAGATAAAAGACTTCTTATACTACACCCAACCTCTCCTTTTTCAGGAGGCTTCCTCAGGCATATTGTATATCTGAAAGGCACTTCCTCTAATTCCACTCACTCTGTGGTCTGCCATCCTCACAATTCCACCCTTGCAATGTTACAGTCAATGCTGCATAACCCAATTATCAAATCAATAAGAAAAGGTAAATTACGAAGAAGGCAGACATTTTCTGAACATTGAGAGTCTCATTCAGGCAGCCTACCTCAGTGGCCAGGATGGAGTTAGACACCTCCTGTGGCAGCAATGAACAGTACAGATCAGGTAGTACTTAAAACCATCAGATAGCAGTTTATATTTCTGCATCTGTGTTAGCAAACTAAACTATGCTGGATGGTATTCCCAGACTCTCAGGCCAAAAGGTACAGAATAGTTTGTGCTTGTGCTAGATTCTGCTCTTTTTATCTCCAGAAAGAATCTGCCATGTGCAATGTAAGAAATTAGTCATACCCAATTACATAGTGCTTCCTGGGGATGGCTTCTGTGAATGCTAGCTGATAAATGAGAACCTTTCCAGTAGTGAACTGAAAATTTTTATCAGACCAAACTTTGGTTTTAAGGATACTTTTTATGCTAACTTAAAAAGGATTTTTTTAGCTACAATACCTGTTTTTCCAGTCAATTTTCTATTAGGGAAAAAAATGAAAAATAAAGCCCCCATATTCACCTTTTCTGCAAAGGCAATAAGAGAAGGACAAGGTATCAGCATGACTGTACAAGGATGAATCTTTATCTCCTTGTTAATAACTTGAATTGCCAAATCAATTTCAGTGTATGTAAAGGATTAATCATTTCTGTATACTAATTACTATTGAATGCTGTCTTCATGCTTCTGTTGACAAATAGCTAGTCTTTTTTTTATTGAAAAATGTTGACTCTGACAAGATTATTTTATATCTCCAATGAAAAAACATAAGTTAAACTATGAATTCTTTCTCCAGAATATTTTTAAAAAGTTCAGACATAAGATCAGAATATTTGAGAGGTGATTTAAACTTTTTGAATTGAAGAAGTCTTTTTTAATATTCATATCTGTAATACTGAATCTAAATGTTAACCTAGTCAATACATATTCAGTGCTCTAGATAATTATGGTATTTTTCCTCAAAGCAATAATAGAAACTAAAATTGACAGTTAAGGACTAATGAGAGTTAATACTGAGGAAAAAGGAAACTGAGATGAAGACAAAACTGCAGCTAAAAGTTTTATTTTTTTGTGTGACAACCAAGGTTGAGAGATAAATGACATCAGGAAATATAAGGCATACATTATCCAAAACTACAAGAAGATATAACTGAAGAGTTTCACAGACTGAAAATAAATAATTGTTGAGAACAAAGAGCGCCATCTCTGTCATTATTCATTGAACAAAACTCCTATTAATAATTAATACTGGCAGTTTTGATAGAACAAGGACTGAAGAATTTTCCCTTTAAAGATAAAGAAGAAAATTGCAAATGTGAGAACTACTGTAGAGAAGTCCCAGCTTCCTTGTATTTAATGCTGAGAACTCTGATGTTCAAAGGTCAAAATTTCTATATGTCTTCTGAAGTTCTAAAGCCCAAGTTCACTTCCTTGGCTTTGTTGTATAACTTACAGTCATAGATTCAAATGCAAATTATCTGACTAAAAGATTCCCAACATATAATCTTCTCACTCCTCTTTCATCTTTCCTAGTGTGGTCTAGAGGTCAGAAATCTCACTATTATTGCATATATTTGAACAAAAATGTAATCATATTTGTTATTGCCATAAACGATTTTTGGTTGTGGGGTTTTTTTATTTTTATTTTTTTACTTTTTAAATACAGACACAATTACTTCATTGGTGTCAAAACCAATAATTCACAAGATTTATTTCACAGAATTTACAGAATGACTACAGAATTGGAGGAGACCTTAAAGATCATCAAGTCCAGCCCATGCCGTAACACCTCAACTAAACCATGGCACTGAGTGCCACATCCAGTCTTTTTTTGAACATATCCAGGGATGGTGACTCCACCACCTCCCCTGGCAGACCATTCCATTACTTTACCACCCTTTCTGTAAAAATACTTTTTCCTAATATCCAACCTATATTTCCCTTGACTGGTTCCTCATGTTCACCTATACAATCCAAATACCCGGGGAGCATAGCCAAGCAGCGCTCGCACGAGGTGGAAGATGCAGAGTTGCCTTCTCCGAGTTTATGGCAGTGTAAGGATGAGCATCAGCAGCACCACAAAATCATGTGAGAGCCCATTCAGCAGATCTGCACACCAGCAGTTCAACTCTGTCCCATGAAAAGAGCAAAAGGGAAGGCATCTCATTTCTACTCTTAAGAAATCCAATATGCAAAAAATTTAGACAGAATTTTATGAATGGATGAAGATGGGCAGGGGTGTGAATTAGTCATGGAAAAGCTTCTCAGGAGAACACAAATGATTAAGTAACAGGAGGATAGGGAGAATATGAGGGGAGGTGTTTAAGTCTCTGTGGAGAGAAAAACAGAGTGGAGACACTGATTCCCTTTTTGTGTGTTTGAAATTACTGTAACTGCAGTAAAAAATAAAGCCCAGGGTTTGTGGATGAGGATGATGTGAACAACTTAAAACTTTTAACATTAACCTTGTAGAAAAGGATACAAAAGAGAAAAAGAACAACTCGTTGATTACTACAAGGAGGCCTTGAGATTGAATTAATTCATTCTAATATAGGGCTAAACACTTCCTATTTGTTCTGCCTATGAAAAGGTAAAGGCACATGTCATGACCAGATTGGACTGCTGCTAAAGAAGGCAGTTAAGATTGCATGAATGTTTTCTGTATTTCAGTACTTCTTGGATTTAGAAGTCTGTATTTGAAATTCTGCATTTCTTAATTTGCAGCTGTTTCCATTCAGTTCAACTGTGTGCTCTAGAAGAACATGAAGTGCCATTCCACATCCTTTATTAATAACCACTTTTTTAGAAAATTATAATAATTTTTAAAATATATGTGAAATAAGATACAACCAATAACTACATCTTTTGACACATCTTTTCAGTTAAATCACATATATTATACAATTGTATTTCTTCATAAATTAGAGAAATAGGTAGGTTTTAAGATAATTTTTTCCTGACATTACAATTTGCCATAGTTTGTTATTTTTTCAAATCTCAGAACAGCTGGCTTCCAAATATCTCTCTACTATGCAGTAATCAAGATATAGGCAGTAGGATGTGCTACTGATTAGAGATTTTTTCAGTACATCTGCAAACACTATTTTCCAGTCTTCTTATCTGAAGACACTGTTTCACATGAACTCCTACAAGGAGCCCTTAAGCCTGAAAATATTCCAGCTTTCTCCAAACATATGAATGTAGATGCTTTCCTTGCATGAGAATACAGAGGAATTTTCTTTTATTGAAAACATCATAAACAAAAGCTCCAAGAAGCACTATTTTATGAAGTGAAAATCAAGCTTCAAAACAGGGTTTTATTTATCTGTCAGGAAAATTTTCTTCTTAAGTCTTTGCAATAATTAGGAGGAGAAAATAGGCCAAGGCAATATATTTATACTTAAGAAATTTCCTGTTTTTTTTTTTTTTCATAAGATCATATATATTCAAATGGAAGAAAAATGAAAAATGCTGGAGGTAAAACATTTTAGGATTAGCATTATTTTTAAGAGAATTGAAATATCGAGAACAGTAAAAATATGTCAACTCTTTTTTTTTTTTAATTTTTATGAAAAGCAAGAATATCCACCACTTGAAGGCCAGAACATCGCCATTCTTGCTAATGACTGCAGGCAAAAGGAGTCTCTTGAGGTGTTTCTTTGATATGCCATGTTACCAACACCTACAGGTGGGAAGAGGAAGGGGAAGGGGAAGGGGTAGAGGAAGGGGAAGAGGAAGAGGAAGAGGAAGAGGAAGAGGAAGAGGAAGAAGAGGAAGAGGAAGAGGAAGAGGAAGAGGAAGAGGAAGAGGAAGA